>OX415249.1:117787785-118387785 GCA_948329865.1 Linaria vulgaris
TTCTTCATTATCAAAATTAGGAATGAATTAACTGAGTATTACAACGGTCATAATCTGGTATTAATACTTTAACTAATCTGGAGGGGTAAAATCGTCCTCCCACTAATCTATTAATAAGTAAAATAAAGGAATAAACAAAATACTAAAAATAGAAAAGAAAAGCTGTTAATACTTTATTAACAAATTACTAAAAAGGAAAAATACATGAAATATAATTAATAACTCAATATCCCCTTCAAGATGGGTATGAATATCGTAAATTTTCATCTTGGATTACATTTTGTTGAAGGCTGAAGAGATAGAGGTTTGGTAAGAATGCCTCCAACTTGCAATTCATTTGAAATGTGAGAAATATTGATGATGCCTTGTTGAACTTTCTCCCACAAAGTGGCAATCGATTTGTATATGTTTATTTCTTTCATGCTGTACTGGGTTTGTTGCAATGCATTGAGCACTTTTGCTGTTAGTATAGAGAAGAGGTGGCAGAGGTTGTTTGAAGCTCAGAGAGAAGAGAAGTCAACCACAAAACTTCACAAGTTGTACTTGCCAAAGCTCTGTATTCAGCTTCAGTTGAGGATCTACTCACTGTTGCCTGCTTCTTAGCCTTCCAAGAAATGAGTGAGCTCCCCAAATAGTCTGCATAACCAATGATGTTGCGTCGTGTGTCTATACATCCAGCACAGTCACTGTCACAGAAAGAAGTAAGTTGTAAGTTGCAGTTGGAACTGTATAGTAATCCCTTACTTAGGTTGTGCTTGAGATATCTAAGCACTTTATGTGCAGCTGCAATATGAGCTGTTGTTGGCTTGCTCACGAATTGAGTTAATGTTTGAATACTATATGTTAAGTCAGGTCTTGTAATAGTGAGGTACAAGAGCCTTCCTACTAGTCTCCTTTAAGTTGTAGGGTCAAAGAGTAGAGGTGAATCATCAGCTTTTAATTTGTGATTCTGGTCCATTGGTGTTGTGCTTGGCTTGCAACCAAGGTAACCACTCTCAGTAAGAATGTCCAGAGCATATACAAGAAGATCATCTTGCTACCTCAATACCAAGTATATACTTGAGATCACCAAGATCTTTATTAGTGAACTGTTTGTGAAGATGTGCCTTGATAGAGGTGATTTCTTTCAAATCATTTCCTGTCAAAATAATATCATCTACATAGACACAAAATGCAGTGAAAGATGAGTTAGTTCTTTTGATAAATAAGGAACAATCTGATATAGTCTGAGTATAGCCAACAGAAATAAGGGAAGTAGAAAGCTTGTTGAACCATTGCCTTGAAGCCTGTTTGAGGCCATAAAGGCTTTTCTTTAAAAGAAAAACTCTTTTGTCAGAAGCATCTAGGTATCTAGGAGGTGGTTTCATATATATATATATATATATATATATATATATTTCCTCCTCTAAGTCACTATGCAAAAAAGCATTATTAACATCTAGTTGTTCAGGGAACCAATTCGGAGATGCAACAAGAGCAAGTAACACTATAATAGATGTCAATTTAGCAACAAGAGATAAGGTGTAATCTAATCTCTCTTCTTGGGTGTAACCTTTGGCAACTAATCTTGCCTTATGTCTTTCTATACTACCTTCAGAGTTGAACTTCACTTTATTAACCCACCTACAACCCACACAATTATGACCAGGAGGAAGAGAAGTTAGAATCCAAGTATTTGTGTCATCTAGGGATTTGAGTTCTTTTCTCATGGTTTCTTGCCATTCAGGGTGTTTCACAGCTTGAAAGTAGGTTTTTGGTTCAGAAACATTAGTAATGCTAATTGTAAAGGCTTTATGCTTAGTGCTGAGCCTATCAATAGTAAGAAAATCAGTGATAGGGCACTGTTTGCCAGGTAAAACAACATGATTAACATTGTGTTGTCCAGGTAAATTGACATCAAAAGCCTCTAGATAAACGGGTAAGCCCTTGTTTCTACTACACTTTCTAATATTCATATTGTTATCAGAACAAGTAGAAGATGAAGGTTCAGTGTTACTTGGTTGATGTGGAGGCTCTTGAGGTGGTGGTATGTGAGATGAAGCTTCTGTGTGTGCGGTAGCATCAGAAGTAGCTTGAAAATCCAAGCCAGGCTCTATTCTGGTGTGCTAGGAAGTGAGATTTGAGATTGAGCATGAGTGATTTGCTGAATCATAGCTGGTGCAACTGGAGCAGGAGCAACATTAACAGGAACCTGCAAGTTTATAAAGTGATCTGTGCAAACTTTGGTTTTCTTAGGTTCTATAGAATCATCTGCACCAGTGTTGTTAGTAGTGTAGGGAAACATATGCTCATAGAATAACACATGTCTAGATATGAAAATTTTATGAGATTGTAGATCTAATAGCATGTATCCTTTAGTACCCTTAGGGTAACCAATAAAAAAGCCTGATGAAGCTCTAGGATTAAATTTATTTCTTTGAATGTTTAGTGTACATGCGTAACACAGACACCCAAAGGGTTTGAGGATACTGTAATCTGAAGATTTGTTGAATAGCATGTGAAAGGGAGTCTTATTATTCAAAGGAACAACAAGAAGTATATTTATTATAAAAGAAGCTGTTAATATACATAAACTCCAATACTTAACATGAAGTTTAGATTGAAACCTCAATGATCTGGCTACTTGAAGGATATGTTGGTCTTTCCTCTCAACAATACCATTTTGTTGTGGAGTGTAAGCACAACTTTTCTGATGAAGTACTCCATATTTGGAGAAGAAATATTTCATAAAAAACTCAGAACCATTATCAGTTCTTAGAGTTTTAATTTTGATGTTGAATTGAGTGTTAAAAGTTTTTAAAAGGAAGTAACTAAGGATTGAACATCAGACTTATGTTTCATCAGGTAAACCCATGTATCTTTTGAAAAATCATCTACTATTGTAAGAAAATATTTGAAACCATCAACATAGACAACAGGGAAAGGTCCTCACACATCACAGTGAACTAAGTCAAAAGCATGTAAAGAACTAGAAGTACTTGAAGGAAATGACAACTTTTTCTGTTTAGCAAGATGACAAATATCACAAGGTTCTTTAATAGTACATATAGAGCCATTAATATCAGTAATAGCAGACAACTTCTTGTTGGAAGGATGTCCAAGCCTATAATGCCACAAGTTGGCTTTATTTATAGAAACATTACAATCAACAGTGTTTAACAGACAACTATTTGAACTATGTGTATCAGGAGGAGTAGTTGATAAGTTGTTAATGTCAAGGATGTAGAGGTTTTACTGCTCCTTAGCAGAACCAATCATCCTCGCAGTGGTTAGATCCTGCAAGATACACACAGAAGCAAGAAAAAGAACAATAATGTTGGACTGTTTAGTCAACTTAGAGACTGATAGTAAGTTATATTTAAAAGCGGGAATGTATAAAACATCATGTAAAATGACATTGGGAGACAATTTAACAGATCCAATATGAGTGGCATGAGTAACATTATTGTTGGGCAAGTGAATAGCAAGGTTTATAGATTGAGGTGGAGTAATGAAATAAGACAAGTCATAGATTATGTGATCTGTTGCACCAGTATCAATAATTCACTTATGAACAATTTTCAGTTTAAAAGTGGAATTATGAGAGGAGAGAGCAAAACTCCCTTCAATACCTTTAGGAACATTGATGGAGGTAGTTGCATAGTGATTTGGTTGTTCTGTGCTTGCACCAGCTTGAGATTGAACATATGCCATGAAAGAATCAAAGAGGGCCTTTTTGGCATTGACACCAGGGGCAACACTCTGGTCATCAACAAGGGGAGTGTCTGGAGTAGTAGAGCCAGAGGCTGCATTAGCTGAGGGATTCTGTCTCCTTCCTGTGGGGCCAACCCATCCAGGGGGATAACCATGCTTTTGGTAGCATCTCAAAATGACTAGGGTAACCACATAAGGTGCATTTCATCTTCTTTTAATCTTTATTATAAGTTCCTTTACCATTCTTGTTGGGAAAGGACTGAGGTGGACCATGAGGCCTAGCTTGAACTTGAGGGAAAGAAGGATTCCTTGTGAACATTGCTGAAGTATCAATAGAGTTAGTAGCATTGTGGAGGGTTATTTGGTGTTCCTCTTGAAGTAGCAAAGAGTAAACCCTTGACAGGGGAGGCAGAGGATTCATCAAAAGAACTTGACTCCTTAGAGCAGTGAATGAGTCATTCAAGCCAATCAGAATTTTTATGACACAGTCATGTTGTTGGAAATTGACCATATCAACATTGATGTTGCAGGTGCAGAGGCCACAAGAATACTTCACTATTGGCATTTGAGTCACATACTCATCCCAAAGAGATCGAAAAACAGCATAGTAAGCAGTGGCAGTCAAATTATCTTGATAAATTGTAGCCAAAGATTTTTCAAGATGAAACACACGAGATCCATCGGTTCTTTCATATTTAAGCTTCAATTCTTGCCAAAGCTCATAAGCAGAGGTATAAGAGTAAAGACTAATGTGTAATTCTTTTGAGACAGAGTAAACAATCCAGGAAAGTGCCAAATTATTTGCCCTAAGTACGTTGGATCGGATCAGCAGGCATGGGAGAGAGCCATCGACAGAATTAACCTTGTTTTTGATGTTAAGAGCCATTAGGATACTCTTTGACCATGGAATGTAGTTTTGTCCGTTGAGTAGGTCGTAGAAAATGGCAGATCCGGTGAAATCATGCGTGCGAGAAAGTACAGAGAACAGGAATCTTTGCTCGGATAGCGAGATGTAGCGGATCCAGCAGTTGTGGAGCTCGCAGCAGGTTCAGTCATAGTGAAAACGATGTGTAGGTAGATCGGAGAAGTACGACGCGATCAAAAAGGGTCACCAGAAAAACGGCCAGAGAATCAGGCGATTGCAAGTTGCAAACAAAGACGAGAAGCGTACAGAGAGGTGCGGAAGAAAATCGGAGCGGTTCGATGGAATCACCAAGTGAATGATACCATGTTAGGTTTCTGCAACTCACCAACAATAGAGGAAAGAAGAGAGAGAAAGGAGCGTGTAAAATACTTTCTTCATTATCAAAATTAGGAATGAATTAACTGAGTATTACAACGGTCATAACCTGGTATTAATACTTTAACTAATCTAACTAATCTTGAGGGTAAAATCATCGTCCCACTAATCTATTAATAAGTAAAATAAAGGAATAAACAGAATACTAAAAATAGAAAAGAAAAGCTGTTAACACTTTGTTAACAGATTACTAAAAAGGAAAAATGCATGAAGTATAATTAGTAACTCAACATATACTTCGTCGCATATTCTCTTATAAAAGAAGCAGAATAAACATTCTTCTTCCTTACTCTATTTATATGAAACAACTAACAAGTAGAATAACATTTTCCCCTTACCTTCTAATTACCATCTCTTCGTATTTAGTTTTGTTTGTAGAATAAAATGGTGTTCTTTAGGAATGAATTGTCGACTTCAAAATAGAGAGTGAAATGGGTTAATACCGTGGCCCATCTGAGTGGCCCATGACCCATCGCACCTGAGCCAGATCAACAAACATATATTCTCGCTCTAAGCATGTCGAGTATTTATTCTAAATAAATGCTCGTCATGGAGCAAGCAAGCAGCGTGGAGTTTGGAGACTAAAAATATAGAAAAGAGATTTGATATTCACACCAACGAAAGAGGAAGTACCAATAGATAATATGCGAGGACGATGAAAAAACTATATGTAAGACTCCTACATCCTCATCAAGGACTAATACTCGCAATACAAGTAGATTCCTCACCAAAATATCTACCGCTAAATATTTAAGTGAATATATGAAACTTGTAATTTCTTTCTAGGAGCAACCCGACTAGGAAGTAGCGTCTAAGGAAAAAGTTTGGGTAAATGATATGGAGGAGTAGATAAAGACTATTGAAAGGATTTTTTTTTTTTTGGGAATTGGTTGATCCTCCAAGATAAGGAAATAATTGGAGCTAAGTGGGTGTATAAGTTAAAGTTGAATTCGAATGGCTCTATACAAAAGCACAAGGCAAAGTTTGTAGCACATGGATGCGCTCAACTACCGTTGATCTACTACACAGAGACATTTGCCCTAGTTGTTAGATTGGATATGATAAGAGCACTTATAGCTCCTGCTTCACAAAAGAAACGATAAATCTTCTAACTTGACGTGAAGAAGTACAAGAAGAAATATATGTCGAGCAACCTGAATAATTTATAACAGAAGAAGTAAAAGTCTTACAATTGAAAAAAACACCATATAGGTTTAAACAGGCACCTCGAGCCTGGTATTGCATGATCGATGATAGATATTTTATTGACGAAGGATTTAGGAGGAGCAAAAATGATCCAACTCTCCACATTAGATCGCAAGGTAACACTGATACTCTCACGTCTCTCTTTTCATTGATGACTTAATTATCACAGGGAATGATACAAAGTTAATTGAAGAATTCAAGAAGAAGAAGGTATCTCCATATCGCTGAAGAAGTATATTGAAGATATGCTATATAGAAATCCAATATGGAAGAGTGCAAGCCTGATAATACTTCATTACTTCCAAACGAGAAGTTAAAGAAGGAAGATGGAACAAAGCTTACATATGCTTCCATCTATCACAACCGAATTGGAACTCTAGTTTACTTGACACCTAAAAGACCTGACATTATGTATGGGATAAGTTTCCTATCAAGATTCATGCAAAGCCCAAGCCAAACACATTTTGAAGCTACAAAAGACTCCTTAGATATTTTCAAGGAACACAAAACTTTGGCATATGTTATAAACCAAGTTCAGAAGCCAGCCTTCCAGGTTTCATTATTAGTGATTGGCATGATTTGTGGATGACATGGGAGCACGTATGGCTATGCATTTAAGATTGGATCAAGTATAATATCATTGGAATCAATGAAACAAGAGTATGCACAATCGTTAGCAGATGCATATTACATTGTATTAGCTGGAGTAGATCCACTGTGACACATCCACAAAGCCATAGCCAAGAATCATGTGCAACATAGTCGAACGTAGCACATTGCTATCAAGCATCACTTTATTAGAGAAGTCTTAGCAAGTGAAGATATTTAGATGAAGTATTGTCCTTTGAAAGAACAACAAACATATATCTTCACCAAGGCACTTTCAAGACATCAAGTTGATTTTTCTGCTCTACAACAAGTAAATCTTTGTTCACCTTGCGGATATCGAATATTGCTGGTGGTATGATTATGTTCCTTCTGTTGTTGAACTGATTGTTTGGCCTATGTCCATACCAATTCGTGTTATTCCCTTGGCTGATGTGATATGGTTGCATCTATCTCCCTTGTTTGTGGCATCTCCCAATAGTGTCGTAATTCATCTTGCTTTTTCAAAGTGGAAAATCTGGTGCTCGCTTGTTTCGGTCCACACTCTTCCTCAGTTGAGAAATAATAAAAATTACATGTAGATCAATGTCCTAACAAATAATAAAACGATTGCAGAATTAGTAGCGCCACTCACCGACAACGGCGCCAAAAACCTGACGCGTGGCGTGGCGTGAGTTTTATGATGAATACAATAATAAGATACGCCTACGTATTCACAATGTCCAAACAAATAATAAAATGATTGTAGAATTAGTATCGACACTCACCGGCAATGGCACCAAAAACTTGATGCGTAGCGTGCGTGTTTTGTTTTATGGTGTATACAATAATAAGATACGCCTACGTGTTCAAAAGTGCATGGTCAAGTATTAATAAAATATAAAGTAAATTATGTTCCACGCATCGAATCCTCAGAAAGTGGATTATTACTTTCTAGAACCAACTTAAATGCAAGACAGTAGCAAAGAATGTTTAATTAAACTACTTCTAAACTAAAGCTACCTTTGAAATTGCATGCAAAGATACTCTAAAAAAAAGTTGAAGAAGATTGATCGTTTATTAATTTGGTTGTAAAGAGAATGAGTGATAAGTGTGTCCAGAGATCGGTTTCACCACAATTTCATTTAGTAGTTCATGAACAATCTACCTATACTTATTTAACCTATTAAGTCTTGTTGAGTCCTTACGTGTTCAATGGATTTGTGATATATAATTGAATGCTTAAGTCTCTAATGGCCTAGAGCGCTAGCACATATAACCCTTTTGTCAATTGTTTTAGAAGAGAGATTAGATCTTCAATCCACTTTACTATTCTGATAGTGTTAACTAAATGTGCTCTCATCACTCACCATTACTTCCGGTTACGTTTTATAGTTTAGAGAGTAGTCGTGAGAAAGATTTATGAAAAGAAGTACGAAAGAGAGAAGAGAAAACACCATTGTACGTTGTTCTAGTTTTGTTTTCATATTCAAGAGTCAATAATTGTGAGGAAGAAGACAAAGCAAATGAGTCAATAAGATAGCAAGGCACCAACGTTCCTTCCGATATGAGAAGCTTTTCTTATATTCTTTATCTCTATTTATGTTGTTTAATTCTTTACTTGTGATTGAACTCAAAACTATGAGAGCTAAACCACTCGGTGTTTGGAGTATGGAGGTATCTTTGAATTATGAATATGCTTTTTTTGTTTGATGTGTGTTTGAGAGTTTATGTGTCCAGACTGATTAGTTATTAATCTGCATGATTATTATTATGCTCGCTCGATGAACGGAAGCACTATCCCGGGACTGCCAGAGTGTGGAGTTAAGCTAATTATGTATACATACAATTTGTGACTTTCGTACGCTAATACAACTATTTTGCAACCCCTAGATCACACAATCTCAATCTTAATTTGTACACTATGTTAACACGAATGGATGAGTTAACTGGAATGCGGACTTGATATCTCTTCTAAAACGATTGACAAATGGACTGATTTTGCTAGTACGATAGGTCATTAGAGACTTAAAGATTTATCGTTAGGAGAACTACATCTATAGATCACGGATCCATTATACACTACAGAACTCAAACATACATCAACAACTCAAAAAAAAGCATAGGTAGTTTGTCTATGAACTATGAAGTGTAAATCAGTAGTAAAACCCAACCTCTAAACGTATTTTAATCATCTGTTTACAATCTTAAACATTCAATCCTCACTCATCTTAAATTTTGTTTTATTTTTCGTATGTTTTGCATTTAGTTTAGTTAAACTATTTTCCCTACATTCAGTCTTTTCTCAACCTATTTTCCTGCATTCATCTAGTTTTCATAACTTCTACAATGTTCGCCTACTACATTCATTTAGTTATAGTTTCTATTGCATACAAAATCGTTTTCTTGCATTCAAAACCTACATCTACTGATTTATGCATCAAAGCATTTTGCATGCACACCGCATTCATATCGCACTCATTCTGCACACACAGATAGAAGGTAGCAATCGTGAAAACTATCAACGCTTTTACATTTAAGTGATTCTAGGATTAATCCACCACCCCCTTAGATATGATACTTGGTTCATAATAATATTTACCATTTTATTACCGTACACTTACAAAAAGAGCGTAGGCATAATATTTTACTTTTTTACATATTTCCTACTCTGCATTGTGCTCCATCATATAACATAGAAACATTTGTATTTTATCTATAAAATACCCATATCAAAGAATAACAGATTCCAAATTCTAGATACGCTTTTTTCTCATCCACATCACAACTAAATCAATCAATTCAATTAGTTCTCTAATTCAGATAGTTCTTTATTCTATCAATTCTCTTCATCCAACCAATTCACTAGATTATAATAATTATTAGTTTTCTTTATTTATTTGCGTCTTACATTACCAATCTAATAAAACACGATCTCTTGTGATTGGATACTTGAGAGGCGTAATACACTATCCATTTTATTATTGATTGACCGTGCGCTTGAGAACACATAGACAAATCATATTTAGTGCATTCATCATTAAAACTACACGCATTGCCACATATCAATACTCAATAAATTGGGGGGAGGTGGGTGGGGGGTGATTTTACACCAAGAACCAACAACATAGACAGATCGGGGACAAAAATCATGAATTTGGAGGATCAATAAAGCAAAGAGTCTAACAATTTTAAAAGGAATCTAGTTTATCTTTGCAAGTTACTCTACCATCATGCGTGGCTAGACTCTTAGTATTAAACTTATATAATATTAAGAATTTCACTACAAGACTAGGCGGTCAATAGGGACCGCCTAGTAGCGACTCAAATGCGGTCGCTGGTTTTCAGCGACAGCTGAAGACAACATCGACTGCATTTGAGTCGCAGATTGTCCACGAGGACAACAGCGACTCAAATTGAGTCGCTGAAAGTCCATGAGGACTTGGGCCACACATTTTGGCTCGAATTGGGCCAAAATTAGGGCCCCAGTTGCCCTAATTTTGGCCGGAAACATCAGCGAACGCATAGCGGTCGCTGATTTTTTTCTATAAATATAAAAAAAGACTTTTTTTTTATTTTTCATTTAGCGAAATCATCTCTTCTTCACCCGAAAGAGCCAAATCCGACCCGACCCAACTAAAATCTTCACCATTAGCGACCAAAATTCGACTTTAGCGACCCAATTTCAGTCACCAACTCCAATTCCGACGAAATTCTTTGCGTGTCACTGTCGTCGCGTCGTTCACGTCGTTCACGCCGCCACCGTCGTCACCGTCGTCTGCATCGTCATCGTCGTCACCGTCGTCGCGTCGTCACCGTCGTCGCCGCGTCCATTTCTCTCAGTTCCGCCGCCTCGTCACCGCCGGTGAAAGGTCCGAAGATTTTTTTTTTACTCAATTTTGAGTAAAATCCTAATTTAGTGTTAATTATATTGTTATATTTGTTAATATTTTTAGATTGTTAGATTATTGAAGCATGTTAGATTGTTAGGTTAGATTAGTGAATGATTAATAAAAAAAATTAGATTTGTGAAGGATTTTAGTGTTAATATGTAAGATTATATTAATTAGTGTAGATTATATTAATTAGTGTATCATTAGTAGGTTAGTTTTAATTTGTTAGATTATTAGTTTGTTAGATTGTTAATTTTAAAATTGATTAGTAGTTTAAAGTGAAAATTAGATTGTTAAATTAGATTAGATTAGTTTATAATTAGATTGTGAAAATTAGATTAGATTAGTTTATAATTAGATTGTGAAAATTAGATTGTTAGATTAGATTAGATTATACTCGTTTATAATTAGATCGTGAAATATAGATTGTTAGATTAGTTTATAATTAGATTATGAAAATTAGATTGTTAAATTAGATTATATTAGTTTATAATTAGATTGTGAAAATTAGTTATTAAATTTTAATAAGTTAGATTATTAGATTATATAGATGTTGAATGTTAGATTAAATGTAATACTTTTATTTAAATGTTGATTTGATATTTAAATGTGATATTTTTATTTTTACAGTATATACATATATTAAGTTAGATTATTAGATTACATAGATGTTGAAATGTTGATTTTTTATGTAAACGTTGATTTGATATAGATGTTAAATTTTTATTTAAATGTTGATTTGATATTTAAATGTGATATTTTTATTTTTACAATATATACATATATTCGGCATGTCGTCACGTAAGACCACTAGCGGTACTGGAGGTCGAGGTCGAGGTGTAGGTCGTGGAGGTGTAGGTCGTAGTAAGGTATCAGGTACTGGTAGTGGTGGGCGAGTTAGCGGTAGTGGCAGTGTTGCCCGTGGAGGTGTTAGGGGTGGTAGTCTTGCTCGTGGAGGTGTTTGTGGTGGTAGTGTTGGCCTTGGAGGTGTTGTTGGTAGTGGTAGTGTTGGCCGTTGAGGTGTTACTGGTGTTAGTGGTAGTGGCGGTGTTAGTGATAGTGGCCGTGGTAGTTGCCGACCTATACGGATTGTCCTATCGGGTCGTCGTGCAAAGCCTAGATATCCAGCCGAGCCATCCGTCCCGCCACTAGGGTCAGGTGACGAATCTACATCGAGGACACCAGCGTTGCAGGGCAGTTATTTGTAGAGGATGAGGCGGCCGATTCAGCTTCAGTTGGGACTCACGTGCCCCCATCAGCCGAGTCTGGCAGACTTCAGACTCCACTATCTGTAGACGACACCAGAGCTGGACCAAACCAGGGGTTGATCGAGACTCCAGGACCGAGCCAGACTCGACCCCCGAGGGGACCAAATATAGGGGTTACGACACTTAAACTTGGGCAGAAGAAGCAGGTTATAGAATTGAAGCGGGGTTGTTTTTCTAAACCCCCCGATCGTGAGATCGCGAAGATGATCAGTACACTCATTCGACAGTTTATGAGTGACTTTTCGCCCTCCTACTTGAAGGTTCATGGGGAATTACGAAAAGAGATGTATGCAAAATTTATGGTGAGTTTTTAATTTATTGTTTAATATTTTTTAATTTAGTGTATTAAATATAGTGTTTTTCAAATATTGTTTAATTTAGTTTATTAATTTAGTGTATTAATTTATTATTTTCTATTTATCCTTTTTGTAGAATATCTATGGGATCCGGCGGTCAGAGAGGGGAGATGTACATAGGGCATACCAGACGAAGGCGAGGGGACTTTACAAGCGTATGATGAACAAGACGAAGGAGCAGTACTTCAAGAACAAAGACAAGGAGAAGTATCGGGGCAAGAAAAAGACGTCGTGTATGAGCGAAACTTTGGAGGCTAAGGCGGCAGCACACTGGGACACCGAAGATCGTAAGACGAAGTCCGCTAATGGAAAGAAAGTTAGGCGAGGCGGTGTGGAGGACGACGAGGCACCCGCCACCTTTTACGGTGGTTCCATTGGCTATGAGGAGATTCGGCGGCGACTGGTATATTTTTTTATAATTAAATATTTTATTTGTAGTTAAAATTTTAATTTTTAAGATTGTTGTTTTTTTTAGAAAATGATTGATTTGTTTAATTTAAGAATTTTAACATTTCAAGTATAAAAAGAATTTTAACCAACTATTACTTTAAATTTGAAGGAGAGGAATCAGCCCAACCGTGCGCATCTTATCAAACATGACGAGATTTACAAGGCATGTCATACGAGGAAGGTGTCGGGCACTGGCAGAGGTACATGCAGACCGTTGAGGCGGGAGTGGAGGTCTGAGGCGACCAAACTTATTTACGTAAGTATTTTAAATATTTTGGGCGTTTACCACTTATGAATTCTAATTTAATGATAAAATTATCTTTGAACTAATTTATCTTTTTAATTATCTTTGAAAATTCAAAAGAAGACATACAGGAAGGAATTGAGGAAGAAAAATCCGGACGCCGTAGAAGACAAGGACTTGCCCGAATGGGACGCCGATTCGTGGATGAAGGCCATAGGGACGCCGAATGGTTATGGTTGTGTTGTTATGATTGTGTTTGTTTTTCGTTTTGGTTATGGTTGTGTTGGTTATGATTGTGCTTTGGTTATGGTTGTGTTGGTTATGGTTGTGTTGGTTATGGTTGTGTTGTTATGATTGTGTTCGTTTTTCGTTTTGGTTATGGTTGTGTTGGTTATGATTGTGTTTTGGTTATGGTTGTGTTGGTTATGGTTGTGTTGTTATGATTGTGTTCGCTTTTTTGTTTTGGTTATGCTTGTGTTGGTTATGATTGTGCTTTGGTTATGATTGTGTTGGTTATGGTTGTGTTGTTATGAATGTGTTCGTTTTTCGTTTTGGTTATGGTTGTGTTGGTTATGATGGTGCTTTGGTTATGGTTGTGTTGGTTATGGTTGTGTTGTTATGATTGTGTTCGTTTTTCATTTTGGTTATGGTTGTGTTGGTTTTGGTTTTGTGTTCGTTTTTCGTTTTGGTTATGGAACTTTGTTTGTGATGGACCTAAGGTTGTCAATAGGGACCGCAATGCGGTCCCTATTGTCCATATTTGTGACCTAATTGCGGTCCATACTAATATTCATACTTTAAAATCGATATTTTAAGATGGTTCGAGGTGCCGCGTTGTTTGTTTAGTTCATAATAACCATTGTAATAGTTCAAATAACAATAATTACAACGACGCATTGTAAATCCAAATATTATGTGAGGAGAACGGACCGCTTTGAAGATTCTCTTACTATTTTGTACGACGAATGTCATAATGACAAACTAATTCTATATACATATGTAAGTATAATAATTACTTGATCTAATGATTATACCTCATAATCATATCTATTCTAACGTTAGTGAAGTAAAGCATAAAAACGAATAACAACTACAACTAACTAGTGGTGATTAATTGTAGAACATGAAATATATCTTGAACGTTAATAACTCGCTCAATGTCAATCAATCTATTAATTCACAACTAAACTACTATGAGGTTAGTTTGGCAATCATTTATATTACTTTAATTCACATGTTACAATGATTTTGGTTGCTAAGAATCACAAACACATCAACATCAATAAAAAAAGCGATTTTAAAGTATGAAAACTAGTAGGGACCGCATTGCGTCCCTTCTAATATTCATACTCTAAAATCGATGAATATTATTACGGACTTTGGTCCCTATTGACTCAATAGGGACCGCAATGTGGTCCCTGTTATCATTGGCGTTGTTAATAGGGACCGCAATGCGGTCCATATTGTCCGTTTGTGACCTAATTGCGGTCCCTACTAATATTCATGCTTTAAAATCGATATTTTAAGATGGTTCGAGGTGCCGCGTTGTTTGTTTAGTTCATAATAACCATTGTAATAGTTCAAATAACAATAATTACAACGACGCATTGTAAATCCAATTATTATGTGAGGAGAACGGACCGCTTTGAAGATTCTCTTACTATTTTGTACGACGAATGTCATAATGACAAACTTATTCTATATACATATGTAAGTATAATGATTACTTGATCTAATGATTATACCTCATAATCATATCTATTCTAACGTTAGTGAAGTAAAGAATAAAAACGAATAACAACTACAACTAACTAGTGGTGATTAATTGTAGAACATGAAATATATCTTGAACGTTAATAACTCGCTCAATGTCAATCAATCTATTAATTCACAACTAAACTACTATGAGGTTAGTTTGGCAATCATTTATATTACTTTAATTCACATGTTACAATGATTTTGGTTGCTAAGAATCACAAACACATCAACATCAATAAAAAAAGCGATTTTAAAGTATGAAAACTAGTAGGGACCGCATTGCGTCCCTTCTAATATTCATACTCTAAAATCGATGAATATTATTACGGACTTTGGTCCCTATTGACTCAATAGGGACCGCAATGTGGTCCCTGTTATCATTGGCGTTGTTAATAGGGACCGCAATGCGGTCCATATTGTCCGTTTGTGACCTAATTGCGGTCCCTACTAATATTCATGCTTTAAAATCGATATTTTAAGATGGTTCGAGGTGCCGCGTTGTTTGTTTAGTTCATAATAACCATTGTAATAGTTCAAATAACAATAATTACAACGACGCATTGTAAATCCAATTATTATGTGAGGAGAACGGACCGCTTTGAAGATTCTCTTACTATTTTGTACGACGAATGTCATAATGACAAACTTATTCTATATACATATGTAAGTATAATTATTACTTGATCTAATGATTATACCTCATAATCATATCTATTCTAACATTAGTGAAGTGAAGCATAAAAACGAATAACAACTACAACTAACTAATAGTGATTAGTTGTAGAACATGAAATATATCTTGAACGTTAATAACTCGCTCAATGTCAATCAATCTACTAATTCACAACTAAACTACTATGATGTTAGTTTGGCAATCATTTATATTACTTTAATTCACATGTTACAATGATTTTGGTTGCTAAGAATCACAAACACATCAACATCAATAAAAAAAGCGATTTTAAAGTATGAAAACTAGTAGGGACCTCATTTCGTCCCTTCTAATATTCATACTCTAAAATCGATGAATATTATTACGGACTTTGGTCCCTATTGACTCAATAGGGACCGCAATGTGGTCCCTGTTATCATTGGCGTTGTCAATAGGGACCGCAATGCGGTCCATATTGTCCGTTTGTGACCTAATTGCGGTCCCTACTAATATTCATGCTTTAAAATCGATATTTTAAGATGGTTCGAGGTGCCGCGTTGTTTGTTTAGTTCATAATAACCATTGTAATAGTTCAAATAACAATAATTACAACGACGCATTGTAAATCCAATTATTATGTGAGGAGAACGGACCGCTTTGAAGATTCTCTTACTATTTTGTACGACGAATGTCATAATGACAAACTTATTCTATATACATATGTAAGTATAATGATTACTTGATCTAATGATTATACCTCATAATCATATCTATTCTAACATTAGTGAAGTGAAGCATAAAAACGAATAACAACTACAACTAACTAATAGTGATTAGTTGTAGAACATGAAATATATCTTGAACGTTAATAACTCGCTCAATGTCAATCAATCTACTAATTCACAACTAAACTACTATGAGGTTGGTTTGACAATCATTTATTACTTCATTTCACATGTTACAATGGTTTTGGTTGCTAATAATCATAAACACATCAACATCAATAAAACAAAATCGATTTTAAAGTATGAAAACTAGTAGGGACCACAATTTGATCCCTATTAAGTCAATAAGGACCAATTAGCGGTCCCTATTCACTCAATATGGACCAAATTGCGGTCCCTATTTGACTCTACATGGATCGCATTTTGGTCCCTAATAATATTCATACTTTAAAATCGATGAATATGATTAGGGACCGCACATAGGTCCCTAAAATAACAAGAAGGACCGCACTGCAGTCACTACAAAAATTTAGTGACCTAAATCCGGTCCCTAATTTTTATTAGTGACCTAAATGCGGTCACTAAATCCAAAATTTGAAATTTTGACAAAACATTTAGGAGGGAAATTTGAATTTGCCAAAAATTTGAAAATTTCACCCTCCACTCTCTATATACTCACCATTCTTACATCTCATTTCATTATCTCCAAAAAACACCCAACACAAAAACACTATCTTATTTTCCAATACAAACACACTATCTTCTTTTCTCCATAAATCACCCAACACAAAAACTTTTCTTCATTTTACCAACACAAATCTAAAAAACAAATCACCAACACAATCTTTCTTTTGTTTCTTTCTTTCACTCTCTTTATTTTACCACTTTCTTTTCTTACTTTTCTTTCACTTGTTGTTTTATTCATTCATTTTTTTTGTTTTCATTCATATTTTATTTTCTATTATTAGTCATTTTATTCCTCTTTTTACATTCATTAATACTTTCATGTCATTATATTAACTTTTTCTTCATTATTTTATTGTTTTGATCTTGTTAAAATCATAATTTTACAAAAAGACAATAATATTTCGGATTTAATTCGGAATATTATTGTTTTTTTTCCTGGGGTCAATTAGGACTGCAATTCGGTCCCTACTAATATTCATATATACTTTATGAATATTAGTAGGGACCGAATTGCGGTCCCTTCTTTTGATATTAGGGACCGCAATTCGGTCCCTACTAATATTCATAGATACTCTATGAATATTAGTAGGGACCGAATTGCGGTCCCTGTTTTGTTATTAGGGACCGCACTTCGGTCCCTATTATAAATATTAGAGACCGCATTTAGGTCCCTAATATTCAATCAATAGGGACCGCATGACGGTCCCTATTTTTTCAAGAGATAGCGACTAAAATGCAGTCGCTATTTCGTGAAAAATAATAGGGACCGCCTCGCGGTCCCTAATTTTTAAGACAATAGGGACCGAAATGCGGTCCCTATTGATATTAAGTCATCAGGGACCGGAAACCGATCGCTGATTTTCTGGTCCCTATTGACCCACAATAGAGACTGCCTTGCGGTCCCTGATGGCAAGCGACCATGGTCAATAGGGACCGTGCAATAGCAACCGAAAGGTGGCCCCTATTGACCCCTGAATCTTGTAGTGTTTATGGTGTATTCAACTTTTATCTTTTGGATTTTATGCATATGGACGAAACAAAAAAAAATGTGTAATTGATAATATAAGAAAGATAGATCATGTTGAGATATTGCGACAAAGTTTTAATTTGCTCACGACAAAGTTTATGTTTAGAATCACAACGTCAATTTACTAAATCTCATTTCAAGGCATTCAACACTTACCATAGAAGCTTGGATCATTGATGAGAGTAAAGCTATAATACTTGCGAAAGCGTCGACTAGGGTGATGGAGCCTACATTAAACAATATTGGGTCATTTTTATTGTTTTGTTGAGGTTATCAACAACAAACTTTTCGTTGTTAAAGGTTTGAATATTAATAACGACGAAACTGCTGCTAAAAACTATGGATATTTTTGGTAAATTGGCCTACGATTATAAGGTTTTTCACCTTTTAGCGGCAAATATGTTGTCCCTAATAGTTTTGAAGCTTTACCGACAAACGTTCGGTCGCTAATAAGTAATAACCTTTAGCGAGGAGAGCTTTCGTGACAGCTATTGACAACTACTTGTCCGTCACTAAGACCATTAGTGATGGATTTCACCACTTTTAACGAAGAATCAGCCTCTGCCGCTGCCCATTAACGGATTTCTTGTAGTGATTGGTTTTAGTGACTAAATCGGCAAACATTTTCTAACTGATTTTTTTTTTATTTTTACTAAAGTGTACCTAAATGTGAATTTAGATAACTAAATATGCGTTTTTCCTATTGAACATCCTATTGAGAGACGCTGAACAAAATTGACACGGGATATGCTAGCTTGTGCAGAGCATTTGCTTGTCGAGTTGCACAACTCTGCACTTATTGAAATCCTTATCATACGGGTCCATTCTTGAATTTTGTCTGAAAGCAAGCATATCGGCAGCTTTAAGGTTCATTTAATCATCCTTAATATTTGGGCAGTTTTAGCTTCTCATTCGTTTACATTAATTCTATCCTTTATTAGACTATATATTAAAGTCTCAGATAATTCGTACCTAAACAATTTTAATAGACCTCGTGATCATGACACTATTTATCATTGTGAAATACACTTGATACAGAAAAAATGGTTGGATGCATATCTGCATGAATGTAAGAATTTTTATAGTGACTAGTACCTCAAATTGTGTGGTTCAAGTCCCTAAATAGATTTTTTTTTTTTTTGTGACATATTCATATGACGAGACCCGTAAAGAATTGTTCCACATCAAATAAAGTATGCTTGTCCTAGCGGATTCAAATGTTTGTAGGCGACAAAAAATGACACGAGGATTTTTCGTCAGTTCACATCTGAATCGATACTCCTTGTCTCAAATAATTGCTATCTTTTCGTGTCATATGAGAATTAGATTACATCAACTTTGCGGTTGATATTACCTGAGCCGACGTTATGGTCATAGATGTGCAAATTAAATTACATGAGCTGACGGTATATCGAACTATGACGGGAGACTTCAACCGAATATATATCCAGTTCTCTTTCATGGTATTCGGTTTGTTGAGTAAAATCACGATAACAAATTTATTATGGATTGGTGGTAATTAACATATATAGAGGTCCTAAATATGTCGCAACATGGATCAGAAATTAACCACGCGAAATATTTTGGTTTACGAAGCAACGGAAATTCATTAATAAAGCGGAAGCGTAATATTTGGTTGAATTCAGTTCAGTCTTTCTTGGTATAGTTTCGAAACAGAATGAAACTCGAGTTGTTACTTTACTGGAAAGAGGGCATGTGTGATTTTGAATTCTGCATCGTGGGGTGTTTTTGAATAAACTTAATGAGTCTTAGAGTCAACAAATCCAGCATCATCTTAGGATTCTTTCTACTGAAGGCAACCAATGAATGATACAAGAAGCCAACATATTGGACCAATTCTTGATTTTGTTTGCTTGAATCGAATAAATCATCGCTGTACTGAAGCTTCCACTGCATTTCAACTGTCCAAATCTTGAAATTTCTCGATTTAAGATGATTGACAAAACCTTAAATCAGTACCCATTATTACTTTTTGATTTATGCTCTGAAGTTTCGCATGAATTCTTTTTGGGATAAATTAATGCAAATGAGATACACAATTGAGTAAGATTAACGGTGCTATTAAAGACTTGACTTCAATGAAAAATACAAACAGTGAAAGTATACAACGGAGAGCAAAGAAAAGTAAAAGATAGTGCATCTTCACATCTCTTATTAAAGTGATTAATTCATTACTACACACTGCCATAAAAATTGAAGTTTCTTTGTGTGAGCAATGCCTTTCACTCATCTGACAGTCTGACACTTATCTGCTATTGTGCAGTCTCCGTTTCGCCTCTTGAGTGGTTTAAAATCATACATGGAAATTTATATTTATTATAACATACTTATACTTAGCTTTAATTTTGTTCAATAATTTATTATTTTGATTAGTTTCGCGAATTCAATTTTTATATCTTTGACTTTCTTGTAAATTCTTTCACAATTCAAAGAATTTGCGGTTTTATATATGGAATGTTTTCGATATTAATTATCAAATCAAAATGTGAACAGAAACTTTAATCCATATTGTTCATTAACAAAGTATCAATAATATGGCGGCCCATTGAAACAAGTTTGCTAATAAAAATCATAATGAGCGACCCTAACACCGGAGCGATCACGTGCGATATTCAACCTGCAACAACGGAGTTTGTTCCTCCGGACGAATTCACTTTCACGCCAAGGTAGCAAAAGCGTTCTCGATCGTTCGGCAACGACGTGGACACCACCATGCAAGAACCACCGCGACTGTTTATTAACCCTAATTGGGGAACCTCGACTTACGCCGACATCGCTAAGACGAAGGGAAAACGGAAGGAAACTCGTTTTGATGAAGCACGGACGGCTGAAATTCGCAAACACTTGACTATTCATGAACCGACCGAGTCCTTCCCGATCAAGAAGCTGACCTTCTCGAACGAACTGGAGGAGAAAATCCGCAATGAGTGGAAGGACCGACTCATTATTAGGGTGATGGGGAGACCATGGTACTATAAAGCGCTCAAATTGAAACTCAACCTAATGTGGATCTTGCACAATGAATTCAAGCTTATGGACCTAGGGCATGGCTGCTATTGTTTGAAAGGCTTGAACGCCCTAAAACATGAGATGATCTTGACGGAGGGGCTATGGAATTTGGCGGGAAGCTTCCTCTCAATACGGTAGTGGTTTCCGGATTTTAATGCAAGAACGAACAAGATTGAAAGTGCTATCACCTGGGTTCGCTTGCTAGACATTCCGATGGAGATGATGTCCGAGGGGATTGTGCACGGTTTGGTGAGTTGCATTGGCGACCCCATCAAAATAGACACCAATACCCTTAATGCTACGAGTGGAAAATTTGCTCGTTTCTGCGTTGAAGTGAGCACGAAAATTCCACTCACATTAGCGCTCAAAGTAAGAGAAAAGGTGAACCAAATGGTGTACGAGAATCTTTCGTCGCTATGTTACAAGTGCGGTAAATTTGGTCACATCGAGACGCAATGTGAGTCGGGCTCCCCAAAATATGCACCCATGTCGGATAACGCGACTCCTACACCAACGCTTGTGAAGCAAAATCGAGAGGACGAGGCTGCATGGCTGCTTGAGCGGGCTCGTAACAATGAATACGGGGAATGGATGAAGGTATCGAGAGGGGAAAAAAGTAACATGAGCGCTGTTGGACATCCGACCAATGGCGAGGGTAGATCGCTGGAAAATCCCATCCTACTGTCACGAAACACGCACTCCCCAACCGAAGTCAGGAACATGTTCACGCAAAGTGGGAATGACGTTAACATTAGGGCAACCAGTAATGGGAAGAGAATACTGCCCAAATCGTTAACACCAACACTACCGTCAGATCATATTACTGGGAAAAAGGCAACTTCAGGGAAGAAACCTACCAAAACTAGGAAGGCTAATACTACCAAACTTAAAACTTTCACTGATACCTATAACAAGGTTGAGGTGCTTACGGATTTAACAGAGAAGGAGGACACAGTTTTTGTGCCTAATAACCAAACAGGAAATATAGAAAACGGAGCGAATCAAAGTAGGGTTCAAGATGGAAGAGGACCACTGGGACAATTTGTTGTTAGGTCAATGGGAACTCTTGGAGATCGACACGAGGAGTCAGCGATTCATAGGCCCCTCGTGGACATCACGAATCGCTCTAGAGGATCTGAGGATAGAGATTTTGGAGATCCCAAGCTGTATATGGGAGATCGAAACATCAGTTTACCGCACACAGTGGGAGGGGGACATAGCTGCGTGGTGGCAGAGAACACGTCAGAGCGAGTGAGAATCCAACATGCAATATTCCCTAGCTCTGGAGACGATGGCACAGATGTTTGCGACATGGAGGGGGTCCGAAGATGATAACCCTATTGCACTGCACCACATTCATCTTATGAATATGAAGATTATATCTTGGAATTGTCAGGGGGCTGGTCATGTGGACTTCAGAAGATATTTCAGAGAATTAATCCGTTCACACGGACCTTCAGTGGTGTTTATTCTCGAAACTAGAGTATGCAAAGAGAGAGCGTATGAAATTGCTCCACGTCTTGGTTTTTCTAACTATGTTCTGGCGCCAACATCGGGGATGATTGGCGGGGTTTGGATGTTATGGAATGAGGTGGAGGTTCATGTTGAAATTCTCGACGTTGATGACCAAGCCATCCTCGCCCTCATTAACCCAAACTCGCAAGACGGGTGGCGTCTTTCGGGGGTGTACGCGTAGCCACGATGTAGTGCGACGGTTAGAGTGTTTAAGAGTATGGAGAGAATGGCACAAAATCAGACCTTACCATGGCTCGCGATGGGATATTTTAACGAGATGTGCTACGCCCATGAAAAATCAGGAGGTAACACGCTGACTTTGAGCCGTCTTAATTTCTTTCGGGGTTTCATGTGCGCATTCATTGATACAGGATTTCGTGGTCCGCTCTTTATTTGGTCGAATAAACGTGAGGATGGTGAATTAATTCAGGAACATATAGATCGTGGTATGGCTAACCAAGCTTGGTTAGATAAATTCCCGAACCATGAACTTACGCACCTCCCCAAAGTTCATTCGGATCATCACCCAATAATCATGGCATGCAATGGGGTCGGGCTGAGGCATGCGAAGCGTCCTTTTCGATTCGAAGCGGTATGGTTCCATCATATGGAATGCGTATCACTTCTTAAAAATATTTGGGAGGTGAACCAGAACATCCTTGCTTCAATCGAGGCCGTTCCAAATGTCCTTGAACCATGGAACAATGAACGCTTTGGGAACATCTTTTACAAGAAAAAGGTTCTCACCGCTCGTATTAACGGGATCCAAAAGTCTTTGGCGCATCGACCGTGTAAGTATCTTGAGGACCTCGAAAAGGAGCTTGTGGTTGAGTACAACGACGTCCTTAGGCAGGAGGAAACCTTTTGGTTTCAAAAGTCTCGAGTAAAGTGGATTAGAGATGGCGAACGGAACACGAAGTTCATCCATAGGTCGACTCTCATTAGGCGCAGACGGAATGGGATCACAACCCTCAAAATCGACAACATCTAGACCAACGAGGACGCGGTTCTTAGGAGCCACGCGAATGGTTTTTTCACAGCCTTGTTCTCAGGTAGTGTGGGCGGCAATAAACCGAGCAGTCTTCACGCGTCGGTATTTCAAGCAGCTCTCACGAAGGAACAAAGGGGAGGTTTGTCACGACGCATGGATCTAGAGGAAGTCAAAGAGGTTATTTTCTTGATGAACACCTTCAAAGCTTCAGGGCCTGATGGCCTTCACGCAGGGTTTTACCACAAAGGGTGGGATTGGCTTCACGGATCTTTGCTCGACTTTGCTGAGTCCGTTTTCACA
Source organism: Linaria vulgaris (assembly GCA_948329865.1). Lineage (NCBI taxonomy): Eukaryota > Viridiplantae > Streptophyta > Magnoliopsida > Lamiales > Plantaginaceae > Linaria > Linaria vulgaris. The sequence goes on from OX415249.1 coordinate 117,811,466, forward strand.
AGTAAGTGCTTCGACCCCAAGATTTGTAAGGCGTTCCTATGCTTTATACCAAGGGTGTAGAACCCCGAGAATATTACACAGTTCCGCCCAATTTCACTTTGTAATGTGTTGTATAAATTCTTTACGAAGAGCCTTACCTCACGTCTTCGGGAAATCATGCCAGAAATTATTGCTCTCGCTTAGTCGAGCTTTATTAAAGGTAGGAGCACGCAAGACAATATCTTTCTCCTCCAAGAGGTCATACACTCGGTTAGAAGCAAGAAAAAGAATAAAGTTGGGTGCATGATCATGAAATTGGATTTGGAGAAGGCCTACGATAAAATCAACTGGGACTTCTTGGAAGAAACTTTGGTTGCGTTCCAATTTCCTTCTGAAACTATTGAGCTCATCATGTTTTGTGTCAGGAATGCGGCGACGCGAGTGTTATGGAACGGGTCCCCTCTCGATCCTTTTAAGCATGCTTGTGGTCTTAGATAAGGCGATCCGTTATCGCCGTATCTCTTTGTTCTCTGTATCGAGCGGTTAGCGTATCTAATTCAGGAGGAAGTGTCAAGAAAGAAGTGGCAACCGCTAGTTCCTTGTTGTAGTGGACCTAACCTCTCGCACCTCTTCTTCGCCGATGATTTGGTTTTAATGGGAAGGGCTACAAAATGGACCGCACATGCTATTAAAGGAGTACTAGATAAATTTTGTGGTGCGTCGGGTTTAAAGCTAAGTGCTCAAAAGTCCAAGGTCTTCTTCTCAAAAAGCGAAGGGGCAGGGTTTGAAGAGGTGTATCAGTGATATTTTGGGGTTTGGTCAAACGTCAAATTTAGGGCGCTATCTTGGTATATCTCTCATCCACGGCCGCACGACAAGGTCTGATTTTGCGTTACTTTGGACCGAATCATGAAACGCCTTACGGGTTGGAAAGGGAAGTTACTCACGCTAGGAGGGCGTGCGACACTAATTAAAGCCGTAACCTCGGTTCAACCAGTCTATCATATGCAAGCAACATGGTTTCCGGAACATATATGCATGCAACTTGATCGACTTAATAGAGATTTCCTTTGGTTGTCGGATGTGACGAAAAAGAAACTTCACTTGGTGGGTTGGCCGTGGGTTACTCGTCCTAAGAAGGAAGGTGGACTCGGTATTAGGATGGCGTGCGTGAGTAACGAGGCTCTCCTATCTAAATTAGCTTGGAGAATTATGAATGGAGAAAATACAGTTTGGAGGGAATTGGTAGTTGTAAAATATCTCAAGCAAGATAGAATTATGGAATGCGTCGCTAAACCTACTGATAGCGCCACTTGGAAAGGTGTTTTGAGGTGTGTGGGACTGATGGCTCATTTCATTCGTTGGAAAATTGGGGATGGCTGAAAAATTCTCTTTTGGTACGACAATTGGATGGGGGACAAGTGCCTTTGCAACGAGGGTTGTCGCATCACTCAAACCGAGGCCAAGCTAACTCTACGCGAGCTAGTTGATGAGGATGGGGAATGGGATTTCGATGCTATTGCATCAACTTTGCCGGAAGTGCTGAAAGCCAAAATACGCAGCAAACATATTTCTTTCAGTGAGAGCGAATATAGAATATTATGGAGTCCTAACTCGAATGGGTTGTTTAGCTGCCAATCGGCATACAAGGCATACTTGGAGTATTATGAGGAGGAACATCAAGTCGCAACGGACGTTGGTTGGCTTTGGAAGCTCGACTTGAGAATTAAAATTCAACACTTCCTTTGGTTAGTCGCGCAAGATTGGTTGGCAACGAATGAGATGTGCAAAAGGAATGGCATCCCAGCCGATGATCGTTGTCCTATATGTATGTCTCATGTTGAAACCGCAACTCATATGCTTCGACACTGCACTATGGCGCGGGGAATTTGGTGTCCTGTTTTGTCGGATGATAGCCTCCCCGATTTTGATGGCTTACCGGATGACAGATAGCTTAAGTAAACTATGCTTAGCAAAAAAATCAAAAGCATATTTTCAAGCGTTGAGGACTGGTTTTCCACCTTTGCCGCAAGATTATGGATAATTTGGAAGAATCAGAATTCGAAAGTGTTCAAGAGGAAGATGGAGAGCTCGGACTCATGTGTGTTCCAAATTAGGTTGTTGAGCAAAGATCTAAAGAAGGGTCGAAGAAAGGAGGGCCTTAAGAATAAAGGGAGATGGACAAAACCCGAGCTCGGGTGGGTGAAACTCAACATCGATGGAGGAGTAAATCAAGATGAGAACCGGGGACACGCGGCTGGAATCCTCCGAGATACGAATGGAGAGTGGCTTTGAGGGTTCAAGACGGAGCTTCAATCTCCAACAGTTGACAGAGCGGAGATGGAGGCGATTAAAAAAGGCATATCTATTGCTTGGGAAAGGAGATATCAGTGACTCATTCTGGAGATTGACTCACTTACGGTTTTTAAGAGCCTTACGGCGATTAAAGGCACGTACCAGCCTACTGATGCATTGGAGGAGGAATGTCGAGCGCTCATGCAGCGCCCGTGGGAGTTCAAGCTTAAATGGATACCGCACGGAGCGAATAAACTGACTGATAAACTAGGAAGACTTGGTATTGAGGATAGTAGTACAGAGCACTTTTGGGAGTCTCCACCACCTCAGCTAGCTAGTTTGTATTTAGCGGATTTGGCCTAACGGCCTAGTTTGATTTAGTATCTATCAAAAAAAAAGAAGTATCAATAATATATTTGCACCCACTTTTGGGTTTACTATTAAACTAGCACAATTGTAAATTAAATATTAATAACTGTTTGCACACGTGTATGTTTCTTTATTATTATATTTAGTTAAACTAAAACTGATATATATATATATATATATATATATATATAAGACAGCACACTGAAATAAAATAAAAAAGGAATATATGAATCAAAATTTATTAACCAAAGTATGTGAAACAAAGTTACATGCATGGAAAAATATTGTCAAAAAACATTTTTTGGAATAATCAAGATTATTGCAATGAAACCTGTTCAAGTATTCAAAAGTATATAAATTTATCCACAAAATTTTGTACAGAATGTAAAATATATTGTATTTATTATACTATCCCGATGAGAAATTCAATAGAGCAAATGAATTAAAATATATTGTTTTATATGCTATAGTGAGCGTTAAATGTAAAGCAGGTTTTGTTTTTAAGCAAATGAATATTAGATAAGAAAATAGGGAACTTTTTAAGGACTTTGAGAAAAATAAATGTTATAGTCAATAATTATCGAGCTTATACATTTCCCATTTAAGTTATGATAAATTTCTAGTACGCAATCAGTTTTCAGTTAATTGATATCTTAAACAATATTTATATATAATAATGCAGTATGATTTGTAATTATGTACTTAAATATTTCTGAATCAACTTGTACTTAATTCAAGAACCTTTTCAAAAGTATATAGGAATTACCGAATATTTGTTTTTTAAACAAAGAAACTGGCTAGCTTATAGTTATCAAAAGATTATAGTTAACAATAAATATGCACCAAAGATTCATCAAAAGTATAAAAAAAATCCAAACACAAGCATTAATTCGCCAACTAACATCCGAAACACTCATGATTATGTAACTAGTTACGGTGATTGACATACTCCAACAACAAGTGAGTCAAATTGATACTTGATATTGCCGTGATCATTCTTTGTTGAGTCACCTGTAACCAATGTTGTAAAAAGCGCTGCTAAAGCGCGCTCCCGAGCGAAACGGAGCCAAAAACGCACTAGAGCGCTTATTTTGTGCGTGGCTTTCCTGGAGCGCGCGCTCTAAGGACAAGAGCGGATGCTCCAAGCGCGCTCCAAGCTCTAAGCCCATATTTTTTTTATTTTTTTTATAGCCTCGCCCGTTCAGATGATTTGGATGATGTTATGTTTGAAAGTGACTAAGTAATTTTATGGTTCACAAATTGCAATTTTAAGTATTTCTTTAATATATATTTTTATATTTTATATTTTTTGTGAAAGCGACTATGAATGATCTTTATGGATATTTTTGAATCTGAGAAATATTGGTTTTAGACTTTTAGTTGAAATATGTTTTTGAACATTCTGAAGATTATATTATTTGCATCTTTTTGTTCTAGTCAATATTTTTTCCAATGTTGTTTACGTAATTATATTTTTATATTTAAAATAAAATAAAAATGTCAACATTTGTAGAGTTTACGCTTAACGTCTCTGAGCTTACGCTTCGCTTCTAAGTATGAAAAACGCTCGCCCTGCGCTTTTCGCCTTTCACAACACTGCCTGTAACCCTACATAACCCATAATTTTATAGTGACGTACGGTTGGCAACTCTCTAATCAACAAAATAAGAAACTACGTGATCCACCACAAGTCACTTGCAACTCCATATAATTTGCATTTCTGTAGTGTAAGAGAGTTGACACACCCAATCAACAAACGTAGAAAAAAAAGGATCATGGAGTTGGAAGTCGCACCAAGAACTTGTCAATCCACAAGAATTCACAAGAAAGTTCTGAATGTGCCAACTGTGGAGGAAGTCGAACTTGAAGCTTTACAATCAAGTTTACAAATAGCTTGGGACAAAAGGTTATCAAATATAGAGATTGAGATGGACTCAAATGTGTGCTACAAATGGTGTCGGGCATTAGAGATCCAAACACTACATACTCAAATTTCATCAAAGATGGTCTAGAGCTTCTCCATCGTCCTTGGAACGTGGTGCTAAGTTGGATACATTGGGAGGCTAATAAAGCAATGAGCTTTCTTACAAAGATGAATATTGTGTGAGCGAGCGAAAAATATTTTGGAATACACCACCCCCCAGATTATTAGTTTGTTGCACTATGAGTGTGCTTGGTTTTGACGAGACTTAGCTCCATTTTGTTAGTCTTTTCATTACCAAAAAATAAAATTCATGAAGTTTGAATTAGAGTATAAATTATGTAAACAACTTCCAGCAATGGAGAACATTTATTAGGGTGGTGATATAGAAAAAACAAATCTCCTAAATAAAAGCGAAAATCAATAAAATTACTCTCTTACCCTTCTCAAAATCTAAAGAAATTAACTTTTTTTATATATATAGAATTTCTAATCTACCATCGTTAATTAAGGAGAATATATCCCATGATTCTAGGAGTAATTGATTCCACAAGGAAAAGTTAGCGTGCACTCATATGAATTCTACTTTACAATATATATTATCATTTTTCTCCGGCACTTAATTGTTTTCATGTCGATATACTTTTAATTAATAAAAACCGTTAATAATATCTAAGCTATTATTTACTTTGATAATATATATATATATATATATATATTCTCTAATTTTCTGAGAACTTATTAACTTTTTTCCATACTGATCTGTATATAATAATAAAAATTTAACAAATATATTATAATATATTTATAAATTTGTATGTATATTTAACTTTAAAATAATTTGGCATTTATCTTATAAAAGTTATTTCAGTTTAATAGATGAAAGATGATATTAGGAAAGAGCTCTTGAAATCGTATTATCAAGATATTTCATCAAATTATACGCAAAAGAGTAATTATTATTGAATAGTTAGGGGTGTTTACTTGTTTATTTCCAAACAGATATATAGTACAATATAAATAGTTCAGCTATCTAATTTTTTTTTTTTATACGTTAAGTGATTTGCCAAATAAAAAAGAAGACCACGTAAAGTATTAGGATAGCAATCAGGGGTAGAGTCAGGATTTTGATTTGGAGGTGGGGGCGAAATAATGTTGTAAAGTTTTTTCCCTGGATTCATTTAGGCCTAGTTTGTTTCCCCGGAAAAGAGGGGAAAAGAAAAATTTTGAAGGAAAATTTTTTTTTCCTACTGTTTGGTAATTTGAGATTTTCCTGGAAAATAAAGCAAATCTTTGGAAAAGTGATGAGAATATGGGAAAATCTATCCTTATTTTCCCTAAAGAATTTCCTGGAAAATATTATTTTTCCCTCATTTTCCCTTTTTCTTTTCCTTTTCCCCCATTTTCATGATTCTTTTCTTGTTTATTACATATATATAACACACGAGATCTAGACATTGTTTACCTGATTGTTTCCATATTATTATGTATGTTACAGAGGCTTATTGGCAGCATCTATTTCTTAAATATTTTTAATACTGTAAACTTCATATAAAATATAGGGCGATTTTTTTTCCTAATAACTAATTTCAACTTCAAGCTTTGCCCTTTTTTTAAATGAACTTTAATTTTGCCGTGTAATTTTTTTTTATAAAATATACCCATCGGGCTCCGGGCTGGGCTTGGTCAAAGCCCAGGCGACGTGGCTCCCCACGTGGCGTACAGATGATGTCCACGTGGCGCCAAGTCATTTTTTATTTTATAACATGATCGAGGGAGAATTTACTTAATTACCCTCGGTAAAGAAATTGATACTTAGTTAACAAGTAAAAATTAAAACTGAATTGATATTCAAAATTATATTTAATTTTATTACATATTGATTTAAATCATAAAAAAAGTTGTATAAATTCAGGTTTATTAAAAAGTTTATCTTAAAATGTTTAATTAATTCATATTTATTAGTAGAAATTAAAAATAAATTTATATTTACTACTAAATTGATATCAAGATTATATTTAATTTTACTATATATTGATCTAAATCATAACAAAAATTGTATAAATTCAAGTTTATTAAAAAAGTTTATCTTAAAACATTTAATAAATATGTATTTACTAGATTTTTTTTAAAAAAAAATACATTAACTAGTAAATATTAGAAATAAATATATTGCAATTAGACATATTTTTCTTAATAAACTTAATTTCTCAATAAAATAATAAATTTAAAATAAGATAAAATAATAAAAAAATTTAAAAACATTAATTACAGATTGTCATCTCTCCCCACCCCACCCCCACCCCCACCCCCCACCCCCTCCGCCGCCGCCGCCACCCAACAAACCAAATTAAACACCATCAACACCACCACCCTCTCAAACACAAACCACACACCACCTTCATTTCCACCCTCACCCCCCAACACCACCACCATTCTCACCAACAACAAAGCGCATTGAAGAAAAAAAGAAGATCCCCAAATTCCATCAATGGCGTCCGCAGCAAAATCCCCTAATCCAAACCTGACGTCGCTATATCAAGAAGCCATGAGAGATCACCGGCCCCGCCGCCGGACCGGAATATCTCAACGCCTCTACTGCCCCAGAGCCTGATCCGATTGACTATAATTCGTCGGAGGAAATCGCGATTTTGCCTAGAAAGAAAGGCGGGGGTGATTGGAGTAGGAAGAAATGGAATGTGATTAAGGTTCGATTTCATGTCGCTGATTAAGGTTTGGGGATAGTGTTGATGGTGGAGTAGTGCTTCGATTTCATGTTTTTGGTGTTTCCGCCATTTCTACCGATGGAGGAGGTGGAGGCGGTAGGTTTTTTTTAGGAATGATGGTGATTTTTTTTTTTTTTTTGTTGCGGTGGGGGGTGGTGGAGAGGACGGCGGCGAGTATAGCGAGGAGGGTGGTGGTGGTGGTGGCGGCGGTTGTGTAGAGGAGGAGGGGAAGAGGGGAAGTTTTGATGTTGACGAGGCTAAATCAATAAATTCACCCCTTGTCTAGTTATAAATTAATAATAAAAAAAAATGATGTGGCGCCACTTAGCCGTCATCCGTACGCCACGTGGCCACACTAGGCTTCGACCAAACCCAGGCCGGAGCTCGATGGGCATATTAAAAAAAAAAGTTAGAGGATAAAATACAAGCCCGATTTAAAAAAAGGGCATAATTTGAAGTTCAAATAACTTATTGGGCAAAAAAACCAATCGCCCTAAAATATAAGTATAAACTCAAGTTTGATATGATTTATTTCTTACAATTTAATACAATGTAAAATATCACCTTTAGTTTTAGTTTAGCAGCTGATCTACTTCAGTTTATAGACTTTATAGGCCTCCAATATTATATAGAATGAACAACCAAAATCATCATCATATTAAAACATAGTATTCACTCTTTCTCAAAAAAGAAAAAAGAAAAAAACAAAACAAAAAAGACATAATATATATTCACTCCAAAATTACGAATGGTCGTGTTATGTTTTGATGTTGATTTTAGGAAAATTGAATTCAAGCAGGATATCAATTAGATCTCTAACTAATTATCAAATACAATTAGAAGTATAAAATTATAATTAACTAAGTCTGATAACTATAGAAGTTTACACACTGTACACATTCAATATGAATTCCAAGGCCCAACTTGCATATAATTTCACGTACCAAGTGCATAAATATTAAATATATGTCATGTGTCTCTTATAAAATTAATATATATACACACTACAAATCTATATTATATAATATTAATATGTATATATATATATATAGTAGCTAGGGGAGGGGGAGGGGCAGGGGCTGGGGGTGGGCCGTGGGGGGCGCCCCCCACATGCCCTCCTTGCTCCGCCCATGATAGCAATATATGACCACCGTTTAAGGAAATAATGAGATTTTCCCTTTGTAGTCGAGTTATACAAAAAGAAAATATATATATATATATATATATATATATTAAGGGATATTTTATCATTTCCTAGAATTATGGGAAGAATCTCCCTTAATTGTGGTGCTAAATTAGATATTATATTATAATTCCATTTTTTTAATTTTGAGAAGGGTATAAGAGAAATTTAATTAAATTTACCATGTTTAAATAAAATTTGCTCTGTCTATTTCATTTGCTTACATTTATACTGTTAACAATATTATATTTTTGAAGGAATTTCTGGGAATGATCGCTCTTGCTTGAGTCTGAAGAGTTGTATTGCTACTATACTTTTTATTCTTGGGAAAAAATATATCATTTCTTCTTTGCTTTTCTACCCCTTTTATAGGGGGTAGTTTTTACACACTACAAGTGGGATGTTACAGGTGTCGTATTCACGGGAACTTTATCTTCCTACTGATAGAGACAACTAGCCGTCGTGGCTTCTAGATGCTTCAGACGGGGGACAAATGTTTCGAAGGAGCTGGCGTGGCTTCTTAATGAGATTTATATCCGTGTATTAGGATAAGGATGGCACGTGTGTTCCGAGAGCTTCTTTTGTAAGTAGGGAGGTACATTGATCCGAGGGTTCCTTGAGAGGAGGGAGATATATTGCTCCGAGGGTTCCTTGAGAGGAGGGAGATATATTGCTCCTTGAGAGGAGGGATGTATATTGCTCCGAGGGCTCCTTGAGAGGAGGGAGGTATATTGCTACGAGGGCTCCTTGAGAGGAGGGTCATTGCTCCGAGAAACGTATATCCGAATGACACGATAGGTGCGAGAGTATCGTATACCTGGGGGATGTTTCGATAAACTATTTAAAGTTCTCGACATCTCGCGCGGTATTTGTACTATGTGAGATATCTGTCGTGGAGATAGGTGCACCATTTATTGGTATCGGAGAGTTTATTTTTGTTTATACCATCGATTTTTCCCAGGGTGCTATATTTTTTAAGGGTTACATTAGCCCCCCCCCCCCCCCCCCCCCCCAATTCCGATGGGTCTCCCTTTTTGGAGAGGCAAGAGGAATTTAGGTCATGATCCATTGGGAGTGGTATAACTACATAATTCTGATAGCTCTGTTTATTGCATGTTTATTATTTTTATTTTATATATATATATATTATTCGTTATTCATGTCGGGACATTAATTATAATTAATGTCGTGGCATTAATTACTAGTTATGATTAAATGCCATGTTCTGAAGTGGTGCGAGTGCCAAGATACCTTCCATAAATGAGGAGGCGTGACGGTTCGTTGTATCTCCCTACGTGTAGACAAGATTTCCAATCGTGAGTGTGAAGAGGAGTTAGTGGGTAATTAATACCTTTATTGGGCCTAGGGTTATAAGCATCCGCTTTCCCCAATTTCCTTCTCTCCCTTGCAATTTCACTCTCTCTTCTCACTTCAGTAAAAATGTCTCCCGCTTCCTTGCAAAAGGTTTCTTTGTTTTCTCAAGAATTCTCCAATTCGACTTTAATGTCGTCCCAATCCACTGCAAATTTGGTATCCGCTGCCTCTGGTATTGGTGCGGTTGCTTTTTCTGCTGCTACTGACCTCCCCGTGGTGACGGGGGATGTTTCCCTAACTTCTCGAAAGAGAAGCGCGACGGCGGCGATGGGAACCAGCGCTGGCGGAAGCGCCAAGTAGGTGAAGAAGTCCAAGAAACACTCCGATAAGGGTGGCGCTCCCCGAATCACTCAAAAGTCTGATGCGACGGTGAGCACCGCCTCTCAGGAGGAGATTTGAAATTTGTACCTTGAATATGGTGCTTCTGGCCGGAATGTGACGGTGGCGGTTCCGTCGACAGATCAGAGGGGTAATTCTCCTCATGAGAAGCATTTGCCCGTATATTATTCTCAGGTAAAGGCGGGATTACGCTTATTTTTCCCGCCCTTTTACTGTGAGATTTTCAAGTACTGTGATATATGCCTCAGTCAACTTACTCCCAACTCCTTCACGGCGTTAGCCCTTTTCGTTTTTTGGTGCCTTTTGAGGGGAATAGAGTGCACAAGGGAAAGGTTCTTAGCCATCGGAACAAGGACGACCGTATCTCCGAGGGCAATGTTAGTTCCCATAGCACATGGAAAAAGAAATTTTTCTATATCTGTCCTACCGAGGGGGAGTGGGACATGCCGTATAACTGGAGGGAGCCCCAATTCCCGGAGAGGGTGATGGATGATACACTGGTATTTTTGCCAGTGTTTGCTGCGAAGTCATTGGTGGAATCGGAAAATTTCGCTGCTCTCTATCAGACCGCAGACCTGCAGTATATCACTCCGATAGATACAATGGAAAGGCCTTTGGCTATCCCCGAGGAATATTTCAATGCTTTTGGTATGTTTGGTATATTGTTTGCCCTCGTTGGAACTTTCTTTGTTAAATTATCTAACTTTAGTTGTCTTGCAGTGGAGGTCTGAAAGCTCTTTATGGTGGAGAGTGCCAATGGCTTTGGTGATCCTGAGGAGACAGGGGTCAGAAGGGAGGATTGATGCCGGGGGAGGGTGAAGTCCCTGTGGCAGCAGAGGCGAACGTTGAGCGGATAAGGACTCGTTCCACAGTTTGTCGAGTGGTACATCCGACACTCCGGAGGAGGGTGGTGTGGATGTAACCTCTGCGGAGGCAGTCATCGTGGGTGCCTTTTCATTAGGAATGAAGACGTTATAGGGATAGGGGGGATTCCCTTTCCCCCACTCACTGTTACTTCTCATATCCCCACGGGTCCTTCCAAAGCGGTTTCGACAGGGTTGGCTGCCAATCCTTTAGGTGTCGTCGACATATCTTCTTCCGATAAATCGGGGGCTTCACTGGATTCGGTGGATGTATTACTGGAGACTCCTCCCTCGGCTACCCAGGTTAAGGGTATGTACCTTTTCTAGGCTTGAGATGTATTAAGAGATGTTTTACCTTTACTTATGAATTTTTCTTTGATAGATAAAGGGAAGGCTCCCGTGATCGAGGACGAGGGAATATCAATGCTGGAGAATTCTCTTGATTTGGGTAAGTTCTTAAATTTTTATTGTTTCCCTTCCTATTTATGAATAAATTACTTATTTTTTAGGGGTGTTTGATATGCAGGGGGTGACTTTTTTAATTTTGAAGGGAGGTCTTTTCCCTCGGATTCTCAGGCTCCCCCGGCTTCCGATGAGGCAATGCTTTTGCTGGATGAGCTGATAGCCGTGGCCTCCGATGAGGCATTGCTTTTGCTGGACGAGCTGATAGCCATGGCCCCCTTCTTCGCCGATCACCCTCCTCCGAGTTCATTCGCCGGAATTCAATCTCACAGTCCCGTGGTCACTCGGGTGCCCCTATCGGAGGGGGGTATCGTTAAAGGGGCCCTCATCCTCTAGCATCCCGACTCCGGAGCAGGCGCCTAGTACGGAGGAGGCTCAAATCGCCCTCGATACTGTCACCCGATTCTTGGCTGTTGCCAACTCACTTCCGTTGAATGGGTGGCAATTTGTCCAGACTTGTACAAACTACATGGCTATGCTCGTAAGACTTACCTTTTTCTTATCTATTCATTTAGGGTCCAATGCTTGGGTCTTTATTTTTCTGGTTTTGTTTTTAGGCGCCTAAAATGCTTCCTCTTCTGTTACTTCAGGCTGAAAAATTGCAAAAGGCTGCAGCTGTGGCCGAAGAGCAGTCTCAGAAGACAGAGGCATAAAATAAGAGTCTACGGGAGAGGATGGGGAAGTACGAAGATGCATGGTCTAAGATCACGAAGCAACTTCAGGAACTACGTGTTGAAAATAAGAAACTCCAATCTTCCATCATGGAAATGGAGGCCTCGGGGTAGGTGCTGAATGAGAGGGTTGCCTCACTCGAGGAAGAGACGACAGAAGGAATTGGAGCAAAGTCTGTCTCAAGCTCTCTTCCGGGTGGACACACTTACTGAGGAGCTGGTAAAGACCCCGGTCTCGGGGGAAATAACCCCCGAGGAGATGCAACAGAAGCTGGCTGCTGCTGTCAAACACGCTCAGGAGGAGGCCATCATCCAAGTCAAGGAACTATATGTTCGCAAGAATCATGGATATCTGGTGGGACATGTGTTGTGGGGATTTGTCCAATACTTTGGGCAGGTGCGCAAGAAGATTGCTCCCAACGCCGATCCCCGCCAAATAAACATTATGAAGATGCAGAGGCCTACACTGGATCAAGCCTATTCTATCTTTATGAAGAATAGCTCTCACTATCCTCCTTCTTTTATTGTCCCGACTCGAGTTCCTATGACTGATGTTGTCCCGATGCCCGCAACTCATCCATCTCACAACGCGGGACAACTGGCTGGTCCTTCGGGTGTTCCTCCTCCTGCAAGTGCTCCGACCCCTGCTTCTGCAAATATTCCAACTCTTGCTTCTACGAGTGCTCCGACACTTCGGTCTTAGAAGCTTTTTCTTCTTATGTTTTTAGCATAGTGAAGAAGCTGTATTTTGTTTTTAATGAGATTTGTCCTAGTACTTTTTTGTAATTATCTAATTTAAATGAAGTGCACGTTCTTTTTTCTAGTGAATTTATCTTCCACGTTTGTCTTTATTATGTTTTGTCAAGATTGACTTGATATAAATAGGGGTAGTTGTGCTTTGTCAAGCTTGGGAATCTGAGTTCCTCTCTTAATGTCACTAAGGACTTAGAATGTTTTTGACTTTATCTCGAAGCTTTTAATGATAGTAGATGCGTGCTCTCCTTTCTTCTTTGCATGGGGTAGGTGAGAGTCGGTCTCCAGTTGACTTCCGGGGATAGTGACACGTGGAACTTCATGTTTCTTATTTATTGGCTGCGAGAACCGCATAATCCGGGTGGACCTGCCTTTGGGGGTGGGTCCCGTGCGCTTACTATATATTGTTTTTCCTCGAACTATCATTTTCATCAGGTTCCAGGAGATCTTTCATTCCTAAAGCACACCTATCATTTTCACTTAAAAGGTAGTTTTTATCTTTAGGTGCCTTTTTTTTAGGAATAAATTTCCTAGGAAAAGTTTAGCAATTTTTGATAAACCTACCATGACACTTCCTCGCTCATCCCGTTCACAAGGGGGGCCCACTCCTCTTCGTAGGTCTCCTTTCGTGCATACGATGCAACGTATTCCGAGTGAAACTTCTATGCCCGGTCCTCATCGGGGGGAGGGTTGTTCTCCTTCTACTCCGAGGGGTTCAACCGTTCGACCATCGGTGCAATTTCGTGTGGACATGTTGTTGTCGCATAATATAAGAGAGGTATTTATGGGCAGGGAGGCGTACTTTTCGATAGACTGACTTTCGATATTTCATACGATCACGGTGAATCCCCGACTGTTAATAAGGGGAAGTCGAATCGAGTCGGCGGAAAGCACAAAATCCACAGATTCAGTGGCAGCGTTGTTTGTTGAGTATAACTTGGACTTGAGGGGATATGATGTCGTGATGCCTATGGTGGATCAACGGGCGTATGACCCTTCTACTGGGTACATGACAGTGTATTCAGATCACATACGTTGTGGTTTGCGTTTGTTCTTTCATCCATTTTTACGGGCGCTCTTCCGTTTTTGGAAAATTTGTCCAAGTCAACTTACACCTAACTCCTACGGTTATCTGGTGGGTAACGTTCTTTGTTGTGGGCTTTTAGATTTGCTTCTGACTCCTTATCGGGTAGGGAGTGTCTTTCTATTGCGTCCTTGTCCTGGACATCTACCCTTTTTTAGCTTGGTGTACAGCGATCATCGTCGCTCTTTTACGACTATCACTAGACAAGTTACCCCCTAGGACGACTGGAAGAGTCGTTTCTTCTATCTGAAGCCTCGTGGGATGACTGCTTGTGCCTGGGGGGTGCCCGTTCGTTGGGGATTAGGGTATGTGGTTCCTTCTTCGGAAGTGATAACTCGTGAATCGGAAGTTTTGCGAGAGTCTTTGCTATTTAATGGTAGTTATGACATATGTAGCCTGCTGGAGCTGTTCGATGCCCTTTCTCTTGCCATTTTGCAAGAGGGATTGGGGGAACGTGAGCTTTCTCCTCGTCCTCTGCATTCAATTTCTTTTTTCGTAACGTCCTTCCTTGTGTGATTTCTTTTGAAAATACTTTATGTTGGGGGGAGGGGGGTTATTCTAATATACTTTGATTCTCTTTATAGGGTCCGAGATGGATTTTTTTGCCGTGGGGAGATCTGGAAGGGCTTTCGGAAGTAGCAGCTCCGAGGATGTGTCTTACGGTAGGGAGGAGGAGGGGTTCTTACATCAGAACGAGGAGTTAGCCTTGTTGAGAGGGGACGCATGCCGCTTCCCCTTGCGACTAGTGGGGGATTCCTCCTCTCGGGGACTTACGGGAGTAGGGGAATCTGGGGTTGCTACGAGCATGTTGCTTTCCTTGAGGTTGGGCTCCTGAACCATCGGAGAGAGCGGTAATCAAGGTGGTAATCCTCATGATGTTTGCAGGGACGTTGTTAACATAATAGAGGAGAGTGTGCCCTCTTCTTCGGATACGCCACCTCCTACTGCAAAAGTGGAGCAGGGGAAGGGCTCGCGAGTGGCCGAGCGATTTTCTGGGATTAACCCTGATATACTTTTTTGCCGATCTTTTCTGAGCGGGTAATTGTATAATTTGGACTGTACTCAATTGAACACTCTTCCGTTGTCTTCTCTGCAGGATTTGGCCTGTAAGGACCTTTGATAGGTAACATCTCTCTTTTTATTTTTGGGGTATAACTTTTGATCTGGTGATTACTTAAATTCTCTACTGATGGGATATTTCAGCTTTTCATGGTAATCAACGCCGTAGGCTCCAGGAGGGACCAAATTGCTTTCGAGGCGGAGTCGATATATCGCCATCGAGATAACCTTGAAAGGGAACTTTTGCTGACTAGGCAAAAGGTAGAACAGCTCATAGGAGATAGGGAAGCGGTGCAGGAAAGTCATCGTGGGGGTGGTGAAGGACTTGACAGAAAAGTCTTGGGATATGGAGAGGCGTTTTTCGTTGGAGCAGGCACGGGTGGTGTGTTTAGAGGAGAGGGTGGAGGATCTACGAGGGCAGTTGCGAGTCTTAGAGGCACGACTATCCTTGACCTCAGAAGAGAAGGATGCCGCTGCTCGGAAACTGTTGGACGTGATGCGAAAGCAGGAGTTAGCTTTGATGTTGGCACGAACCCAGGCGCTTATGGATATATCCAACTCTCTTGCCTCTCGGGATGTGCTTCGAGAGCAATTCCGGGACATGGTGCGTATCTGATATAAGTTATGTGAGGAAGCCGTGTGATAACTACCAGGATTCCCTATCTCTCTAGTGATTCCGCACCTGAACATAGTGCCGGAACCTCCTGCTACTTCCCTGGTGAAGGTTTCGATAGCAGTGCCGATGTCGGAGGACTTGGTTGTTCCTTCTGTGGATCTAGCAGAACCCATGGATCATTCGTAGTAACAACGTCGTAGATTGATTAGAGAAGGAAAGCGACCACGTGAGGACCCTTAAATGTTGCGGTGTGTTCTGGGATGTTCCTAACAATGTATAAATTGTTATATAGGCTTGTTGGTGATAGGCATGTTTAGCTTTCTTTGTTATGTTTTTTTTTTGTTTCTAATGGAAGGCCCAATAAGATAGGTTTGCCGATAGTCCTTGGGGGGCTGTTCTTCTTGTAGCGACAAAGCTACCTTTGTTTAAATAATAAAACGTGCCATGCATGCCGTGTACTGCTCCATGCGAATATCGGCACGAGCCCTTTTTTCTTCAAGGAGATCCAAATCTAGGGCTAGGTTGGAACTGTTGCCCAGTTCCTCATACTCTCGGGCTCGCCATCTCTCCACCACTACCACCGGGGGTATAACCGCTTCACTTCCATAGGTTAGGCTGTAGGGGGTTTCTCCCGTAGCGGTCATTTGGGTAGTTTGATATGCCCATAAAATCCTGGGGATCTCATTTACCCATCGGGCCTTGTGCCAACCTAATCTTTCTTTTAGGTTTTTCAGCAAGGTTTGGTTGGTTCTCTCTACTTTGCCGTTGGCTTGGGGATATCCCACGGAGGTAAAACGGTGTTTTATCTCCCAATGGGTGCACCATTTTTCTAAATCTTGGCTCGTGAATTGGAGCCCATTGTTGCTAACCAAGTGCCGGGGGATGCCGAAACGACATATAATGTATCTCCATATGAAGTTGATAACAGTCCCTGAAGTAATCTTGGCTAGAGGTTCCGCCTCCACCCATTTGGTGAAGTAATCTACAGCTACTAGCAAAAACTTCTTCTATCCCGCGGCGGGGATTAGTGGCCCAACAATGTCAATTCCCCATTTGGCAAAGGGGCATGGAGGTGGTCCGGACACCCATGGTATTACGGGCTGGCGCACCTGGCGAGCGAAAGTTTGACATGGTCTGCAGCGTTTGGCATGCTCCCAGCAGTCTTTTTCCATCGTGGGCCAGTAGTAGCCCTGGCGGAGTATACGTCCCGTCATACTTTCTCCTCCCGTGTGGCTACTGTAGGTCCCTTCATGCATTTCTTGGATAACTTGCTCGGCTTCCACAGGGCCTAGGCATCTAGCATGGGGTGGGAGTAAAATCGTCGGAACATAACCCCTTCATGGAGGAAGTATCTGGCAGTTTTTCGTGCCATCAACTGTCGTCCCATCGGAACATACTCCTCGAGATGCTTGAGGTAGGCTAGGATGAGCTCCATCCATTCGTCACTCGCTAGCTGTTGTGTCGTATTCACCTCCACCGTTTCAAATTTTTCTGAGGTTGTTGCTTGGAGGAGTGTAATACGAGGGGTATGGATGGTAGGGGTCTGGGAGGCTATTTTAGATAAGACATCCGCTTCTTGGTTATCGGAGCGGGGAATTTGTACGATCTCGCAACTCTCAAACCACACACTTCTGTGTTGTATAGCGTTAACCATAAAAATAAATAATAAGAGAAGAAGAAGGTTAATCCTAATCGGGAAATCAATAAATGGACAATACAGTTGTCATGAGTACTTCCGATGAGATGTACCCGCTCCTAATAAGGAGACCCCCTCGGATGTTGCCCTACTCCTTGGTCACTGACCAAATAAAGGCATAGAAGAGCACACGAGGAGGAACATAAGCGTCCCTTGGAAAGTCAATTGGTGAGTAAAAAACAGATATCCACGCTGCATCGGAAAAAGTAAACTCCGATGGACCCGCGCAACTCTGATATCCACCAATGCGCCAAGAGGGATCACAACGGACCCCGAGTCCTATGAACTTACAAGAAAACTTCCTTGCTGAACACTCCTCAATGTGAACTGCCCTCGGATCACGCTCCTCAATGAAAACTGCCCTCGGACCATCATCCCAGGACCCATTTTAGGAGAAAAACCAGAAATGAAGAAAACAGCGCCCAATAAATATATTCCGAGGACTTAGACGGAAAAGTCTCCTTTCAAGCAGAGCAAATGCAGTCCTCGAAGATCAAATCAAGCCCTCGGAGATCATATCAAGCCCTCGGAGATCACATCATGCCATCAGAGATCCTGTTACGCTATCGCATTACGTCCTCGGAGATCACTCCAGATCAATAAAGAACGAACCCGAGTCAAGAAAGAGAAATAAAACCCCTCGGAAGGCATATACAGCAGTCCTTACTCCCATACGAGCATTTTCATTATGTATCAACAAAAGCATAGCCCTCGGGAGAATAACGTCCCCAAAACAATCCTTTATCAGAGATCCTCGAAGCCATCGGAAAGCACAAAAACGGGTCTAGTCAGCATCTAGTAGATTAAGAGATAAACCTTATCCTAATTTTTACACCTGTATCAATAAAACGACACATGTCTTTACTAAATCACATGCACAATGACACCTGCCCTTACCAAAGTCTATAGAAGAAAGGAGAGCTTAACTTAACACAACTTACCACAAGCACATAAAGATAAGAGGAGGAAAAATCCAGTGAATAAAGGAAGGGAATATTCTTGTATCTCTTGTTATTTTCAAGTAATTTCCATCTATGATTGTTTCTAAATCACGGACAGGGCGTTCCGACCCAAATAAATATCTTCTGTTAAATAGGGGATAATTCCAAACCCGTTAACAAAGTGGCGCCGTCTGTGGGAACGCCATAATATCTGTTCTCGAGAGAATTCAGCAAACATCAAATAGGATGGATGATCTGTTCGAAAGTGAAAATCTTCCGATTCATTACAGCGACTCGGAAGAAACTCTGTCCAACTATGAATCAGTTACGAGAGATTTTATTAATATTCCCCGATCTGTCTATGAAAGGCTTGTAGATGCTACATGGGCACCCCGGAGGGGGCAACATCTCAGAAACATGTCCTCTATATCCTCCGAGGACAGAAATTTCCCTTCGAAAAGAGATACACCCCAGGCGGTGCGGAACCCAAACTCAATCCCTTGGCATCGGGAACCCCGACAAACGCCCCGAAGGTATGAAAGAACCCCAGAGAGGGGTCGGGGGGAAATTTCCCATCCCTCGGAGTATCGGGGAGATGTTGAACACTCCTTATGGGGAATGATGGATGACTTACGAAAGGAATTAGGCGATCTTAAGAAAACCATGGCTCTTGAGGAGGATCCCACATTCAAGACCTCTCATTTCATTCCCGAAATTGCTTTAGCCTCTATCCCCTCGGGAGAAGCTGATGGAAGAGATCCGCAGGACCATATCCATCAATATCTGGTCGGAATGGACCTATCTTCCGCCCCTGACCATGTGTTATGCCGCCTGTTTCCTGTTACCCTCGGAGGGCAGGCTCAGGCGTGGTTCACTCACCTTCTACTTAGTTCCATCACGAGCTTTGACCGATTAGCTCATTTGTTTGTACGACAGTTTGCTTGCAATCGGAGGTACCCCAAGTCCGCCACACATCTTTTCACTATTAAACAGAAAAAGGATGAACCCCTACGAGGGTATATAAAGCGCTTCACGGATGAAGCCCTAGATGTTCCCAACCTTAGCTCGACCATCATAGCGGACATATTGACTCAAGGACTTCGGACGGGGGATTTCTTCAGGTACCTTATGGGCAATCGTGTTACGGACATGAATGAACTTATGCAAAAAGCGGAAGTCTATATTCTGATGGAAGAGGCAGAATGAACGAAGAAGCAAATGGAGCAGGAGGATAACGAGCACCTAGAGCGCGCGGAGAGAGAAGCAAAGACTAAGGAGAAGGGTAAAGAGGGAAAACCTCCTCCGCGTAAAGACGAGGGCATGGTGGTTAAGAAATTCCTCAGACCCGTGCCCTTACCTCCCATGACTATCACTCCCCCGGAACAACGAATTTCACTGGCCCGTACAGTTAAATTTCCTAACCGAGATAAGAACACATGGAAATATTGCAAATACCACAAAACATACGGGCATACCACTGAAGAATGTACCACCCTTCGTAGAGAAGTGCTTTGTCTCCACGAAATAGGATACTTGGAGAATTACCTCAAGGAAAATAATCTCGGGGATCCCAAGACAAACGTATGGAAGAGGTCACGAAGAGAAGAAGAGGAAGAAGAAGAGGAAATGACGCCCAGTCGGAGGTCAAGAGAAAGGACACTCAGTCGGAGGCCACGGGAAAGGACAGTTGGATGTCCCCGACCTCAAGAGAGAACCAAAGACCGTCGGCAAAACTCCCAAGAACGGACCATGGGGTACCAGAGTTTGCCTACCCCACCTGACTCTTATAAAAACAATCCCCCGTCAGGGCGAACCATCAATATGATTGAAGGAGGTGAAATTTCAATGACGCCCCAAAGTAAAAAGAAGAAATACTTGAAAGAAGCCAGACGAGCAGAGCAAGGATTCCCAGTCTGCTCGGTCCAAGAGTCAAAGTTGCCTAGCATTACCTTTGGACCCGAAGACCTTACAGGTATAATATACCCCCACGAAGACCCGTTAGTTATTTCAGTCGTTATCCATGGGTATGAAACCCAACGGATCCTCATAGACATAGGCAGCTCTGTGGACGTACTCTTCTTGCCTACTTATCTTGCTATGGGGCTGAAACAAGAAAAATTGAAAACCACTGAAGTCCCCTTGGTAGGATTCTCTGGTGAAACCTGTCACACCATCGGAACAGTGACTCTTCCAATGTCATGGGGAAAGGGAGCCCTTCGGAGAACGAAGCCCATCAAATTTTGGGTAGTGGAAGCTTCTTCACGGACATATAATGCCATTTGTGGGAGACCATCCATTCGATCATTTGAAGCTATCCCCTCTACCTTGCATCTTAAGGTGAAATTCCCCACCCCCTCGGGAATCAGAGAGGTCTGAGGAAATCAATCTAAAGCCAGAGAATGTTGCATGAATGCCATCCCCTCGGAAGAAGACGAACCTTCCCTTGAAAATAATAAAAAGCGCAAAACCGAAGAAACATGAGTCCAACCTGTGGAAGAATTAAAGATGGTAGAATTGGTGGAAGGAAGCCCTGAGAAGGTGATCAAAATGGGTACCCACATGACATTAGCAATAGAGGCTCAACTGATTTCCCTCCTCAAGCAATTCCATCACCTCTTTGCATGGGAAGGAGGACCGCCCGGGAGAATCAGCAACAAGGTATGCCAACACTTTCTTAATGTGAAACTCGGAGCTAAACCTGTCCACCAAAAGAAAAGGAAAATTGGACCCGAGCGTAATAAAATCATTCGCTCGGAAATACAACGCATTCTCAATTTGAAGCAAATTCGGGAAGTTATTTATCCTGAGTGGTTAGCTAATGTCGTATTAGTTCCCAAGCACGGAGGGAGATGGCGGATGTGCGTTGACTTTACTAATCTTAATGAAGCATGCCCAAAGGATTGTTATCCTTTACCGAGCATAGATCAGTTAGTTGATTCCACCGCTGGATGTGCACTACTGTCAACCCTAGATGGAGACCAGGGATACAATCAAATCCCGATGGCGGCGTGGACTAAGATAAAACTAGCTTCATTACGGATGCAGGCACATTCTGTTACCTAGTCATGCCCTTTGGGCTAAAAAACGCTGGGGCTACCTACCAAAGGTTAGTAAGTCTTATGTTTGCCGGACTTATTGGAAAATCAGTAGAAGTTTACGTGGACGACACGGTAGTCAAAAGTAACACAGCCGAGGAACATCCCGAGGACCTACGGAAAACGCTGGTCATTATGAATAACTTTGGTATGAAAGTTAACCCTAGGAAATGCTCTTTTGGTATCCGAGGAGGAAAATTTTTGGGGTTTATGGTTACGGAGAAGGGAATAGAAGTAAATCCCGAGAAAGCAGAGGCCATCATGGGGTTACCCACCCCGAAGACAGTGAAAGACGTTCAAAAGCTGACTGGTAGAATGGCCTCGCTGAGTCGATTCGTCTCCAAGCCAGCAGAAAAAGGGCTTCCTTTCTTCAAAATACTTCGAAATGTCAAGGAATTTCAATGGACCCCCCAGTGCGAGGAAGCCCTCGGAGAACTGAAAAGGTACATGTTGAAACCACCCTTGCTAGTAAAACCTTTACCTCAAGAAGAGTTATTTCTATATTTGTCGGTCGGAGAATAGGCTAATAGCGCTGTTTTAGTCAAAGAACAAGATGGAGAACATCGTCCGGTATATTACGTCAGCAAAACCCTCCTCGGAGCCGAGACCAGGTATACCCTAACTGAAAAACTCGTCCTAGCATTGGTTACTACGGCCCGCAAGCTACGCCCCTACTTTCTTTCCCACCCAATTACAGTGCTAACGAAGCATCCCCTAAGGACAATTCTTAATAAGCCTGAATCATCAGGGAGGTTAATAAAATGGGTCGTAGAACTCACCGAGTATGACATTTCTTACGCTCCGAGACCCTCCATCAAGGCACAAGTCCTGGCAGACTTTGTAATGGAACTTACGAGCATCAGATCCCTCATCTAGCTGGGTGACTCCTATTAAGGCCTATTTGCAGGATCCTGAGGGATACTCCTCGGACAAGAGTATCCAGCGGGGGATGTCCAGAAAAACTATTCGATACTTCCTCAAAGATGGAATACTTTTCCGAAGGACGTACTCGTGTCCCCATGCTCGATGCCTTAATGAAGAAGAAGCCCAACTGGCTTTAGTGGAAACTCACGAGGGGACATGCGGGAGTCATACTAGCGGCGAAAGCATGGTTAGACGCTTGATTCGACAAGGCTACTACTGGCCCACGATGGCTAAAGACAGTAAAAGCCATGCTGAAAGGTGTAAGCCGTGTCAAGCTTACGCCCCTCGGATCCATCAACCCGCGGCCCCGTGGGAACCCCATCTGACCCCTTGCCCGTTTTCTAAATGGGGCATTGACATACTTGGACCTCTCATTCCCGACTCTGGTCAAAAGAAATTTCTACTAGTAGCCGTTGACTACTTCACCAAATGGGTGGAAGCGGAACCCCTAGCTAGGATAACCGCAAGCCCCGTTATCAACTTTCTTTGGAGAAGTATCATTTGTCGCTTTGGTGTCCCTCGGAGCCTGGTAAGTGATAATGGTCTGCAATTTACGGACCAAAGGTTACAAAAATGGTGCGACCATTGGGAAATAAAACACCGTTTTACTTCGGTGGGATACCCTCAAGCAAACGGTCAAGTAGAAAGGACCAACAGAACCCTTTTGAAAAACATGAAAGCCCGACTCGATTGGCACAAAGCCAAGTGCGTTGAGGAAATACCCGGTATACTATGGGCCTATCGGACCACGCAAAGCGCCGCTACGGGCGAAACTCCTTTCAGTCTATCCTACGGATGTGAAGCTGTCCTGCCCTCGGAGGTCTCCATAGAAAGTTGGCGAGTCAAGGAATACGAGGAAGTAACCAACAGCTCAAATCTAGCCCTCGCCCTAGATCTGCTCGAAGAAAAGAGAACCCGAGTAGCCCTCCGAGTGGAAGAGTACAAGGCTCGGATGTCACGATACTACAATGCCAAGGTAAAGCCCCGAACTTTTCAAGTCGGAGATCTAGTGATCAAACGAGTAGGAGCTTCCAAGAATGTAGGCAAGCTAGATCCACGATGGGAAGGACCCTATAAGATAGTGGAAATTGTGGGGCCAGCAACCTATCGTCTTGCAGATTCCGAGGAAATAGTGCTTCGTAATACCTGGAACTCAATCAACCTTAGAAAGTATTATGCTTAATGTAACGGTCATGCATGAATAAGAAAAGTTATTCATATACGAAGGGTTCCATTAGAAAAAAAAAATAGAGTTGCTTGACAAAAGGATAACTCTACATATGAGTCATCTTAGGAACCCAACAAAAAAGCCCCTCGTATTATGAACTAAACTACATAATATCCCTCTACAAGTTAAACCCCTCCCATAGGGCGCTTCCCTTCTCGAATAAGTCGTCGGCGCTGCTCCTCGGAAAAGGAAACTGGATCATTAACAAACACAATCAGAACTGAAGGATCCCTAACAGGTGAAGAAGGAAACTCTTCGAAAACCTGACGAATGTTAAGTTCCGGAATTAGCAAGCCTGGGGGAAACTCTGGCAAAGCTTGTACAGCATCTGGGCACAACCGATAGCCTATATGAACCAAATCACGCATCTCACCCTGGAGAGACTCACGAAGGCTAGATGGATCCACCACTTCCAACACTGCTTGGACTCGAGCCATAACCAACGCCATTACCTGGGTACGAGTTGCCCCTAGTATTTGTTGATTTAGGGCATCTCTTTCCTTCATGGCATGTGTAAGTTGCTCTTCCGAGGACCGCATTTGGTCACGTAACTCCCCTATTCTCCTCTCTAAATTCAATACACGAGCTCTCTCTAGCACCAGTCGGCGTTCCAAGTCCCACGCTTTATCCCTCTCGGATTGTAACACATTGTTGTGGATTTCCTGAGTGGACTCGTGAACTTCCTTCAATTGAGCTATCTCCGCTTGAGCCTCTAAGAGACCTTGCTCTAACTCGTCCCGACGACGATATACCAAACCAGGATCAGAAGAAGAGCTTCCGTGAGATCCGAGGGCATCTAGCACCATATAAATCTGCTCAAGAACAAAGCAAATTCCATCAGACATTGGTGACAGGTTAGTAGTAAATAGAATAGATAAAATAAATAAAATACCTCGCACAGGTTTTTACAAGCTAAGTCCTGGAGAACGGATGCCGAAAGGGTTTTCATCAACCCGCAATCCGTCGCATTCAATAAACTACTGAGAAAGTTACGACAAAATCCCACCGCTGATCCGAGAGGAGAAATATCCTGGTTATCCCCGGGGGGAAAAGATCTCCCGATGGAAGGGTTCCCCTTGGGAGGCGGTGCGGGAACACGATCAGGGACACCCTCAAAGGGCTGCAAGTCCTCCGTATCGGGGGAGAGAAGGTAATCCTCTAATACATTCACCACGGCAGAGCTAAGGGGAAAAGGTTGTGACACCACTGCAGTCATGTGAGAGTCTGTTTGGGAGGAAACCGCTATCGGATCCGACACTCCGAGAGGAATTATAAAGTTTACTGGGGGGCTGCTATAGGCGATGCCTCCAGTCCCTCCTCCTCCGAAGAAATATCAACCATCGCCTCCTTTACGAGTGGATTAGAACCACCAACTTCCAGCAGTCCGGGACTACCATGCAATGCCCGCCCCAGAAAAACATCATCAGAAGACCCGAGGGAAAACGCTCCCATCTCTGCGCCTGCAAAAAACATCAGTGTGCAAAAAGTCCGAGGACACCAGAGAATTTACAAGTTGAACAGGTAAAAGGTGATCAATAAAACTTACGGAAATAAAAGTTACTGTGAAGAGGACGAGATGTGGGGATACACCCCTCCACCCCCTCTTGTAAAGCCGCCAAAATCAGGGCCTCGGGGAAATGCAGCATCCCGGATATGTCATAGGAACCAGAAAAAAGTCCTGAGTGAAGCAGTACCTCCCTCTCGTAACCTTGTGTTTCGGCGTTGGGAGCAATATATCCTAGACCCCATCGGATGGGCACCCCCCATGACCTGGCTGATTGACCTCTCGGACGGATAAAGAAAAATCTTCGCCTCCAATCCCCTCTACAAGAGTGGATACTGGATACACGAGTGAAGGTATTTTCCTTGTCCCGATATGTCAGGCTAAAAAAGGGAGTCCCCTCTGAACAAGGTCGAAGGGCAAATATTGTTCCCACCCGATAAGGGGACATTGGAAGGTTTAAAAGCTCACAACGCAGGACATATCCCACCAAATGACTATATGAACTTGGCGTTAGCTGACTCAGACATACCTGCCAGTACCGAAAGTGTATTTGGAAAAAATGGTGGAAAAACGTTCGTAACCCGCAACACATTTGCTCATTGTAGATAGTCAAATAACCCGAGGGAGGTTCATAAGCTCTCTGACTCGAGGAGGGCACTATTACGTCATATTCTTCCAAATCCAGGTTATACCCAGTAAAAAGAGACCTTACTGAGTTCTCGCACTCTGTACTCGTAGTGGATCCTACACGTCCTCTACCTATCAATCTGAACGGATTAAGAGGAATCAAATCAAATTCTGAAGACTCATCCGCCAAGTGTCGCTTGATTTCCAGATAAATTATCCCTCGGAGAGGAATTCTCACAGAGAATAGGAGGAGCCCTTGATGGTCTGGAAGGACTCCGAGCGGTGTCTTGAGAAGAACCACAAGATGAAACTGAACCACTTCTCCTATAGTAAGGAGGCATCATCTTTTCAGGTAAGTATTATCCCCGTGCTTACAATTATTGACAAAATTGAAAAAGAGATCAAACACTAGTTATGATTGTAAGGTTAGTAGTAAGTGCATAACTGATGAAGGGCCTAAGTGCATATATATCCTTCATTGGAAAGATAAGATTAAATCCATATTACATAAAGTGAGGGACACGTGTCGAGAAATTTTCTTAATTAAAAGTGACACGTATCTTACATTACCATGCAAAGCAACACCTCCTACTTAGGAGATAAACTTAGTCAGCAATCTTAAGTGGTTTATCATTATCCTCCTTAATTAAAATTTTAACAGTAAAGACAAAAGGTAAAGGAATAAAAGGTGGAAAAAATTTCTATTTATTCAAGATCCGAAGAGTCCTCGGAAAGGGTGATAAGTACAAAAGACATTTATTTAGAATAAGAGATAAAAAAACTACAAGGAAAAGACTATGCCCATGTGGTAGAAGGGTGTGAAGGAATCATCTCCTTAGCAGAAGTACCCAGCGGAGCAAGGTGAGAAATTGGGGAAAATACCCCCCAGAACCACTAGCCCTCGGACTCGGACTACTGGCAGAGCGTATCGGAGAAGGTACGGGAGAATCCCTAGGGGATAGTAAACCTCCAAATCTCCCCTCAAAGTAATGACAGTCATCGGGAGTTGGCTTCTTCAACTTGCGAAGGTCAAAAGATTTGGAAAAGTCCACATCCGGCCTTAACAGAGACTTGGCCAGCCTAGCACATTCCAAATAGCCCCATAAAAGATGGCCTGTCAAAAGTTCATGAGAAGGTGTATCGGAGACTCCCGAGTGCTGCCTAGAGATCTCTCGTTGAGCAAATTGAACTGCTGCATCAATCTTAGCCTGCACCTCCTCGGGAGAAAGAAAGTTTGCCAACTTTCCCTCAGCTGACTCAGCCTTATCGGTGACTTGACCCAATGTCTTCTGGAGACTCCTCTCCCTCTCACAACCTTCTGCCACTTCCTTCTCGAGAGCGGCGATGCGAGCATTGAGAACCCCCTCGGACTCCCCTTTTTCCTTCTCCAAAAGGGTTATCTTGGCCATCACAGCCTTCTCGGAGACCTCTATCTTCTTACAAGCAGACTCCGCCAAGTTCAACCTATGTTGCAGGTCCTCGTTGGTTTTCTCAACTTTTTGCAGCGTGAACTCGTAGTTGGAAATTTTTGTAAGAAGCACCTCTTCTCTCATCTGACTCTCCTTATCTCTGGATAAAAGATGCGCTAATTGCTCTCGGAGAGCTTCCAACTCCTTCACGTCTTTCAGACCATGCTCCTCTACCGCAGTAACCGCTTCTCGAGTCTTCCCAATCTGCAGAAGACAAGCCCAAAAAGGAATTATTATGGATAAATGGTACAACCCTAGAAAAAAAAACTAGTGTAAAGGAACTTACCGTGAGCCCCAACCAGTTAAGACTGGTATACATAAATTGATACCCCTCGGTGGGTATTGAACTAGAGGAAGCAAAGAAACGGAGAATGTCCTGATAGGCCTCCCCAACGGTCCGAGAAGAAAAATGCCCCTCTGGCCCACTAGGAGGTATGGGTGCCTGAAAGGTGTGACCTCTCGGAGATAGAGTCACGGGAACAGAGGGAGGTACTGGAATGTGGCGCCTCGGAAGAGTAGTTCCCGGTACTGGAGTCATCACCTCCGAGTTAGTAAATACGGCCCGAGAACCACCAGCTACGACGGATGGACCAGTCTCCCCCAGTAGCGAATTCAAGATCCCCTCCTTCACATCTCTGTCCTCGGAAGAGGGATCAAACACCCCTTGAATATCCTCGGAACCCCCTCGTGAGGCCTCCTGCTCGGGAACACTAAACTGGACCAAGAAATCTTCCTCTACAAAAGGTAATCTCTGTAGGTAAGAAAGAGAATGAAACTAGAAAAAATTATCACTAAAAGAGAAGGATAGGTAACGAACACTTACCATATAAAGAGGGCTCTTCCACCATCGGAGCCTTGCCTTTATCCACAGCCTCTGCATCAAGAAGGAAAACATCAGCACATGAATGAAGTGTACAGTGAAGATATGAAAAATTTCGTTAAAAACTCATAAGAACTCACCACGGGGGACAGATTCAGAGACTTCCATGGGCGCAGGCTCAGCTTCATAGGTGGACATAGGAGAGGGATCATCAGAAGACAAGTCTATCACCTATGTGGTCTTCTGAACAGATTCTTCCTCAGTCGCCCTCAGAAATATCCCTTCTTCGGAAACCCTCGGAGAATTTCCTATATCGGACCCAGAAACGGGTAGATCTCCCGTCTCGGACCTAGAAACTGGCACCAAGGCCAAGTCCCAAGAAGAAGAAGCTACCTGGCGTAATGGAACAACACTTCTGATAACCCCTGTCATATCTATATACAGAGGAGAGTGGTCCTCGTGAGCCCTCCCACCTCCGGAGCTGTGTGCTCGCCCTCGGAAGCATTGGCCTCCTCTTCTTCGTGATCACCCTCCTCTGGCACATCAGAAATACCACTCGGAGTAGGTTCACTCGGACCCGACTGCAAGTAATAATTGGCCATAACCTCCTCTGCATCACCCCAAAGTCAGCATATATAAGTACAATTCACCATTATGCTCAGAAGAGGAATAAAAGAAGAGAATAGGGAACTTACGAAAAAGATTCCTCGCATCGGAAGACAGGGACAAGGGCTTTTCCACGGCATCGTCGGTAAAAACCACGTGATGAAGTCCGGACGTCTCCAACAACATCATAAAATCTTTCGACTCCATCAACTTGTGCTGAGAAATCACAAGAGATAAAACTACCTCCGGGTCCAAAGTATGCACGGGTGTTGTGCCCTCTCTCCAATCGAATGGCATATCCCATTCACCTTTTGCAGGCTTCACAAAAAAATACCTATTTTTTCAAACGCTGTGTGAAGTAATTGCCGCACCCAGAATCCTCTTCGAGGAATCCCCTGAGTTGTCCCGATGACGAACATTGTAAAAGGGATACCCCCCGGGCGACACCCCCACATCAAAAATTGAAAGAAAATGATCTACCCCACACTCCAACCCATTCACCTGGCACCAAAAAACATAGATACAGAGAGCGGAAAACCCGTTCGGAACCATTTGACTCGGGCTGATATTGCAAGCCTTAAAGACCTCACAGAAGAAAGGTTGCATAAATGAACGCCACCCATATTTTACTTGAGCAAAGTAAACCGTTAACATACCTGGAGGAGGATAACACGCTCTCTCGTCCTTCGTTGGGATTTGGAACACCATATTCTTTTGAAAAGCCCCAGTTGAAGTGAACAAGTCCAATACTTGTTCTTGAATGGCGATATTCGGAACCCTCCCCACTTTAGCAAAAAGTCTGAAGAGGCGCCTTCTTCGATTTGGGAACCCTAGCTTTTTTTAGAGGAAGTGGCGCCACCTTCAGAGGAGCTAGCAATCTCTCCTTTGCGTTTACGAGTAATTACCCCCACCGGAATACTCCTCACATTTGCAGAAGAGTCAATCGGAGCAGTGACTTCAGAGGAAGTAGCGGGGGCAATGGGATCATGGTTGGTGGAAGAAGCCATTGGTGTAATAATAAAAAAGGAATGTTTTCGAAAAAGAGAAGAAGAACGAGTAAATTTACTGGGAATTTGAAGTACAAAAGAAGAGGAGAAGAAGTTTTTGCTCTGAGAGAAGATTACCGCAAAGATGAATTGGGAGAATGAAGAAAAAAGAGTAACAGTATCCTATTTATAACCAGAGATGGCAACGGTCAGATATCCTTAAGACGTGTAACTTATTTAAAGCTCCACGTAACCGCCGCCTGATCACGCCACGCCATCAATATTCTGACCGTTACCAACGGTCAGATATTTCAAACTTCAAAGCTGGTCAAACCACAATCTGTCACCTGCACCCCGAGATTTCCGCATGCCTAATAACGATACCCTAAGGGTATTCAGGTAAAATCCTTCTAAATCCTGAATATATATGTATATCCCCTCGAAAAAATATCAAAAAAAAAGTATAGGGAATACCAGAACATGAACTAACCCCTCGCCTCACCGAGGACGATGATTAAAATTTCGCTCGCCTCTACGAAGGCGATCGAAATTTGGGGGGGCTAGTGTTAACCATAAAAATAAATAAAAAGAGAAGGAGAAGGTTAATCCTAATCGAGAAATCAATAAATGGACAATACAATTGTCACGAGTACTTCCGATGAGATGTACCCACTCCTAATAAGGAGACCCCCTCGGATGTTGCCCTACTCCTTGGTCACTGACCTAATAAAGGCATAGAAAAGCACACGAGGAGGAACATAAGCGTCCCTTGGAAAGTCAAATGGTGAGTAAAAAACAGATATCCACGCGGCATCGGAAAAAGTAAACTCCGATGGACCCGCGCAACTCTGATATCCACTAATGCGCCAAGAGGGACCACAACGGACCCCGAGTCCCATGAACTTGCAAGAAAACTTCCTTGCTGAACACTCCTCAATGTGAACTGCCCTCGGATCACGCTCCTCAATGAAAACTGCCCTCGGACAATCATCCGAGGACCCATTTTCGGAGAAAAACCAGAAATGAAGAACAGAGCGCCCAATAAATATATTCCGAGGACTTAGACAGAAAAGTCTCCTTTCAAGCAGAGCAAATGCAGTCCTCGGAGATCAAATCAAGCCCTCGGAGATCACATCATGCCATCAGAGATCCTGTTACGCTATCGCATTACGTCCTCGGAGATCACTCTAGATCATTGAAGAACGAACTCGAGTCAAGAAAGAGAAATAAAACCCCTCGGAAGGCATATACAGCAGTCCTTACTCCCATACGAGCATTCTCATTATGTATCAACAAAAGATTAGCCCTCGGGAGAATAGCGTCCCCAAAACAATCATTTATCAGAGATCCTCGAAGCCATCGGAAAGCACAAAACGGGTCTAGTCAGCATCTAGTTGATTAAGAGATAAACCTTATCCTAACTTTTACAACTGTATCAATAAAATGACACCTGTCTTTACTAAAGCACATGCACAATGACACCTGCCCTTACCAAAGTCTATATAAAGGGAGGTGATCAATAGAAAAAAGGAGAGCTTAACTTAACACAACTTACCACAAGCACATAAAGATAAGAGGAGGAGAAGTTCAGTGAATAAAGGAAGGGAATATTCTTGTATCTCTTGTTATTTTCAAGTAATTTCCATCTATGATTGTTTCTGAATCACGGACAGGGCGTTCCGACCCAAATAAATATCTTCTGTTAAATAGGGGATAATTCCAAACCCGTTAACATATAGCTTGTACATACTTTTGCATTCTTTCCTCTCGGGCCTCGTAGGCGCCTTTTGTTTGTTGCACGATAAGTTGGGAGTCGCTATGAATCGCTACTCTTCTAATCCCTCCATCTCGGGCCAGTCTTAGCCTTATTAATAGGGCCTCGTATTCGACTTCATTGTTGGATAGGGGATAGTCAAGTCTAATGGCGACGTATAGAGTTTCTTCCTCTATCTCTATGTTAGATAGGACGATTCTTGGTCCACTGTGAGTAGTCGTGGCGGATCCATCCACGAATACATGCCATATAGGGGGGTTTTGAGTAATCTCCATTCCTGCCATTTCTACCACGAAATTCGTCAATACTTGAGCTTTAATGGCGGGACGGGGAGCATAGGTGATATCATACTCGGTAAGATTGATAGCCCATTTTATGAGGCGGCCCGAGGTTTCGGGCTTGTTGAGGATAGTTCGCAAGGGGTATTTAGTTAATACCGTTACAGGGTGGCAAAGTACTAACTTCTCGGTTTGGGTGTATCGCCCTTCAGCCCCTTGTAGTGTCTTACTAACATAGTATATCGGGTGATGTTCCCGATTATGCTCCTTGACTAGCACCGCACTTACGGCCTCTTCCCCTATGGCTAGGTATACAAACAAATCTTCTTGGGGGGTAGGCTTCATTAGCAATGGGGGGCGAGTTAGGTAGTCTTTTAACTCCCCAAGGGCTCCCTCGCATCATTCATTCCACTTGAAGTCCTTAATGTTTCTTAAGATTTTCAAGAAGGGGAGCCCTTTGTCAGCGGATTTGGAGATAAACCTGCTTAGGAATGCCATTCTTCCCGTAAGCTTTTGGACATCTTTGATTTTTTTAGGAGTAGGCATATCTAGGAGGGTCTGTGCTTTTTTCTGGATTCGTTTCTATTCCTCTTTCTGTGACCATGAAACCTAAGAATTTACCCCCTTTTATTCCAAAATAACACTTCCGAGGGTTGATTTTCATTCTGAATTGGTCCATAATTGCTAACGCTTTACGGAGATCCTTCGGATGATCTTCAGCCCGAGGGATTTTGACAATGCACTGGTAAGTAGCAGTGGCATTTTTAGTCCAAATGGCATTACCAGGTAACAAAAGGTGCTCGCCTCAGTAATGCAGCTGGTTTTGTCTTGGTCTAAGGTGGCCATAGGTATCTGATTGTATCCCTGATCTCCATCCATTGTGGATAGTAAGACGCATCTAGCCGTAGAGTCTACCAGTTGGTCTATGCGGGGGAGGGGATAACAATCCATTGGGCAACCATAATTTAGGTTGGTGAAATCAACACACATGCACCATCTTCCCCCCGTCATAGGTACAAGGACCACGTTGGCTAACCACTCGAGGTAATGTTCCTCCCGAATCTAATGCAAGTGGAGCAGTCGTTGAATCTCGGGTTGGATTATTTTGTTTCTGTCCGGGCCCATATTTCTTTTCTTCTGCTGTACGGGCTTGGCCCCGGCTTTGACATTGAGGAAGTGTTGGCACACTTGGTTACTTATCCTTCCCGGGGGGCCACCTTCCCAGGCGAAGAGGTGGCTGAATTCTTTAAGCATAAGGGTTACTACTTCTTCCACTTCCGATTCATGCCCGTTCCTATCTTGACTGTCTTAGAGGGGGCTCCTTCCACTATTTCAATCATCTTCAGCTCCTCTACGAGCTGAACTTTCAATTCTTCCTCTAATCTGGGTTTTTTGACTGGCAAGGTGATCCCCTCCTCATTTTCGGATGGGATAGCGTTCATGCGGCATTCTCGGGCCTTGACTTGGCTACCACGAACTTCCCCTATGCCTGAGGGGGTGAGGAATTTGACATTCAGGTGTAGGGTAGAGGGGATGGCCTCAAAAGTTTGTATCGACGGTCGTTCGCATATCATGTTGTACGTCCTAGAGGAGGCCTCTACTACCCAAAACTTGGTCGGTTCAGTGCGCCTCGTGGCACCCTCTCCCCAAAGCATGGGTAGGGTGATGGTCCTTTGGGTGTGACATTTATCTCTGGCAAACCCGACGAGGGGAACTTAGGCCACTTCCAAACGGTCTTTCTTTAATCCCATAACTAGATAAGTTGGAAGGAAGAGAACATCAACAGAACTTTCCATGTCAATTAGGATGTGTTGGGTTTCAATGCGGAATATCGTGGCTTTTATGAACAGAGGGTCCTCATGGGGATACACAATACCTTTCAAATCTTCTGGACCAAAGGTAATTGTAGGGAATTGGGCTCCTTGTACGGAACACATGGGCGATCCTTTTTCTACTCGTGCATGAGCTCATTCATATCTTTAACCTGGTTTCCCATAAGGTATCTAAAAAAATCACCGGCTTGAAGTCCTTGGGTCAAGATGTCCGCTATAATGGACGGATTAGTATTTGGTACGTCCAAGGCCTCATTCGAGAAGCGTTTTATATATTCTCTAAGAGGCTCATCCTTTCCTTATTTTATAGTGAACATGTGACTAGCCGGCTTAGGGTATCTTCGATTACAAGCAAATTGACGTACAAACAGGCATGCAAGTTGATCAAAACAAGAGATCATGCCAGGTATCAGCTAGAAGAACCAAGCTTGAGCTCTACCTGAAAGGGTGGTACGAAATACTCGGCATAGGACAAAATACGGTGCGGAGGCTAGGTCCATGGTAGCGATATACCGGTGGATGTGATCTTGGGGATCTCTTCCATCCTTTTCTCCCATGTATAGGGGGAGGTTACTGGGGCGCATCCCAGGTGGAACCAGAGCACGGGCTATTTCAGGGACGAAGGGAGATCCGTGGTAGACAACTTCCTCACCCGGGGCGAGATTTCTTTGTAGATTCCTCATTTACCTTCTTAGGTTGGTGACCATGCTCCACAGAGAATGATCACCAATGGGGGAAATATTGGATAATTGGTGTTCTCGGGGGTAAGGGAAGTCTATCTCATCCCTGCCTCGGGGCACCCTGTCCCTAGCGTCTTCGAAGGGGGTTCGTCTTTCTCTGGCCAAAGGGAAGGAATTCCGGCGGGGAGGAGCTGATTGGAAACGGGATCTTGGGCGGGACTCATATTCTTCCGAGTAGAGACGTTCCGTGTGGTTTTGGGGAAGAAATTCGTCTTGGGGGTAAGCCGTTTCTGGTCTATCTCTCCGAGTTGCTCCTTCCACAAGGCGGTCAAACACGGATCAAGGGATGTTTATGAAATCCCCTCTTTCCGCAGTTGGTGATGAGTGCGCTTCCGAGTATTCTCTTGGTATGGACTCCACGGAGTTTCGTTGACTCCCGGAAGGTCTAGAGTTAGGGGAAATATTCATGATAACTTCTTTCTTTTTTTGCAAAAAGATCTATTCAAACGTTCTCAAAGGTAAAGTTCTAAGGCGGTTCCCACAGACGGTGCCAGTTTGTTAACATTATTATATGTTTGAAGGAATTTCTGAGAATGATCGCTCTTGCCTGAGTCTGAAGAGATGTATATCATTTCTTCTTTGCTTTTCTACCCCTTTTATAGGGGGTAGTTTTTACACAGTACAAGTGGGATGTTATAGATGTCGTATTCGCGCGAACTTTATCTTCCTTCTGATAGAGACAACTAGCTGTCGTGGCTTCTAGATGCTTCGGATGGGGGACATATGTTTCGAAGGAGCTGTCGTGGCTTCTAGATGCTTCGGATGGGGGACATATGTTTCGAAGGAGCTGGCGTGGCTTCTTAATGAGATTCCTATCCGTCTATTAGGATAAGGATGGCACGTGTGTTTCGAGAGCTTCTTTTGTAAGTAGGGAGGTACATTGATCCGAGGGTTCCTTGAAAGGAGGGAGGTATATTGCTCCGAGGGCTCCTTGAGAAGAGGGGGGTATATTGCTCTGAGGGCTCCTTGAGAGGAGGGATATTGCTCCGAGAAATGTATATCTGAATGGCACAATAGGTGCGAGAATATCGTATACCTGAGGGATGTTTCGGGAAACTAAAGTTCCCGACATCTCGCGCGGTATTTGTACTCTGTGAGATATCTGTCGTGGGGATAGGCGCACCATTTATTTGGTATCAGAGAGTTTATTTTTGTTCATACCATCGATTTTTCCAAGGGTGCTATATTTTTTAAGGGTTAACATATACTACTAAATTTGAATGGGACAAAATGAGATTTCATACAATCTTGTTTATATATGTAACCGAGAGTTTACAATTTATATATCATTTGCCCATTATTGTCGTTTTGATGAAAATGCCCAAAAGAATCTCCATGTGGCGACGACGCGGCAGCCACGTAGGCCAAATAGCCCAAATAAGAGCCACTAGACATTTTTAGCAGAAGTTACCCATAATTACGGTGCATTTTTTAAGCCCGAAATTCTTTTGAGCATTTTTATAAATATGGCAAACTTACATGGCATTTTTAATAATTCGTCATGCATATATACATGCAATTCTCAATACCCATGTTACTTCTTCAACACAACTCGTCGGCAAAATTCTTCATGTGCTAAAACTGAATAATATATTTAATTATAATAAGTATTAATATTGTTACTTTATAAAACGTGATAAATTCTCCATTGCTAATAAGGCACTGAACACCAGAATCCGGTCGCCAAGGCATTACCGACCGAGGTAATGCCGACCGGCCATTGGCAACCGGAATCCAGTCGCCAATGGCCTTTGGCGACCAGAAATAGGGCATTCGCGACCGGAAATTCGGTCGCGAATGCCCTTTTTTGGTGTAGTGTATAGAAGCATGTAAAATTCTTGAGCATAACGCTTTGTAATGACAATGATCATATTGTGAAGGCAATCTATTCAATAGTTGTTCGTAGGAAATTTATTGAAAAGAAACCAAGGAATTGTCTTACATACAACATAAAGGTTTTAGGACCCTTTTTTGTACAAATCAGCATTTAAAACCTTATCCCGCAAATTCCACACTTCTTAATTTAGTTTTGATTGAATTAATCACCTAAACATTTTCTAGAGTTTCAAAATTATAGAGATACCAAAGAAATATTAGTCAAACTTTACAAGCACACCCTTGCATTGTATTTTTACTTATATAAATTGTAGATAAATTATATTGTTTGTGCTTATATATATATATATATATATATATATATATAAGTCTTGTAATTTAGAGATTGTACAAGGTATTGCGGAGCCCAGCCCCTAAAAGTTCAATCAAATCATGACATGAACTGGTTCCCATAATACTATATATGATTCATGCCTTTCTTGTTCCATATGATCGACATGTTAACTATATATTATAATAATCTCGGTACATTCAATTGCCCAATCATCATGTTGTTACTTAGGTCACGTAACGTAACGTAATGAGGGTGTTTCAAATTTAAAAATTCGTAAATTTGAGTGCATCGGTTAAAAAATATAAAAATATAAAATTTACATGCATGATTAATCAAAGACAAATTTATATAATTATGTAATGAATCAAATAAATGTATAATTACTTGTATTAAAATATAGTAAATTTAGTCTCTGATTCATTTATTAATAGATTCATTTATTAATAGAGATAAGAGTTTAAATGTATTTGATCATTAATTTTTTTTAGGACGAATTATCAAAAATGCCCGTTAACATTTTGGTTTTAATTCTAAATGCCCGGTTTTTCCAAACCTGCTGACAATGGCCGTTAAGTTTTAAATTTTCTAACAAAAATGCCAAATTTTAAAAATTCAGACAATTTATCCGACGTGGCATCCAAGTCAAAGAGACTCACTGTTGAATCAAAAAGTCGCATTTTAAAATTCGGGCATTTTGGTAGACTTTTAAAAGATACAGGGCATTTTTAGCATTATTTTTCAGACAAAATAGATTTTTTTGTTCGTAATTTTCATTTCGGGAATTTTTAGTAGAAATTTTAAAAAATACAAGGCATTTTTAGCATGTTGGGAAACAACGGGCATTTAGGATTAAAACCAAAAGTTAGCAGGCATTTTTTATAATTCGTCCTTTTTTTTATTATTAGTTGTCTTGATCCCACAAGGTATTCAGTATTCTTTGTTTCTCGCCTTCTTTTCGAAAAAAAGAATGATTCATGGTCCTCACTTAATTCACCATAGATGTTGAAAAAACTGTAGGAACTAAGAAAGAATTCTTGGTTCGAGAATTAATGATCCTTAGTTCGACTTAAAGTCAAGAACCGACATTAAGTTCGCTAGTTTGCGACAAGTACTCATGTGCGGCAGGAGTGGTATTATGTAACCTAGATTGTAACTCGATAATTATATGCATATTTTGTTTGTGATTGTAACAATTTTCAGGATTAGTTTTCGATTATATATCAGCATAAAATGTTTATGTAATTATACAAAATCTGAAGGGTCATAATTGAATAGAAGCACCGTTCTAAAATTGAAATTATAAATTAATACTCCCCCCCCCCCCCCCCCCCCCCCCAAAAAAAAGGAACGAAAGAAAGAAAGCAAGACAAGGTGGGCACCAAAACAGCATGGCAAGAGAAAGAGAAGGATCTAAACAAAACCACCACCACTAATGTAATTCACGTATGTCACTCGCAACGACCACGTTGTATTCCAAAATAAAGAGCTAAACAACAACAAAGAGATTGAAATTGAGACACTACGTTGCTCACAATGAACGTAACATTTATTCTCCTCTCGTAGTCTCATTACACACACACAGTGAGAGGGAGATCGATCAGAAGCCAATGGAGCAGATAAATTACGAAAAGATAGCAAAAGTAGCTTAATTAACATCATTTTCTGAGCAAATTAAAGGGATATGATTGTTGGGGTTCCTGAAGGACTCCCAGGCTTGGAGGGCAGCGGCCTTCAATACATACTGGTGGTACAACACCGCGCTCCATGCTCCCACGAACGGACCAACCCAAAATATCCACTGCACCAAACAATTATTGCATCAGTGTAATTAACAAATCATATATTACCGAAACCATTCTCAAAAGCATGCAGATGTAACTAATCCAGACGTCAACTAAAATGAGCAAGTTACACACACACAAAAAAAAAAGAAAAGGGAATTGTTAAATAATTTGTATAATTGTTAATACCAAGAATACACATGAAACCCAAAACTTAGTAAATAATAATATCATTTAATGTTTTTTTATCGATATTAACATAGCTAGATCATACATTTTATATTTCAAATCTTCAAAACTACTATACAGTATTCTTGTTTTTACAGATCTAAATGTATATTTTGTTTTCAGATAAAAAATGTCTATATAAACTTTTTCAAATACTATAAACTACGCACAGATCATGTATCAAATAAATACAGCTAATTAACGATTTCAATTTGTGCAGAACAATTAACTAAGAGTTCGTTAGAGAACACCAGCTAATTTGTTAGTAAAAGCAAAAGATACAATGTTGGTGTTGCGATGTAATAAAAATAAATAAAAAATTGATCATACATGGTCATCCCAAACTTTGGCATTGTTGTAAATGACAGCGGCTCCGAAGCTCCGAGCAGGATTGATTCCAGTTCCAGTGATGGGGATTGTTGCTAAGTGAACCATAAACACCGCAAATCCAATTGGAAGTGGGGCCAAAACCTATATTATCAATAATACAAAATCTTCAGTAGCCATTAATTTATTTCATATAGAGTTAAAATGCAATTATAAGTTACTAGCTAACTTACAGGCACATGCGAGTCACGTGCTTTTCTCTTGGGATCGGTTGCGGATAAAACAGTGTAAACAAGCACAAAGGTACCAAGGATCTCAGCACCCAGCGCAGTGCCGGTGTTGTACCCTTCGCTCACGGAGTTTGCACCGCCACCGTGACGGTTATAGTAGTTTTTCATGAAGACTTTCACGATACCAACGCCGCAAATGGCGCCCAGACACTGCGACACCATGTACGATAACGCCCTAATCAGCGATACCTTCTTCGCCAGTAAAAAACCGAATGTTACCGCCGGGTTAATGTGTCCACCTGAATTAATATATATTAATAATTTTAATTAATAGTTCAGGAAGAAGAAAAAATCATACTAGTACTTATGGTGTGTAGGGTACTGGACCACAATAACTTTCAGAAAGTGTCGCATTGAAATATTAAATATTATACAGCTTGGCTGAACGTGAGAGATGTGCTGAAAAAGACTTTGATATTTTATTGAACCTTTGTTTCACCTAGGAGCATATATGATTAATCTATAGAAATTTTGATACTTATTTAAAAAACAGAGATTTTCAATTTTTTGTTTCCAAACATGATATAGAGTTTAGATTCTCTCGTATTCTCCTAATTAACAGATTTCAGTAACGAATAAATTATAAATATTGCGCAAATTTACTCAAGGTATGTGGTATAGAACTCGACACTCCTTCTGTTTAGGCTAGAAAAATATTGAGTCTAATCACATAAATTAGATAATAAGCTATTGACTTAGAAAGACACTGATATCATTTTAGAATATTATTTAAGCCTGAACTTTTCTTAGGCAAGAGGGTTAGTAAAAGATTATTAATATACAAAGTCCAAGTTCATTATGAAGCAAAAAAAAAAACTGTACCTGAAATGCCGGCGGTGCAGAAGACAAGAATAAAAATCATGCCACCAAAAGCCCAGGCAATACCGAGAACACCAACACCGTCGCATTGGTCTCGGGCGTCGAGTAGATTGTGTCCGATGACCGTGGCAACGGTAACGTAAAGGAAGAGGAGAGTGGCCAGAAATTCGGAAAAGAGAGCTCGGTAGAACGACCACCGCTTGAGCTCACGTATCTCAAGCAGCGGCACCGGTGGTGGCTCTACGTAGGGCTTCTTTGGCGGCGCCTCTTTCTTCGGCATGTTGTACTACAAGATGAGAACAAGTTTTGATGTAATTAATGTATTCTCCTCAGTTCTAAGGAGTTATGTTGTGACTTGTGAGGAGAAGGACTACGAGGATTTATGGATACGGTAAGGGTACTTTCGGGAGAACATTCGTTTTTGGTATTTACTGTATAAATGATGCTCTATGGAATTTTGAGTTTTCGAAGACGATGGATCTAGGGGACATACGTGGGTTTACTACATGCTGTTTTTGTTTTAGTTTTGGTCCTTGTGGATATTATTGAGTGCCAGATATTTAATAAAATTATTCTTGAGTGTGATTTTGAAATTAATATATAACGCATTTGATGTATTTTCGGTATAATATCATAGTGTGTAATTAGTATTTCAAGTCGGTATATAAAGCTTTGCTCTATAAATGTTCAGACAAAAACTAACAGCGGAGTTGAGTCGACAATGCATGTAATTCATGAGATTAGGTTTGTACTTGTACCTAGCTACCCTTTTTTTTTATCTAATTATATGAAAAGACTATTTAATTCTAAAGTTTGATGTCCCCAATATTTTTTTTTCCATTCTTATTAAAAGACGAGAAAAGAGCTACAAAAAAATAAAATATTATATATTTGGCACACATTAATAAGTAATCAACGATGAATCATAATTTTTGAGAAATTTGATGGCAAACATCATTTTAATTTAATCTCTACCGATGTAAACTTTAATGCGAAAAACATCTTGATTTTAAGGTCGAATACTCTAATTTGGTTTTGAATCAATAGTGATTTGACTTGAATATTGCCAACTAAAAATATTTAGTTCGTGTTGAACATATAACAGTTCAAAGGTCTTCAACATATAGTCCTATTTTATAAAAATAGCTAGTTTTGAGGGCTGATTGGGGCTTGACACAAATCAAAATTGGAGCCTGATTTTCACGACGAGTGATATTATATTATCTTAAAAACTTCAAAGTCAGGTGATTTTTAATTGAGAGATTTTTCCGAGATTTTATCTTTAAAATCCATTTGGCAGTACCTTGGTGTCTTGTTTTTAAGAGTGATATGGAGGTTTCTAGCATTTTGGCCTATTTTGGACCACGGCCCATGAATGACCATATCGGGGATCACTTCCGATATGACATCGAGTATCGGATTCGATGTAGATCAGCCGCGCCTATAAATACCCCGCCCTGCGCACCGAGAGAAGAAAGAATTTCCTCACCGCGATTTACCCGCGACACATCGAATAGCCATATTCGATATTATACCCGACACATATATTTGATATGGTTTTGTCCATGTCATCACTCAGCCTCCTATGACTACCTAACCACCGACATCATATCGAGACCCATCCCCGACGTCATATTGAGACTCATCCCCGACGTAGCATCAGCAGGCATTTCGGTGAAGTCCCGACCTCGAGCAACAGGTTCCGGACCAAGTCTACGCGAGATACCTAGTGTAGGCCTGATTTGAGATAGATTTGTAAAGCTATTAGACTACTCTCTTGTAATCGACTCGCATATATATATATATATATATATATATATATATATATATATCATACGGTCTATTGTCAAATCAATGGCGCCGTCTGTGGGAACCAAGGTTCTCTAGATCGGGAGCTCATCAGACGAGATGTCAGGGAAGAGGCAACAAGGTATTGAGGGGCAAGAGCTGAACAAGTCAGATACCAGTATGACGAAAAGTAGCAAGAGGTTGAGGCTTGATCATAAGGAGCAATGCGCCGAGCTAGAAAGGGCGGGTATTCCTTGTCAGAATGAACCGCGAATGGAGCCGGTGGGAGATTTTATCACGATAGAGATCGACCCGAGACAACCGGAGCACACGTTGAGGATATGAGCTACAATTTCGCCCGATATTCGGAAGGCGTTGATTGAATGCTTAAG
Source organism: Linaria vulgaris (assembly GCA_948329865.1). Taxonomy (NCBI): domain Eukaryota; kingdom Viridiplantae; phylum Streptophyta; class Magnoliopsida; order Lamiales; family Plantaginaceae; genus Linaria; species Linaria vulgaris. The sequence continues at coordinate 117,853,475 of OX415249.1, forward strand.
AAGAAATGTCGATATATTTTCCTGGAGCGATTCTGACTTGATTGGAATCGACCCAAAGATCATAGAGCATAAGCTGAATGTTGATCCGTGGGCCAAACCAATACGACAGAAGAAAAAGAATTTTAGCAAGGAGAAGAGCGAGGCAGCGGAGAAAGAGGTTGTAGAAAAGCTTAAAGCAGGGCATATTTATGAATTACGTTATTCGGAGTGGCTCAGCAATATTGTCCTAGTTCTGAAGAAAGCAGCAAAGTGGAGAATGTGTGTGGATTATAAAGATTGAACAAGCATTGCCCGCGGGACCCTTTCCCATTACTAAGGATTGACCTTCTAGTGGACTCGATAGCCGGGTGCGCCCTATTCAGTTTCATGGATGCCAAGAGCCGCTTCCACCATATTTTTATGGCAACGGAGGATCAATCGAAAACAGCCTTTGTTACGGACACTGGTGTATATTGTTATCGTGTAATGCCTTTTGGTTTGAGAAACGCCGACGCGACATTCCAGAGATTGGTGGCGAAGATGTTTTATAACCTAATAGGAAAGTCAATGGAGGTATACGTAGACGATATGTTGATCAAGAGTTTGAAGGGGCAGGATCACATGGAGCATTTGGAGAAATCATTTGCTATTATGAGAAACTATGGGATGAAGCTCAATCCCAAGAAATGTACCTTCGGAGTGGCAGCGGGGAAATTTTTGGGATATATGGTGAACGAGCGCGGGATTGAAGCCAACCCCGACAAGATAGAGGTCGTGATGAATCTCGCTTCCCCACGCTCGGTACGGGATGTGCAATGCCTTTTGGGGCGTATAACAGCCTTGGGGCGCTTTATTGCGACATCGGCAGAACGGAGTCTTCCTTTCTTCAAAATCCTGAAGAAGGCCAAGGATTTCCAGTGGACCGAAGAATGTGAAAGAGCGTTTCAACAGTTCAAGAAGTATTTGATGGCACCACCACTCTTGGCGAAACTTGATCCCGGGGAGACGCTTTATATATATCTCGCGGTCTCCGCCAACGCCATTAGCACAATATTAGTAAAAGAAGCAAACGGAAAGCAATCTCTGATCCATTATGTTAGCGCGTTCTCCACGGAGCGGAGAAAAATTATCTGCAAATCGAACTATTTACCTTGGCCGTCGTCATGACGACTCGTAAGTTGAAACCCTATTTCCAGGCTCACCTAATAGTGGTCGTGACGGATAGACCACTCCGCCAAATCATGGCCAATCCGAATACCTCAGGGAGATTGGTAAAATGGGCTATAGAATTGGGCGAATTTGGGATCGAGTATCGTCCCCGCACGGCTATTAAAGCACAGGTCCTAGCCGACTTTATGGCGGAGACACTAGGTAACAGTTTAGACCATTCATGCCACCATATATTTCCTATATGTCAGGACCCCGGTCCTAGTTCGAGACCCGCGGCGTGGTTACTTCATGTGGATGGCTCCTCCACAACAAATGGCGGCGGAGCGGGTATTCACTTGGTGTCCTCAGATCGTAGGGAATTTGATTTCGCTATTAGCCTAAATTTTCCCATAACGAATAACGAGGCGGAATATGAGGCGGTCCTGGTGGGAGTCAGAATGGTTAAGACCCTCTGTTCGGATCATCTGGAAGTCTTCACGGATTCACAGTTGGTGGCTAATCATTTCTCGGGGTTCTTCGAAGCGAAGCAGGAAACCATGGTTTTATATTTGGCAAAGTTAAAGGAATTGGCGGCCGAGTTCACTACAGTCTGACGCAAATACCCCTATCTGAAAATGCCAAGGCCGATGCTTTATCCAAATTTGCTAGTTCCTCAGACATTTTTGTGGAAAAGCGTGTGACTTTGCTGACCACCTCTAGGCCTGCAATTGGAGTAACAAAAGCCAGCAAAAAATGGGCTGGCGTGGAGTTTATCTTTTCTATCGCAGGTACACCGTGTTGGAATGATGAGATATATAATTACCTTGCAGATGGAACCCTCTCGGCCGACCTCAACGCACAAAGACGACTGAAGTACAAGGCATACAGGTTTACCATTTACTAGGGTGAACTCTATAAGAGATCTTTTGAAGGCCCGTTGCTGAGATGCATATCACCAGTTGACGCCCAATACATACTGAGGGAGATACACGCAGGTAGTTGCGGAAATCATTCAAGAGGGAGAGCTTTAGCCCAAAAAATATTAAGACAAGGATATTTTTGGCCAACATTACGACAAGACGCAACCTTGTACTGTCGCAATTGTGAGAATTGCCAGTACCACGCCAAACTTATACACAGGCCAGTTGTACTGATGCAGCCCCTAGAGATCACTTGCCCATTCGATCAGTGGGGGATCGATATAGTCGGTCCCCTACCAATGGCCAGAGGTCAGAAGAAATTTCTTTTAGTAGCGGTAGAATACTTTATGAAACGCGTGGAGGCTGAGGCTTTGATGCACATCACAGAGAAAAATATGATAGATTTTGTCTGGAAAAATATTGTATGTCGCTTTGGACATCCCTGAGTGTTGGTCTCATACAATGGTACCCAATTCAGAGGAAAGACAATGGTTGCATGGTGCAAAGGATTGAAAATATCCCAGCATTTTGTCGCGGTATCTCACCCACAGGCAAACGGACAAGTGGAGTCCACCAACAAGACTCTTAAACAATATCTAGAGCGGTGACTGCACGCCACCGGAAGAAGTTGGATTGACGAACTCCCAGGGATTCTATGGGCATATAGGACTACACCTAGAACATCTACAGGAGAGGCACCGTTCACTCTAGTATACAGGTCCGTGGCAGTAGTCCCAGTTGAGATTTGCATGCCAACATACAGAATAGCGGAATATGACCCGCAACACGCATGGACCGGAATATGACTTCGAAAAATGGACCTCGAGATGGTTGGTTCCACAAGAGAGCAAGCTTACCAACGGACAGTGGCTTTCAAAGCGGCAATGGCCAGGAGTTTCGATAAATGAATGCACCTCCGAGGCTTCCAAGTGGGTGACTTGGTGTTGAAGAGTGTGAAGGCAAGTAAGCATGTGGGAAAGCTACAAGCCAATTGGGATGTACCCTACAGGGTTACCCACGCCAGTGCAAAAGGTTATTATTATCTCGAGGACATGTATGACGAGCCCCTACCTAGACCATGGAACGTGCAACACCTTAGGCGTTTTTATTCTTAAAAAATTCAGTATTTCAATTACTACTAACGATGTAAAGAACTACGCGAGGCTTGATTCCCTATACGTCTTAAAAAAAATACGGTTCAGCACCAATAAGTATTGAATGAATACGGTTCAGCACCAATATATTATTAAAACTAGCGTCTTAAAAAAAAAGGACAGGCTCCTACCCATGAGCGGTAACGGGTCCCCCTGTGATAACGGGAGGGCTCCTACTCATGAGCGGTAACGGGTCACCTACGAAGGAAAGGCAGGCTCCTACCCATAAGCGGTAACGGGTCCCCCTGTGATAACGGGAGGGCTCCTACCCATGAGCGGTAACGGGTCACCTACGAAGGAAAGGCAGGCTCCTACCCATGAGCGGTAACGGTCCCCCTGTGATAACGAGAGGGCTCCTACCCATGAGCGGTAACGGGTCACCTACGAAGGAAAGGCAGGCTCCTACCCATGAGCGGTAACGGGTCTCCGTGTGATAACGGGAGGGATCCTACCCATGAGCTGTAATGGGTCACCTACGAAGAAAATGCAGGCTCCTACCCATGAGCGATAACGGGTCCCCCTGTGATAACGGGAGTGCTCCTACCCATGAGCGGTAATGGGTCACCTATGAAGAAAAGGCAGGCTCCTACCCATGAGCGGTAACGGGTCCACCTGTGATAACGGGCGGGGCTTCTACCCATGAATGGTAACGGGTCACCTGCGAAGAAAAAGATCCCCCGTGATAACAGGGTCGATCCTAAACATTTGAACGGTAGCAGGTTCCCTGTGATAACGGGATGGGCCCCTACCCACAAAAAAAAGATCCCCCGTGACAATGGGGTCGATCCCACCCATGAATGGTAACAAGTCACCTACCAAGGATTAGGCAATCCCATGCCAATAACGCCAAACAATCACCAGACTATCACAACTACTACACGACAAGGATACAATATTCATGATCACAGAAAGAATTGCACAAGGTAAGATTTCTGCAAATAAACACCCTTCATTAAACATCGTAAAAGCGGCTTTCAGCCAATGGCCCGGGGTACACTTTACATAGAAAACATTTCTCGAGGAAATAATTGCTACGGTATCAAAAAGAAACTAGTCGACGACATAACCTACATATCATAAAGAAACTCATTCCCCTCGAGATCGGTGAATACTTCGACACGAATATCGTCCCGATGAAAGGGCCCAAGCCCGGATACATTCATTTCAAATTCTGGAAACTTCCAGGGCTCCGCACAAATATCGTCAGCAAGTTCATCCATTCCCCGGGGAGACAAAACCTCTGGATACTTATTCCACTTCGGGGTACTACTCTCAGGATCTGGTGACAACCTGGAATACCGCATCGCACGGGGGACCCTATAACGTTCCCTAACGTATGGCCCTGAGATAGCCCAAACAGGCACCCTTCCAGCATAAGGCTCGATATTCACATTCATATCAGCACCGATGGGGGTACCACCATATGGTTGGGGAGAACTGTGACCTGAGGCAGTGACTTCGACAGTAAAATCACTATCCCTTATAGAGCCACCAGCACCTGCCTCAGTACGAGGGGAAGATACAATTACCCCGGTGCGAGCTAAAGTTTCGGTTAATTTCGCATTCTGAATTTCCAAGTTTTCGAGGGATTCTCGATACGCGTTGCGTTCACGCTCTAATTTGAGATTCATAGCACGCAAATGTCGCGTCTCAACCTGGCTTCTAGCCAGTTCCTTCTTCATCTCTTCTTCAGCGACTAATGCTTTCCATGCTTCTTCACGTGCAATGCATTTCTGAGTCTCAGCAGCACGAACCCGATTGTTAGCACGATCACGACTAACCTCGCTCCGGGCAATCATTGCGCGCAACTCCTTCACCAAAGCATCATGGCGAGTCTGCAACTCCCCAAGCAGCATATAATCTCTGCACAGTTCATGGAACGTGTGCCCAAACTGCCAAGGAAACGAAGAATCATTAATAAAGAATAGGAGGGATGAACATAGGTAACGACCAAGAAGCAACAAGGCAAACCCCTTACCGTATATAGCAGCATCATACATATACGCGGTGCTAATTCCACCCCTAGATCTCGACACAACTCAGAAGGATCAAAATTTCTATACATATTTTCCAAGCCGCGAATAGCATCCTCCTCACGGATATCATTATTCCCAATTCGCATAATTAACCGTTCCGAAAGGGGATCACTTAAAATAGAATAATCTTCCTTCGATGGCGCTCTATTTTCGAATGACTTCCCAGTATCATTATTACCAGGGGGCGCTGCAGCACGCCTAGGGGCCGAAGTAGACGAGCTCGGAGCAGCCGACACAGGGGGAGCCCCATCAATAATTTCTTTGCCAACACCAGAAGAGGGTGCTAACCCATTAGGACCGAGCTCCTCACTCCCAGCACTGGCCGACCCCGCGAGATGATGCGCGCCAGAATGAGAACTTTCCCTAACTCCTCTTTGCAACGCTTCAAAGCGAGCCCGAGCCCGAGGGTGCCAATAATTAGCTGGTGCACCTTCTGGCGGTAGAGTAACTCTGACCCGTGGAGGGTGAGCAGCCATACGTTGATGGGAAGCATGATCCACGGTCATAGCATTAATCCTATACTCTTCTAACCGAATACCTCTCGATATGGCAGCGCGATCTCCAACAATACCGCAACCACCATAAATATTTGATTGCATCACGAGATATCGATCAGGGAACCGAGAGTTCCGTTCTTGAAGACGAACTCGGGGTAACCTTAGATTTTCAGAAATCCCGGAAACTTGCATTAAACCGTCATCCAATGACGCATCCCTCGCAGGGATTTCAGAGTCAGAAGACTCGTCGTCTAACACGACGAAAGCATTTCGCCTAGCAGGGCCAGCTTCACCATACTGCGGCGATACAACAAATTTTTTCTTCGGGGATTTCTTAACACGAACCATCCTTTGGCAAAACAAGTAAGGCGATTTATTACAGAAACGCACAAAATATTTAAGAAATATCGAAAGATAGATCGAAATTGAGATTGAACAAGATATCAGGGAAATTTACCGACATCAAATTCGACATAATCCGACAACGACAACACGGGGCAATAAAATAGTGAAAGATGACACAACATGGACCGACTTTTATAAACAAACACAACTTGGGGCCCGCAACATTAAATGCACATATCGATGATTACATCGAAACTCATATTCGATATGACTTTCGACATGAGTTCAGCGTACAAACAAGAAATGGCACTACGGGTAACAGAGGGCTCGACCCAAACTTAACACTACAAAAAAATGGGGGACTATCATACGTTTTAATTATTTGTATCCGTATTCGCAAGATCGCGTGTTTTAAACAACCTAGAATTCAAACGAGGACCTCATACAATGCGGTAACTACACTGAGGGAGCGCACAAAACTAGTTCCAAGTGCACTTCCCGTATTTTTGATTTCCGTCCTTCAAACAGGGGGATGTGGGGTACAGGTAACCCAAAAATTCAAAACTAAATTTGCAAATTCTTATCCCTAAGATAACAATCCCCAAATTGGGGGATTACATGATATGGAGGTTTCTAGCATTTGGGCCCATTCTGGACCACGGCCCATGAACCACCATATCGGGGATCACCTCCGATATGACATCGGATTCGATGTAGACCAGCCGCGCCTATAAATACCCCGCCCTGCGCACCGAGAGAAGAAAGAATTTCCTCACCACGATTTACCCGCGATACATCGAATAGCCATATTTGATATTATACCCGACACAGATATTCGATATGGTTTTGTCCACGTCATCACTCAGCTTCCTATAACTACCTAACCACCGACATCATATCGAGACCCATCCCCGACATCATATCGAGACCCATCCCCGACGTCATATCGAGACTCATCCCCGACGTAGCATCAGCAGGCATTTCAGTGAAGTCCCGACCTCGAGCAACAGGTTCCGGACCAAGTCTACGCGAGATACCTAGTATAGGCCTGATTTGAGATAGATTCGTAAAGTTATTAGACTACTCTCTTGTAACCGACTCGCATATATATATATATATATATATATCATACGGTCTATTGTCAAATCAAAGAGGATGACACCTATTAATTTATAGTTGTAGATTTAATCAATTGTCGAGGCGGGAACATATATGATGATCATTAATTGGTCTTTACATATACAAAAATTTGATTGAATACATATACACACACATATATATTATTCAATTGACATAATTTGGAATGCTGAACATCTTAAATTAAGTAATTTAATTTGCAGAAAATTCATTTCTAAATAACTAGTACGTGCCGTAACGTAATTAAATTGTGCACTAATTAATTTAATTTGTCCACAAATATTTCTTAGAAACTTGTTCACAAAATTCAAAGTTAAGCTAGTATGAACGAGCTGCGACGTATTTCATGTTTTAGTTTACTTGATTGTTAAATCATAAAAAGAAAATATTAACTTACTGGATGTTTTGCAAGATGAAATTTCATGTTAAAGTTGAATTCAATTTGCTCTGCAAAATTAGAAAGCCGTTAAATCACAGAATAAGTCTCGAGATGTATCCAAGGAAGTGGACCCCGTTCAACTTTAATAATGGTACATACATGGAGCTAGTTTACTAAAGCAGCTACCGACATACCCTAAAGCCCACCTATTTCATATTTTCCGAAATTGGTGGTTTAGTGTGTGATCCGTAAGCTCGTGCAGGTCCAGTTCTTTTCTCGCTCGTCTTTTTTCCACAATTGTAATCTTCTGGTGTGAAGAGCAAGTCTTCTTTTGGCTGCCAAATCCCATCGAATATATATAGAACGAGACATTTTGTTACATGCAGTTAATAATTGTCACAATATTTTAATCGTAAATAAAAAACTCTATTCCTGTGGTGCAAAAGGAAATAAATTCATATCAGTAAATAAATTGTTGTAACTATTACTTTGTAATTGTATTTGGTTCAAGACTTAAAATAAATATGAATTGCCAATTCAACTATATATTCCAACAAATAATAATGAAATCACTAATTTTAGATGAAGGATATATGGGAACAACGGTTCATAATGTGTCAGTCGCCACGGAATTAAGACCATATATACCGTACCAACCGCTAGCAATTTTAGTTTCAAAATAAAGAGCACGGGTGTATATATGTGTGTGTGTGTGTGCGCCTTAGTACTAACTACTAAGGATTCATTTCAATTAAAGAAGGCCAAATTATTGAAAATGCCCTGTAAGTCTTAATTTTTTTGCTTTTTGCCCTGTAAGTTTTCGGGCCGCTGAAAATGCCCAAAATACTCATTTTTCTGTCTAAATATGCCCTGTAAGTCTTTAAACGGGCTTATTGTCAAAAATGCCCTGTAACTTATAGTTAAAGGGCACTTTTAGTAATTAGACAATTTTTTTTTTAATTTTTCTATTAAATCTTAAAACTTATAAACACTTGTTAAATTATATAATTAATTATCTAAATTGTGTTAATTCTAATTATCAACTTTGAAAAATATTAAAACATGTGTTTTCTACATGTTATTCAAATGAATTAGAAATAAATTCTGAAATGATAATTAAAATATATTTTCAATTCAAAAATAAAATAAATTTTACCATACCAAATGTAGGGTGTAAAGAATTATTTCCCCACTTACCCCACCAAAATTTTAAATAAAGTGGGACATAAAATCATTCTTTACACCCTACATTTAGTATGATAAAATTTATGTTATTTTTGAATTGAAACTATATTTTAATTATCATTTTAGAATTTATTTCTAATTCATTTAAATAACATGTAGAAAATACATGTTTTAATATTTTTTTAAAGTTGATAATTAGAATTAACACAATTTAGATAATTAATTATATAATTTAACAAGTGTTTATAAGTTTTAAGATTTAATAGAAAAATTAAAAAAAAAATTGTCTAATTACTAAAAGTGCCCTTTAACTATAAGTTACAGGGCATTTTTGACAATAAGCCCGTTTAAAGACTTACAGAGCATATTTTGACAGAATAATGAGTATTTTGGGCATTTTCAGCGGCCCGAAAACTTACAGGGCAAAAAGCAAAAAAATTAAGACTTACAGGGCATTTTCAATAATTCTGCCATTAAAGAATGATAAACCTTACAATTTCCTCTCTTATTCTGACTTAAAAGATTATTAATATTAACGTTTAGTGGAAGTTTGTATTTAGGTGGTTATCCAATTTTATTAGTCAGTTTCACATTGAGTTGTGGCGAAAACATGCATGCAACTGAAAGTAACGAAACATGAGGTTTTTATGTTGTTCAAAAAAAAAAAAAAATCAACCGTCTAATCCAATATGAATCACTACAAGAATGATAGTATTTAGCTTGGTCACTTAGCAAGCGAAAAATCCAAAGACATGAGTTGTAAGTGAAAAATCACTGACAAGGCAAGGAATCCGTAGCAAAAGTCTAGCTTCTACATTTGTAAGCGAAAAGCTTGTTGGAAATTGTTTTGCAATGAAAAATTCGCTAGCTAACACAAATATGCCACATCAGCACACATTTGCTTCCAAATAATTGCTAGCTGGCCTTACATTGTTATTTAAAGAAAAAAACAAAGACAAGAGGTAAAAAATAAAAATACATACTACCCAACTACAATTCTCTAAATAAGATTTTCTAATTAGAAAAGAAAAATAAAAATGGGCCAATTAAATCAAGAACTTTAAATGGCATTATTAATTTCTGCTATTTAAAATTGAGTAATAAAATTTTGTATGATAATTACTGTAATTAAATTAGCCATATATAAAACTTTAATTAGAAATTGAGTAATTATATTTTGAGTAATTAAAATTACCATAAAAATTGACATTAAATAAATATATAAATTCCATTAGAATAATAGAAAACAAAAAAAGGAAAAGTTTAACTCTACGTGCGTTGATTTCGGTAGCTAACTCCACCTCAGCATTTTAGCTAGCGTTTTTTCGCTAGCTAATTTGTTATTTTTTTTTAAATGTTCATATGAATAACACTAACAGAACGCATTAAACTGCTTATGTTAAAAATAACACATAACTGCATGCTGCTAATTAAGAAAAAAAAACAGAACTGCTTAACCAAAAAAAAGTGAAAATTGGAAATCGACAATGAACATTCAATCGCATTACGCACCAAACCAATTGGAAATAGATTCCACAAAATTAACAACAAAATCCACAACAATATAACAACAAACATCCAAAATAACACAATTTCAACAACACAAATGTTGTTGACCATCTCACCACACCAACTAACACCCATACTAAATATTCAAACCAACTAGATCACCACCTAGTTATAGAGTACATAATTGCAATATGTTAGACAAAAAAAGGAGCATAGCCTTAATATTCAGTTCAACTAGAACAACGCCTAGCTAAAGACTACATATTGCAGTATGTATACCAAAAAAAGGAGCATAACATATGTAAAGGAAGTTCAGCTAGCTCACGGAAGGTGCGCAGTATTTTCAGTCCTCAAACCAGTTGGTATCATGTGCCTGTGAACCATCTTGTGACCCACCAATGCCCCCTGAACCACCACTGCACCCTCTGTCCCCTGAACCACCACTGCCCCCTCTGAAGTCTGAACCACCAGTCCCTGAACCATGTAGACCTCCTGAACCACCAACATCCTCTGCCTCCCGATAATGTTCAGGCAGCGGCAAATCCAACTTCGTATAGATCGCCCTCATATCAGCTTTCTGTCGCTCCTCAACGTCTTTAATATGCTTGTTCTGTGCGGCGATTTGGGCCTGCTGTGCGGCATTCTGCAACTGCAGCTGAACAATATATGTTGCGGCTTTTTGAACGGCCTCCTTTGATCCCCCTAATTTAATGAACTTTGGATACTTTCTGATTTGTTTAAATCCCACAAGCTCGGGATCCCCACATGTAGAGAAGCCGGGAACAAATCCCTTCTTCCCTCCTCCCGAAGCTAGTAGCCACTGCTTCATATTGATCGGTTCCCATTTTTCCGGGTCAGGCCCGAGATCTTCGACGCACAACTCCAAGTACTTCAACTAAGACCAAACAAATAAATAATATGTATTAGAAGGGAATATTAATTAACTTTTTAACAATTAGACAAATCCTTAAACCATAAACCATTAGTCCACCAAAAACCATAAACCATCAGTCTACCAAAAACCATAAAAACTTCAGCAAGTCTCATACAAACCCTTCAGCAAAACTTCAGCAACCATAAACCATTATAAGTAAATATGTTTTCCTAATTCAGTGCTGAGCAAAGATATTTTCCTGATTCAGTGCTGAGCTGAGCATAATTCATAATTCAGCAAAAAGTATATGAGCACTATAACTTACAAGTTAAAATCAAAAAGTGTGTAAGCAACACTATTTTCTAATTCAGCAAATTCAACAAATCTCAACATGTTACTTTATCAGCTTCATTTACTTTATCAGCTTCATACACCTCAACAGAACACACTCCACACCACTCAATATTCAACACACTCAAAATCACTTAACACTCAACACATTCAGAAAACACCACTCAACACTCCCCACAACCAACACCATTCAACATAATTTTAGAAGACAAACTTTTAAGAATTATCATTAGAAAGTAAGCTACAAGTCACAAAACATGATTTGACAAAATTAACAGAAGCTCAATCCATTTAAAAAAAAAAAAAAGAACTGTAATTACACAAAGAAAAGACACAAACAAAGCAAAACTGTTATCTAATTCAGCAAATTCAACAAATCTAACATGAGTTAGAGGTCGCATACACCTAATTCAACACTGTTTTCCTTTAACTTCAGAAAGTTGAGAAAATGTTTTGCTTTTTTGCACAAACTAAGAAAGGATTATTTAATGAAATTAACTTACGTATACACTCCGAGCCCAAGCTGTAGTCCACTTCTGTGATTTATCCGGCTGCACTTTACAATGCGTCTTCAACCAAACGGCTGAATGTGGGACTAGGTCTTGGTTCCCTCCATATTCCTTTTCAGCCTGTCCAAATAAAGTACAATAAAGTACAGTTAGTTTCTGTTAAACATAAAAGCTCTACATAAAATACTTTAAATAAAGTTTAAGTAATAAGAAAGAAAATTACAATTCTCTCTCTATGGATGCCTTGACCAATAGAACCTCCAACGTAATTGGCACCGCCTCGTTTCATTCTATTCTCCCGGGCCTTCCTCGACCTAATAATGGTCTTGGGGTCTCTCCAATGTAGGATAGCATTCTTGAGATGCGCCACGGTCATCCAAAGTTTTCAATTCTTCAATGATGCCCTGTTGGTCTTGTATACGATCCACCACTTTTTCGCTTTATTCATGCCATCCTGGAAAGACTTTTGTCCAATCCTATTGAAGCACTTTTTAATCAACTTGTGGTCGTCTTTGTCCCACTGGTAATGTTGCTGCAAATATGGACATTATATTAGAAACAAACCATGGAAAAGCTACAAGAAATAAGAAGCAAATGTTAATTAACTGTCAATTAATAAATCTCTAAAACTGGCAGCATCTATTTTTTAGTTTTTATTTTTTAGTTTTTAAAGAAAGATAGATCAAAAGAAAAATTAGTTAATCACTGTTCACTGTCACATTTCATAAGTATTAAATAAATTGTATTTAAGGACTAACTAAAATACCTTAAAAGAATGCCAAGCATCCTTCCTTTCTTCTGTCGTGAACCTTCGGTAGGTAAATTTATCGTTATTTCGCATGTCTCGTCTTACTATATCGCCTGCTAAGCTCACCACACAAGGGCCAGCGAAGCTCCCGTCCCTACACAGCGTTAGTGGAGCTCTTTTAGCCGGGTTAGGAGGAACATGCACACCAATCCCACCTCCTCTTTGCTTGAAGAAATTAGGCTCGATGCTATCTGCTAACATCAGCTCTTGTTCCTCCGTCATTATCGGAGTATCATCTACCACGTCATCCACCGGATCTGTGTCTTCCCTGACACCGCCAACAGTGACCCCTGGCTGCCCGGGAACCTTAACCTAGGGGTGGGTCATCGAACCCGAAATTCGGGTACCCTAACCGCCCCGATCGGTTATTACCCGAATTTCGGGTATTAATACCCTACCCGTACCCGAACTTTCGGGTACCCTAACCGAATAGGGTATTTCGGGTACGGGTTCGGGTAGGAATTTTGAAAAAGATAGGGTACCCGAATACCCGAATTAAAAATATATTTTTTTTTTCCTTTTTTTTTCCTTTCTTTTCTTTTTCTTTCCTTCCTTTTTTTCTTTCTCTTTCTTTCATTTTTTCCTCACTGACTCACGCCTCACTCACTGTCTCTCTCTAACTCTTTCTTTTTCATTTTTCAAATCTCATTCTCACATCACTCTTTCTCTCAACCGCCGGTCCGACTCTGCCTCCCCGCCACCTCCGCCTCCGCGTCGCGCCGCCCGCAAGCTTCCTCTCTCTCCCTCTCAACCGGCGGTACGAAGCTCCCGCTCTCTCTCCCTCTCAACGGACGACGACGCTCTCTCTCGCCCTCTCAACAACGGCGCCGCCGCGGCAGCGACGACTCTCCCTCTCCCTCTCAAAATCGAAAACGTGATGATACGTAGTAAATTATTTTTTGTAATTGTAAATTGTTCTACGTTTGAAATGTATGAATTAGTACTGTTATTTTTTTATACTTTTGAAAGTAATTTGTAGTGGTCTTGATGGTTCTATACGTAGTTTCTCTGTCTTTTGAGATGGATGATTAAAAATTGGATCTTTATGAGTCTGGTGTTCTTGAGATTTGCAATCATCAGTCAAATTGTGTAATTTCCCATCTTTGATTCTCTCGTTATGATGTTTACTCTAAAATTTTTGGAATTTAATGATCAACATGGATTGGTACTTCTTTGCTTAACGTCTTTCAAGTTGGGTTCTAATAGCCTATTCAGCTTCTTTCCAGTGGCCTTTTTTGGCGGCCACTGGGCATCATTCGGGTACCCCAAACCCGAAGTTTGGGGTACCCGAAATTTAGGGTACCCGAATCCGATCGGGTACCCCAGATTTAAATAGGGTATCGGGTAGGGGTTTTACCCTACCCGAAAATACGGGTACCTTACCCGAAAAATCGGGTACCCTAACCGAATCTTCGATTACCCACCCCTACCTTAACCTCTTGGCTATAATATGTCACATTAGCAGCCAAGGCCTCGAGGTAGGGGTTCTCAAAGAGCATCTGCTCATTTGTCGGCTCATCCCCCTGCTCATCAACTGTATGAACTGCCTCGGGCACAGAACCTGTTCCTCTAGGCGTCACGGGGTCCCCCTGGGCCGTAGACCCTCCACATGGTCGTAGTTGATGTGTATTGTAAGTACCGAGGACCCTTTGGAATCCAGTATATTGGTGTGTCCCCGTGGCGCCTTGTGGACTGAATCCTCCAGGCGAGGATGCACCGGCCGCCGCCGGATCGAAATAGTAAGGCTGAAATGCTGGTGGATTGAATCCCGGCTGAATCGGAAATGGGGGCATTGGATACATCATCGGCTGATTCATGCCACTGCCATCAAAATTCCACATCGGCGGCCTGAACTGAGGGTAACCAGGCATCATCATTTGTGGCTGCATAAACGGCATCATGAACGCCTGGTGCCCTTGTGCCATATGCTGAATCTCACTAGGCGGCAGTTGAGGGGTAACTCCGCCACGAGGCCCTGGAACAGAATCTGTAGCCCTTCGTTGTGTGGCATCAAGGGACGATGAACCACCTGTTGATGAGCATTTGCAAGTTGCCCCCCAAAAGCATCGTCAACCAAGTCTCTCAAACGACAACCGTTATTGGGACTGGTGTCGTACAAATTTTCAAACTGCCCCTGATTAACATTACCAGATGACTGCCCAACGTCGTATAGATCCGACTCCGTATTGCTACCATACGTAGTCTCACCATGACAAAACCATATGTAATAATGTGGAACAAACCCCTTACTGTATAGGTGACATCTAATCTGGTCGAGTTCTATAAACTTGCTGTTACGACACTTTGCGCAAGGACATCGAGCCATTCCCCGATCAACAAGACTAGGTTGATCGAATACATACTGGAGAAAACCTTCAACAGCCCATAAAAATGTACTATTTATATTTCCATCACTAATCCTATCATACATCCAACTCCGATTTGCGTTGTTGTACATTTTAATCTACAAATATAACAACAAACACCACTGAATTTCACTATAAAGTACGTCAATTAACCTATAAACTCACAAATTAACAAAACAATGCAAGAAAAAATAAAATGTATGCAAAACATACCTCTTCTAATCGAGATTCTTGGGGAAGAACAATGCCAATGTATGGTTTTTTGGATGAATTGCGCAAATGAGGGAGGTTCCTTTGTGAAAAGAGAAAGAAAAATGTAGATCTCAAATATCAAACGAGGAAGAAAAGAATAATTGCATAGAAAAAATATTTATCAATCGAAAATTTGCTAGCAAACGCGCTTGCTAGATGTTGCTTCAGAAATTTTGCTAGCTAAATGCTGAGTGGACTACTTTGCTGAGCCTTATGCGCTAGCAAATGACCACGTCACCGATCCGCACCACATTTGTGCTTCTTCTTTGACAAGTCAGCCATCCGCGTGACATGGCAAACGAAAAACTGCTAGCTAATTTCGTAGCTGGTTTCGGTCTGCTCCTATATATAAGCATTCATTCCCACCTTATTCATCAAAAACACCCAACGTTTCATTCTACCCATCTAAATTCTTACTCCACATTCTCATTAAACACTTTCATTTTGTTATATAATTTTTGGTGTGTAATAATATATTAGTATTTCTTTATTTTTTGGACTTTGATTCATCTTTTTTTACACTTGTTTATTTAAACATTGATTCTTTTTTTGCTACAATTTTTTTTACCACTTTGATTCATCTTTTATTATACTTTATTGATTTTAACTTTGATTCTTCTTTTGCTACAATACTTTTTTCTATTTTGATTCATATTTTGCTAGAATTTCATTTTTAACCATTGATTCATTTTTTTTATCTTTTGATTGCCTTTTAATTCATTCATCTTTTGCTATACTTTATAATTTTTGTAAGTTTGTACATAATACGAACTTATTCTTTTCGCTAGGCTTTATAATTGTATTTGCAATTAATTTTATGTTTAATGCATAATTGTTACCTTTATAATATAGTTTATATAATGTAATAGTGAATATAGTTTCTACATAATCTTTTCTAATTGTGGATATTGTTAATTTTCTAATATAGTATATATGTAATACAAGTATGATTAATTAATAAATGTTTTGTTACCTCTTAATTAATAAATTGGCGCATTATTTGCGCCAATTATTTTTTTAAAATTATTCTGGAAAATCAGCTAGCGAAAATTCGCTAGCTGATACGTGGATTTTTTTTTTAATTTTGCCGCGTTAGTTCGTATAATTTTTCAAAATTTTGGTATGTCTACATAGTTAGCAAGCAAAATTTTGCTAGCTGGATTTGTATAAATACTATACAGGTATCAATTTACAACAATACGTTGACTAAATCTCCAGCGAAAATTCGCTAGCAAATTTACACGTAGGATAACTAGCAAGCGTAATTTCGGTAGCAAACTTCCGCGTGGCATACCTTCTGAGAAATAATTCGCTTTACACGTGTACATTGGCTAGCAATATTTCCGTAGCTATTCTGAAGTTTCGCTAGCCGACGTGTCAGGAGATCTGCTACTCAAACTTCGCTAGCTAATGCGCTTACATGGATTGTAGCAATTTAATCGCTCGCTGATTATTAGCTTGGACATCTATTGCTGGGGAACGTGGCAACTTAATTTTTGGTAGCTGATTTTGTAATCAGCTAGCGAATTTTGAGTTTTGCTACTGATTTTGACCAAGCTATATATCAACATTCTTGTAGTGAATGTTGCACAACAATACGATAAACAGAAAAATATACACGAACGAAAAGCAAGAAAGACGCGTTATTTGTTTACCCAGTTTGTTGCCTACATCTGGATGCGATACCAAGCCAGGATTTTCACTATGTGTTATGTTGTAGGGTTACAATTAGAAGAGAGGCTATTTATAATAAGGATACACTCCTAATATTAGGCAACTCCTAATTATAGAATTACTCAAACTCTGCAATTCCCAGGAAACTAGGTCTCTACAACTCTCAGCTAAACTAGGAAACTTTGGTAATTTGGGCTCCACAAAACCTAACAATCTCCCACTTGGAGACTAATGTCACCGTAACCACATCTTCACTCTTCCACATAACAATCCTCTAACAATGGTACCGCCATCTTTGGATTCTTCAAGCACCAAGTCCAGTTGAAGCCATGCAAAGCTTCAACTTTTCTAAGGTCACAACCTTAGTCAACATATCAGCAGGGTTCTCACTTCCCGGAATCTTCACAAGTTGCAAAGTCTTCTTCTCCAAGAGATACCGTATGTAGTGATACGTCAACTCAATGTGCTTTGTTCTCGAATGAAATGCCGGATTCTTGGCTAAGAAAATAGCACTCTAACTATCACTATATAGAATACTATTTATTTGCCCTTTTCCCAATTCACCCAAGAAATTCTGCAACCATACCATCTCTTTACTAGCTTCTGTCACCGCTACATATTCAACTTCCGTAGTAGACAAAGCCACAATCTTCTGCAACTTATATCCCCATGAAATAGCCGTACCACCCAATGTGAAAACATAACCAGTAGTACTCTTTCTTCCATCAAGATCACCCGCCAAATCAGCATCTACATAACCATTCAAGTCCGTGTGTTTTCCCTCAAAACACAATGACCTATCACAAGTACCACGCAAGTACCTAAAGATCCACTTCACTACTTCCCAGTGTTGCTTTCCCGGACTAGTCATATATCTACTCACAACTCCCACTACATGCGCAATATCTGGTCTTGTACACACCATAGCATACATAAGACTCCCAACTGCTGAAGCATATGGAGTTTTCTTCATCTCTGCATGCTCCAAATCACTAGTAGGTGACTCCCATTTTGATAATCTAAACTGACTACCTAAAGGAGTGCTTACTGGCTTTGCATCTTGCATACTGAATCTCCTCAACACTTTATCAATGTAATCAGACTGCGAAACATACAACTTACCCGCCACCTTATCCCGATTTATCCGCATACCCAAGATTTGTTTTGCCTCGCCAAGATCCTTCATGGCAAAACGTTCAGATAGTTGCTTCTTCAACTTGTTCACTTCTTGAACACAGGAACCTGCTATCAGCATGCATCAACATATAACAGCAAAATAATGAAGCTACTATCAAACCTCATAAAGTAACAACAATGATCAGCATTACATCTCCCAAAGCCAATCTCATGCATGAAGCCATCAAATTTCATGTACCACTGTCTAGGAGCTTGTTTCAGACCATAGAAGCTCTTTTCCAACTTGCAAACTAGCTCAACGTTACCCTCAAGCACATACCCCTTTAGTTGCTGCATGTAAATGTCTTCTTCAAGATCACCGTGAAGAAAAGCTGTCTTCACATCCATCTGTTCTAACAATAAATTCTCCGCTGCAACTATGCTCAAAACCATCCTAATAGTCGTCAACTTCACCACGGGAGAAAATATGTCAGTGTAATCAACCCCTTCTTTCTGTTGAAAACCCTTCACAACCAGCCTTGCCTTGTAACGTTTGCTACCACCTGCTTCCTCTTTGATTCTGTAAACCCATTTGTTATGCAGCGCATTTTTTCCCTTTGGAAGCTCAACAAGATCCCACGTGTTGTTCGACTTCAAGGAATCCATCTCATCATCCATTGCAAGCTCCCACTTGCTCGAATCAACACTTTTCACTGCCTCTGCATAACACTCTGGCTCACCACTATCAGTTAATAACAAATAATGTAAGGCAGGGGAATACCTCTCAAGAGCACGATGTTCTCTACTTGATCTCTTCAAAGTAGGCTCTGGAGTACGTGGTTCTTCCTCATTAGTCACCTCGTTTTCCAGAATCTTGTCTTCACCAGAATTGGAGATATCCAATTCCACAATCTTCGGGTCTTTAACCCGAGTATTAACACCCACAATGTTTGATGCACCCAATCTGTCTTTGTACAAAACCTGTTCATTAAACACAACATCTCTACTACGAATAACCTTACTGTTTTGGTCATCCCAAAATCGATACCCATAATCATCGCCGCCATATCCAATGAATGTACACTTCACAAATTTCGCTTCTAACTTGCTCCTAGCAGTAGCATCAATATGAACGTAAGAAACACAGCCAAATACTTTAAGGTAAGATAGGTTTACCTCCTTTCCTCTCCAAGCTTCCTCTGGAATGCCGTTTTCCAGTGGAATGGATGGTCCTCGGTTGATCAAGAAAGCCGCAGTGTTAACTGCTTCTGCCCAAAACATCTTAGGCAACCCACACTTCAACCTCATGCATCTAGCCCTCTCATTCAAAGTTCTCTTCATACGCTCTACAACCCCATTCAGCTGCGGTGTTCCTCTAACTGTCTTCTCCATGCGAATGCCATTATCTGCACAATACTTCTTAAACTCTACAAGTTCATACTCTCCACCATTGTCAGATCTCAGACACTTCACACGCAGACCAGTTTCAGTTTCAACACGTGCTCTCCACTTCTTGAAAACCTCAAACGCTTCAGATTTATGTTTCAAGAAGTATACCCATAACTTTCTTGTTGCATCATCAATGAAAGTCATGTAATACGAAGCTCCACCGAGAGGCGTGACAGGGGCTGGTCCCCACAAATCACTGTGCACCAGCTCTAACTTATGTTCCTTGAGAGTTCTGCCACATTTTGCGAAACTAACCCGTTTCTGTTTCCCAAACACACAGTCCTCACAGAGACCCATATCAACTGTTTTCAGACCCACCAGCTTACCCTTCAAAAACAGATGCTTCATTCCTTTTTCACTCATGTGGCCTAGTCGACAATGCCATAAATTAGCGTCAATATGTGCTGCAGCAACTCCAATGCTATCATGTTTGATGTCGGTCATATACAGAGTGCCCTTTTTCAAACCCTGAGCTACCACCATAGCTCCTTTAACTATTTTCCAAGCACCTCCACCAAATTTAACATTATAACCGTCATCATCCAACTGCCCTACAGCAACCAAATTTCTCTTAAGACCAGGGATGTGCCTCATATTACGCATCGTCCAAACGGATCCATTAGGAGATTTAACACGAATATCTCCCTTCCCCACAGCATCATAAGGAAAATTGTTACCCAGATAGACTCTCCCGCAATTCATCATCAAACGTTAGGACAAGCATGAAACGATGCTCCAGAATCCAGAACTCAAGTCTCTATTGAACTGCATGCTGTCATAATTAGTGCTTCACCATCATCTTCGGTTGTCACGTTTGCTGAGTTGTCATCTTTCTTTGGTGCTTGACACTTATTCTGGTAATGACCCTTTTTCCCGCAGTTCCAACATTCAATGAAACTCTTGTCCTTCATTGACTTTCTGTTCCTCGACTTCGATCTACCCCGATTCAAATTCGACTTTTTCTTATCTGATCTGCCTCTGATTTCTGTACTCAAAACTGAGCCTGCAGAATTTCCCGACGAGTTACCTGATTCTCTCTTGCGAAATTCTTCGCTAACTATCAGATCTCTAACTTCGTCAAACTGCAGCTTTACCCTTCCCGCGGAGGCACTAACAACCGTTACTGTCCCACTCCAGCTCTCCGGTAAAGAAGACAAAAAAATTAGGGCTTTAATTTCATCATCAAACTCGATATTTACCGAACTCAGTTGTTGTGTAATTAAACTGAATTCGTTCAGATGATCAGACGCCACAATTGTCTCTGTCATCTGAAGATGAAACAGACGACGCATCAGATTTACTTTGTTGGCTGCTGATGGCTTCTCGAACATATCTGCCAGAACCTTCAACACACCCTTCGTAGTCGTTTCCTTTGCGGTGTGAAACGCCAGGTTTCGCGACAACGATAACCTCACTGCACTCATCGCCTTCCTGTCCAGAACCTTCCATACGTCATCTTTCATGTCTGCCGGTTTATCATTCAGAGGTTTCCAGAGATCCTTGCTGTACAAGTAATCCTCAATTTGCATCCTCCAAAACCCGTAATCAGACCCATCAAACTTTTCGATTGATTTCCCTGCTTCCATCGTAACTGCTCCCGCTGAACCTAATGCTCTGATACTACTTGTTGCACAGCAATACGATAAACAAAAAAATATATACGAACGAAAAGCAAGAAAGACGCGTTATTTGTTTACCCAGTTCGTTGCCTACATCTGGGGGCGATACCAAGCCAGGATTTTCACTATGTGTTATGTTGTAAGGTTACAATTACAAGAGAGGCTATTTATAATAAGAACACACTCATAATATTAGGCAACTTCTAATTATAGAATTACTCAAACTCTGCAATTCCCAAGAAACTAGGTCTCTACAATTCTCAGTTAAACTAGGAAACTTTGGTAATTCAGGCTCCACAAAACCTAACAATGACGAGCCCAAATCAAACGCGCAAAGTTGGTGAAATTATAACTTGATGTGATTACGTCGCCTCCTAACACCTCTCGAGTTTTTGTCGCCACAAGAACGCCTCTATGTTTCTCTTCTCATCCCTGTGAAACGAACCTACCGTTTGTAAGGATGTGTGAGCCTCCAGCTCGACTTATTTTGTCGTCTGACAAGTAACTTAATTCTCTCTACCATTGCTACAACACTGAGTAAGGGCCCTTCTCTGTATATATATATATATATATATATATATATATATATATATATATATATTGAAGTATCACGGATATATGATAACGAAGAGGGTTCCTACATCATTAATTGCAAAAAACAATTAGTGTGTACCCTAATAATAATAGCTGCAAATTTCCACTGTCATAAAACAAATGCACGAACTTACTGAACTTCTTATTTTGGTTGTTCTATCTATCAATTATAGACTATTATCGTGGTTTATTAGTTCAACAGATGAGACCATTATTGGATAATAATTTATTGAAGCTCACTTTAATTTTTTACTACTTATCATCAACCGGTGAGACTAATAAAAGAAAAAACATCAAACCCGTGAGTTCTGGGACTTATTTCCTGGTTCTGATAAGTGATCATTCCTTTAGAGTAAGAGGGGGAAGTACCGTAGAATCATGGCATGCCTATAGTTGGGTTTTCTTTTGAGGAGAAACATAAGAACATGTCCATGAAAAGTAGACTTAAAGTGAATTAAAATTTTAGGTGTTATTAAATTGTTTGCTTGCTAATTGCAATGGCAAACTTCAGTTTGATCATTGACATACATCATACCACCAGTTGATAACTTTATATGCTCTCTTTTTTCCTGCAAAGAACGAGGAGAAGTCAATTTGGGAATCAACATGTCATGTGGAAAGTTTGGTGGTCACAACTCCCTCCATTTTACAATTTCGAACTGTAGAGATAAGTTTTTGAGTTAGCCCCAATGGCTATCCGTTTATCGATTTTAACACCAAATGATAGTATACAACATAACTGTAGAATATACATATTCTTTCAATAAAACAAAGGAAAGTTAGAAAGGACAGTCGCAATGAAAGACCATGGTGTAAGTGCATATCTTACCAGTTTCAGTTTCAATCACGGATACATAACAAATCATTTGCCAGTTTAACCTAGTCATAGGGAGTTGACGAATTTTAAAAGTCTTTTAGATACTGATTGTTTGGATTCATCAGCAAATAAAGCC
The DNA here is from genome assembly GCA_948329865.1 of Linaria vulgaris. Lineage (NCBI taxonomy): Eukaryota > Viridiplantae > Streptophyta > Magnoliopsida > Lamiales > Plantaginaceae > Linaria > Linaria vulgaris. The sequence continues at coordinate 117,876,330 of OX415249.1, forward strand.
TCATCACACTCTTCATAGTCATCATCATTCTCAAAAACAAGCTGAATTCCATGTTTTTTCAGTGTAAGCCCTTGAAACAGAGGATTGGGGCGCATTGTTACTCGCAGCGTGTCACCTTCTTCCAGCATAAGCACAATATTATTATAGTCATGGAACCGACACAAGTAGAGTTGATCTTCATCTGTGTTGGGAACTCCGACTAAACGAAGTGTAGTTGTGAGAATGGCATCATTTTTCCTAATGATCTTTGCTTGGATATCAACTATGGCAGGGAGTTTGCTCCTAAAGCTATCATGTGCTTGCTGGTTAAGAGAAATAACTATTCCTATGATCACACCTTTTAGTTCTTGGTTTTTACGACATGCAAAGTTAGGTACCTCACTAACAAATGATGTTGGTATCTCGCTTCCTGGGACACAGAGATAGCGCATACGCCTCAAAGCCACCTGTCATTTAATTTGACAAAGGTAATAAAGAGAAATACGAAATCATGCATACTAGAGAAGCACGAGCAAGAGTTGAATTATGGTGACTGTTCTCATATTTAGTCAAGTGACAGTAGTTTTTCCAAACATTTCCCAAAAGTAAATGATAACACCAACTTTCACCAACAGACTTCCTTAAAAATAAATATCCCCTTCTGTGTTACTGGTTTGATCTAAAAGCTTCTCTTTTACTTTATTCTTGAAAATAACTAACACCACACTAGAAGAATGTTTTTTTTTTCGTTTTACTAAGATATTGATTAGCATAAGATATTTGTATTATATTATATGAAACGTGATGTGTATTATACTATTATTGTGATTCGACCAACATTTACAATGTCATCCTAATTAACCATAGTATAATTGAGTGAGTCCATGCATGTCTAACGTGTACACATTCAATCCCAAATAACAAAGATAGCACACACACACACACATGGGTAGAGAAAAAGAACCTTAGTGAGTATTGTCTTTATAGCCGGCAAACAAGCATTGCATCCAACAGCGTACAAAAATCTCAAAGATTCCAAGTTTTCAAGGCCAGGAATATCAATAACCTTGTTGCAATTGGTAAGATCCAGTTCTTGTAGATTCAACAAGTAGGACATATCATGTATACTTTCCAATGCAGTACAATTGGCAACACTCAACTTGAACAAGTTACAAGGAAGAGAAGGCAGCAATTTGAGCTCTTTGCAATGAGCAAATGACAAATTCTTTAGCCTAGAAAGGCTCTTCAGGTTGGAGGGAAGGCTATTGATATGATTGCGACTGAGATCCAGACTCTCCAATAATATTAATTTCCCAAAATCATCAGATATTTCACCCGATATTCCAAATGCATGAGCATCCAGTTCTTCCAACTTAGACAGATTAGAAAACGACGCAGGAAGTACAAATTCGGTGTACTGTCCAAGGTCATCTTCTTTTCTAATTCTCAGTGTTCTTAAACACGATAATGATCCAATATCAATAGGTAACTCTACCACGGCTGTCCCATCCATGTAGAGGCAACGCAAATTTTTTAGTTTGCCAAAGGAGGATGGCAATCTATGGAGTTTCTTACAGTTGCTCAGTCTTAGAGTGTCTAGTCTTTCCAAATGATCACATAAAGAATCAGGTAATGCATTTATCAAAAGATCATTCAGGATCAACTGTCTTAAATTTGACAAATCCTTAATAGAGTCAGGTAAAGATTTGAGCATCTGACAGTAACCCAAGTCGAGCTTTTCAAGTGCACTAAGAGAACCTATTTGACTTGGAACTTCAACGATGGCCGCACCTTGTAAATGTAATGAGACTAAAGATGACAATCCACATATAGAATCAGGCAAACGACTCAGCTTACGACAGTGGTTCAATGAAAGTGAATTCAAACGACGTAATGAACCGATTGATGTGGGCAAGCTGTTGACAACACTATTGTCAAGGTAGAGTTCGGTTAGAGACTCGAGATCACCTATGGATTCGGGGAGTGAAGTGAGCGAGTCACACTGTCCCAATTTTAGTATTTCAAGATTTTTCAACTGCCCAATGGATCCAGGCATTTCCTGCAAGGCACAACCGTTAAGAGAGAGTTCTCTCAGGGAGCTCAGATTTCCAACAGATGCAGGAAGTAGCGTCAAAGACGCACAATCGTTAAGATTCAACACCTCGAGATGCTTTAAGCGGAATATAGAGAGAGGTAGCTTAACGATAGCTGTGCGATCAAGCAGAAGCTCTCTCAAAGACACGAAACCACTCAGATCATCTGGTAAGTCTCTTAATCTCTTGCAACCCGAAAGAATTAGTGTCTCTAGACACTTCAAGCCAGATACATCGCTTGGAAATTCCTCAAGGCTTTTACACTCTCCCAAGTTAAGGTAAGTCAACTTACTCATGTCGCCAATTGAATTGTGGATGAAACGCAATCCAGAGCAGTTCTCTAGTATAAGTTTCTGTAAGCTACAAAGCCCAGATAGATCAGGCGTCTCCCGAAGATTACGACAAGCAGAAAGATTCACAACAATCAGCTTCTTGCCCACCTATACATAAATAAAAAATAATTTCTTTAAAACTCAAACTAGTACACATTCAATTTCAATACATAACAAGGACTGAATGGTTCTTATAATATATATGTTCATTATTCACACATCGAAGCAATTGTAGTAAGTACAATGAAAGAAGCAAACTAGATCAAATTATGTATTAGGAAACAGGGTACTTAATTTACCTTGTTCCTATGAAAATCCAACAACCTTGTACGGGGCCATAGTCGAGTAATATTACTGTGTGAGAGATCAAGTACAGCAAGTTCCTCTGTGAAAAACTCCATAGGGAGACTTTCCAAAGGACATCCTCTCCATTGCAGCCACTTCAGTTCATGAGGAATTGGAGTTGACTTGAAATATCCATGATCCAACTTTGCGTTATTGATTTGAAGAAGCCTCAGCCTAAGCATAGGTTTGAAAGCTTTGACAAATACCACTCTCTCATCATCTTCTTGTTGTTTTGAGTTTGCAAAGTCAAATGTGATTCCTTCTATGCTACTTGATCCCTATTATTGAGCAGAGCCAGAAGAGTAATCACGAACTTGAATTTAATGTTATTTTTAAGGGATAATTGCACCATACTCGCTATACTATGGATCATTTGTCAAAACCTCCCCCATAAACTATCAAATTTGTGCGAGATGCACGCTGTCTTTGAAAATGGGCATTTTTATCCAATTCTTGGATGAAATTTGCCAATTTTGTTTTGTGGGACACAATCTTCCCTCGTCGAGATGATTTCAATAATGATGGTGTGAGTTACATTTGTTAGTCAGTTGATAAGATACTTATAGCTAGTGAAGTTGATAATCAAATGTCAAATTTTCATGTCAGTCACGTTATATAATTTGAAGTCAATTTTCATGTCAATTTTCTTTATAATTTAGATAATTTGTCTCCTTAATGTGTACTATCTATTCATTATTCACATAAGATATTCATACATTAATGCATACAATTTCATATCATCCTTCTTCTTTCAATATTTATTTGGTTACATTTGTTTCTACGTTATACATTGCCTAAAGAATTTATACATACGTGGATACATTAATACATGCATATCTTTTAGATGTCATAACTTCACATTGTGTGATTGAAACTTTACTGCCTGAATATTGGTAATACTTTGCACATAGAAAGATACTGTTGGTGCATCCCAGGACCCAGGGTTTAATATATTGGGGTAAATAGAAAAATAAAATAATTTGGATTCAGTTAATTAATGAATTATTTTGACAAAATAAGGGGGCAGTGGAGTGCCTTTTCATTTTACTTATATATCATAATGACATCAAAAGAAAGGCTTACATCCGCATAGTATTTTTGCGTACCTTTTCATACTTGAACACCTTTAATATTTCATCTTGATCCCATAGTCTACTTCGTTTACCAGCGTCTGTCTCGCTTTCACGTCGAACAACTTGTCTTCCCATATCTCGAAGTTGATCATGCATCCACAACACATTTTCGTCCGTAATCTTGACCAGAGATCTTGCTGTGAGATCAGTAATCACGGATTCGGCACTAAAACCACAACCTTTGAATATGTCTATAGCATCCTCTCTCTTCATCTTCTTACTAACAAAGAAACACGCTAGGTCAAGAAAAACACACCTTTGTTGTTCGTCGAGTGACTTGAAACTTATTTCTAAGATGTTCAAAAGATCGTGATTATGCACTCGTTTGAGCTTCTCGTATTCATCTTCCCATACCTTGATTCCTCTTTTAAAGAACAAGCAAGAGCCAAATACTTCTAAAGCCAATGGTAAACACCCGGTAAGTTCAACTATTTTTTCTGAGATTTCCTCAAACTTTTTAGTAGGATGGTGTTTCCCTAGTGCATGATAACTGAACAATTGAAGAGATTCAGGGAAAGTAAGCACCTCAACTTCGTGAATTAATCCGTCAACAACATTTTTCTGTAGAACACTTTTATCTCTACTTGTTATGATGATTCTACTCCCGTTATGAAACCAGTCTCTACTTCCAGCCAAAGCATCAAGTTGGCTTGAATGGTCAACATCATCCAATACTACAAGGATAGGATCTTTATGAGTAATTTCCTTTATATAACTGATGCCTTTCTTCGTATCAGGTATAGCTGGAGGATGATCCTTTGATGTCAGACTCGCAATGAGTTTTCCTTGTAGGTATTCCAACCCATTTGGCTTCTGCGACTCTTCTCTAACACTTGAAAGAAAGCATCGTTTTTTGTAATGAATAATTAGTTTGTTGTAAAGAGCCTTGGCTAGTGTAGTCTTGCCAATTCCTCCCATCCCATATAATCCTATAACACAGACACCATTAACTATGACATCTAACTTGCTGTTTAGCAACTTGTCGACGCGACTGTCGAGTCCAACCTGATACTTCGCCACCCTTAATGGAGTATTATTCAGTGTCTTCAATATTTTGTTGACAAGAATCTTGATTAACACCGAGCTTTCCCTATGAATGATAATTAGAAGGAAATTAAAGCAAAAAGCACATTATGTTAATAATAGTTTCACGTGGATTGAGAAAAAAATAAAAACAAAGAAGCTATATATAAAAAAATATGATTGATTGGTTAGTTTTTTTTTTTTATTATTAAAGTAAGGGCTTTTTAGATTTTTTTTTTTGTGATTGGTAATTTCAATCCATTCTAAGTAAAAGTTGACCCTTTTAGATGTTTTTGCCAGCTGACCTTCCGTTTATTTTTGCTTCTAAGTAAACATTCATTTGTGTGATGTCCCTGTTGTCTATGCAATTCGCAGTACTTTTCAGATTTCATGCTTTCTTCTGAATATGTTGGTTTCACTGGCTTTGGCCAAATCAGCGCACGATCCTTGCGTAGTATTGGCAGTACTTGGAATAAAGGGATATTCATGAGTGTATTCCACAACGTCTCTTCATCCTCTATCGTGTTGATTTACAAGATAACAGAATATTACAGTTAAGTTCTAAGAATTCAAATTATTGATTCAAAAAAAAAGTGTAAGTGTTGTGCCAGTGTTATCGTAACACTGAACTTGTGAAGTGTTATCGCAACACTGAACACAAACACTGTAACACTAAACAATTTGAAAATATTTCTAATATCTGTTTGTTTTGCCTTTATTGACATATTAACTTATTTTCACGATTTTAATTGTTTGTGTATGTTTCAGGTCAACATGATCATGAAAGGGGTCAAGTTCAACACAAGAGTTTCCATAATTCACTCTTTCCTAATGAAGCCGAACTCGCATGGATTGAAGAAGGAAAGATTGACCGAGAAGAATGCAACAAGGAAAGGAAATTCAACAAAGATACTTTCCGAGTTTGAAGACAACAATGAATAAGAAGTTTTTAAGGAAACTTTCCTTTAATAAAGATCAAGCCAGAAAATGGAAACATTGGAATACAAGAAAGATTGAAAGCTTTCTACATCGTGTACAACATGCCTTGAAGATCAAGAATCATAAGGCATGAAGTGCATCAAGAGAAGATAACGAGACAAGACTTAGAGCTAAGGAATCCGAGAGATTAGATCTAAGTATTGTTGCGTTGAGAGTCTTGTCATGCTTTTCCAAACTTTTTGTTTAGCAAATTAAGTCTAAGCTTTTTAAAGTTAAGGAGTTCAACTTGTATGGAGTAATCCTTAGTTGCTTGGTTGTTTTTGCTTGAACAATTCGAGAGTGAGGAGTTGGAGAGTTGTGAGAACAATCTTCTGTAAAATCATTACTTTTATAGTGATTATTTTGCCTAAGACTGAGAAGGATATATTCATATATTCTTCTTAAAAATTACATATACTTGTGTTCTTTGTTTTTCGATGTGCAATATCTGAAGTCAAGTAGGTGTTAAGATAACACCGTCTTTTTTGGTGTTATTGCAACACACGAAAAAAAGTAATCAAGTCCTGATCCGAACAATTTCATAATAGCTTTATTTGAAGTCCTATAAGAGATTTTCCAACTATCAAGAAGCGATCTGAAGTTCCTATAAGAGATTTTCCAACTATCAAGAAGCGGTAAATCCGAACGACTTTATAGAACGAGTTGTCTGTGTAATTTTCCTCAAATATAAAATGTACAGTATGAAAATATTTTAAGAATAATGAATTAGTTTATTAAGGTTAATTTGATAAAGTAAGGCTAATTAATAATACGAGTTATTGCTTCCCTTGACATGACAACATAACAAATTTTACCACCAATAGTAAGTAAAGAAGTAATTGAGAAAAATCACCTAAACGTCCTTGAATCGAAACCCGAAGTACGACCGGCAAGGTTCATAGCATCCCTCCACCTCTTGACCTTCTCCGGCGCCACTTGTTTGCTATGACTGTTGAAATCTGCTTCAAAGCTCCCCGTTTGCCACCGCACATGGGACGGATCGACGTCGTAGAATACCGGAATCATGAGCCTCTTCCAGTCCACGATTCTAGCAAGCTCTTCGAGACACCACTTAGAGTTGGCGTAATTCTTAGAGATGACCGCAATTGCTGCTGCGGAATCCTCGATGGCATCCCGGAGTGCCGCATCAATCTCGTCCCCGCGCTCCATTCCTTTGTCGTCGAGAAAAACACGAACCCCGTGTAGGTCCAGATCGTTGTAGAGGCTTGTCACGAAGCCGTCACGCGTGTCTTCCCCTCTGAAGCTCAGGAATACGTCCCACGTGTAACGGTGCGCGGGACAAGTATCAAGATCATCGTCTCCTTCCATATGTTGGCAACCTAGCTAGCTGAAAGGGGCATTCTTTGATGTACGGAAGAGAGAAAGAGAGAAATGCATTTTCTCAATGGTAAACAAACGAAACCAGAGAAATAGATGCTATAGCTTTTAGTTCTGTTTGGAAAAATTGTTTCGTCATGTTTCAGAAAATTAATAAAGATTATCATTACAAATGACTTGACTAATCTCGATCAAAAATAAATAAAATGGACTTGACTAATATATTTATAGAGAGAGGAAAAAATGAGAGAGTACATGGTGCTATATAAGATTATAAGTTATAACATGCGCGTCTTAGTAAACTTTTAGTTGCACAGTGTGTTCATGTACAGTGTGGGAAATGGAAGGGAAAATGATTACTGCACAGTGTGTTCATGTACGGACAAATCTCAGCCACACCTTTTTTCTTTATAACAAGGCAACCAAATCAAATCCGTAACTTCTAATTTTATTTTCTCTTTTACTTTTATTTTAACAAGTTTCCTTGTAGTTTCTCAAAGTTTAATAATGATGGCCCAAACCTTTCAACAATTATATTTAACTCGAAACTTTTAGTAATTAGCACATAAAGTTTCCTATTCCTTTTAATTAATCTCTCTAATTAAAATAACATCATAATAACTGTTTTGACTTTTACCAAAAAGTAATGCACAAAATTAACATTTCATGAACACATATTCATAAATTATTTTATAAATATAAAAACATAATAATCTACCAATCTTTTATCAAATAAAGTAAGAAGTTATTGATCAACTCTAAATATATAGATCATTAATGTTCGAAATGTAAAAAAAACTAACATCCTATAAATTTAAAGAAAAATCTTAAACCCCAATTCTCTTGCAATTCCCATGAACTTTTCCAGACGTGTACATCGATCATCTTACTCCATATAGTTCTCACCTATAATTGGAGAACAGATGTTGAGAAATCTGAGAAATTAATGAGCGACCATATTGTAATTTGCACATGCATTATTGCATAATTTGTTGTAGAACAAGCAATGCATTTTATTGAACTAACCCTCTATTTTTTTAAGTCTTTAATTGACTTTGAATGTCACAAATTATAAGAAACTATTACAACAAATTTATGTAACCACCCACTTTTTAAGATTATTCAATTTGATCATGGAACCACTTCTTTTTCTTGGCATGGGATTATTTACTTCTTTATTTTGTTTACATCTTTCGTGAGCATAACAAATTACTGCACCTTGATTTTCATCAATATTTCTCCCTTTATAAAAATTTCTCACTTTTACACCAAATTCTAATTTTTTGGCATAAAGATTATAAAAGTCTTATGCATCTTCGTAAGTGTCAAAAGTAATACTCAAGAAAAGGTAGAACTGGTATTGTCTTGATTGGAGTTGACGTATTAACTTAGCCAGCCTCAACGCAATCAATCTAACGATACAATTATAAGACTCAAGTGAAAATCAATGTTACTAGAAATATAAAACATAAATATTATTTGACACCTTTAGTTCTCTTTTCATCTTCAAGTCGTATGTCACTCACCGCACTTGTTATTCTATTTTTCCAATGCAGCAAGAAAATGCAATATTAATTAAATAAAAATATAATCAATTGATGATGATGTTGTATAGCCTCTTTTTTTCCCTACTATAACTTATAAGACTTGGACGTGAGCTTATTTCATTGATGGACTGCAAGCACTACAAGAATCCGGGGTCATCCGTGACCGCCGGCTCGTGACCGTCGGGCGGTCACGAATGGTACCGTGACCTTCGTGACCGCTGAGCGGTCACGGCCAACAATCTCGTGACCGCCCAGCGGTCACGGAATGCCATAGGCGGGAAACTTCCCGCCTATGGCTGGCCTCGTGGCTTCCGCGACCGTTAGGCGGTCGCGGACGCCACTAGGCGGGATTTTGACCATCATGGCGTCCGCGACGGCTAGGCGGTCGCGGATGCCTATCATCCGCGACGGCTAGGCGGTCACGGATGCCAGTAGGCGAGGAATTTTAAATTTTTATTATTGTAATTATTGTAATATTGGAATGTTATTGTAATTTTTATTTTTAATTGAAATCCATAACGTCAATTTTTTAGTGTACTTTTATCACATATAAAATGTTATTTTATCACAACTGTCTTTTACAACACTATCAAATCGTTACAAATAAAATGCGTCACAAAGTAGTGTTTTAAATTATTACAAAACAGTTGAACTAATCAGTATCACTATTTAGCTCCATGTTTTCACTTTCTTCGTCTTTCTCTTCAGCTTCTTTTTCTCCTCTATCTTGTACATCTTCGACGATCTCAAACTCATCTGCCCGCCCCAATTGTATATCCATATCAAACGCGCTAAAGTCTACGAACATATTAATTCCTACAGATGCGTTCTCTTGGAACACTTCCGTTGGCATCCCTATTTCTGTTTCTGTTTTGCTCGAATCATTTAGTGACGACATGTCGATCAAGTGCCTAGCCGGTATAGTAGATACAACCATCCATCCATTTTGACCTGGTTGACCATTCGTAAGTTGTGGATACGGGGCGTAGTACGACTGAAGGGCCTGATTGGCAAAAATAAAAGGCTCGTTGGTTGTGAGAGACCATCGTTGGTTAATATCAACCAGTTTGTACGTCTCGTGAACACGAGGCCCTCGAGCTCTAATATCATACCACCTACACTTGAATAATACAATGTATAGCGGTCTTCTGTGCCCCCAATATTCCACCTCTATGATTTCGTTCAATGTCCCGTAGAAGTTGGTGGCGTGGGATCCTGCCATGTCCCCCTCCACATAAACCCCGCTACAATCACTCTTCTTAGAGCCCAAACGCATATCTGTGTGAAATCGGAACCCATTCACAATGTACCCTTCATAGTACAACGCTGAGTTGAGAGGACCTGCGAGCAACGGCTTAACACGATCGTCTGTCATGTACTTGCCACTCGAGTAGGTCTGCTTGAACCATGCCACGTACTCCGTGTTTCTCTTCTTTTGTACCTCCATGGGAGTAAGTCCACCACACTCCTCCTCAATAAACAACATGTGAGTTACACACAAATAAGTTAGAAATACGTGATACATACAAGTTATCCTTAATAAAGAGCGTTTGCACGTAGAATAAAGAATATTGACTTACTCGACCCATCCATCCAACTCTTCACAATTAAGAAGCGTGTACAGTTCAATTTGCTCCAACTCTTCGGAAGACAACCGCCTCTTCTTGTTTAGTGGCCCAAGGGCCTTCCCTTTCTTTCGAATTAACATCAGCTCATCATCCCACTCTGAACTCTCAAAAGTCTCGTTCCTATTGATTCGGTTATATCTAGTACTCGCGGAGATACCTAGATATTGTGCACACATATTGGATAGCTCTGAAAGGAGGTAGGAATTTCGTATGCATCCTTCTACCCTTGCTTTGTTCATCACTGACTTTTTAAAATCAAACATACGCCTGGAAATATCGAAAAGTCAATAACATATAGAATAAACTTTTTCGAATAACAGTAGCGAATTAAACTGATTAAACATTGTGTACCTCTCGAATGGATACATCCATCTGTAGTGAACCGGGCCGCCTACTTTAGCCTCGTATGGTAGGTGTATGGCCAAATGCTCCATAGAATCGAAGAAGGAATGAGGGAATATCCTCTCAAGCTTGCACATCGTGATTATAATGGATTCCTCAAGACTTCTCATATCGGTGGCCAAAACCTCTAAAGCACAAATTGCCCGGAAGAATAAACTAATCTCCACCAATGTTTCCCAAATGTTGGTGGGCAGGAAGTCGCGAAAAGCAATGGGAACCAATCTCTGCATGAAGACGTGACAATCATGACTCTTCATACCAAATAGCCTATGTTGTTGCTTTTGTACGCATCGTCCCAAATTTGACGCGTATCCGTCCGGAAATTTCAGATCGCCCAACCATTTCAAGACCTTGACCTTTTCATCCCGCGTGAGACAGTAGGTTGCCCTTGGCTTCACATATGCACCTCCTCGTGATTGTTCTAAAAATAGCTCTTTACGGTTAGTCCAAATCTTCAAATCATGTCTAGACTTGATGTTGTCCTTAGTCTTAAAGTCATCCAATACTGTGTTGATGATGTTATCGAAAAAGTTCTTCTCACAATGCATGACATCTAAATTGTGACGGATCAAGTTTGTGGACCAATAGGGAAGTTCCCAAAATATGCTCTTCCTCAGCCAATTATGATCCGTATGAAAACCCGGTAGCTTTTTCACTTTGGCCCCAAAACCAACATCCCCAAGTCCCTCCACAATTTCCCTCATTTCGTCGCCCATTTTCCTGCAAATAGGTTCTTCTAGTGACTTTTTCCCTTTTTTGAATGAATTCTTGTCATGCCGCCACCTATGATTTTTGGGCAAAAAACGACGATGGCAATCGAACCAACACGGTTTACCGCCATTCTGCAACGTAAATGATTTCGTATCTCCTATGCAATAAGGACACGCTAACTTCCCATGCGTACTCCACTGAGACAACATTCCATACGCTGGAAAATCGCTAATCGTTCACATCAGGGCCGCTCATAATTGAAAGTTTTCCTTCCTTGAGCTATCAAACGTCTCCAAACCAGTGCTCCATAAAGCAGTAAGCTCGTTAATTAGTGGTCTAAGATAAACATCCAAGTTCTTCCCGGGACTATCTGGACCGGAAATGATAAGGCTCAAAAATATGAACTCCTGCCTGCCTCATGGAAAGATCGGGGGGGAGGTTATATGGGGTTACCATCACTGGCCAACAAGAGTAATTTTTCCCAGATGAGCCATACGGTGTGAATCCATCCGTACACAAACCGAGTCGTACGTTCCTAGGCTCAGCTGTAAAATCTGGATGCGTCCGATCAAAGTGTCGCCATGCCTCACTGGAAGTCGGGTGAATCATTCGATCCGTAGCCTCTCGACACTTCAAATGCCAAGTCATATGCTTTGCAGTACCTACGGTATAATACATCCTCTGAAGACGAGGACCTAGGGGGAAATACCACAAATGCTTCTTTGCGACCTTTGACTTCCTACCTTTCTCATTTCTATCAACCCCGCATATCGGGCATTTTAGGAAGTCCTTGCTCGCCGCAAACCCGTAAAATAGAAAACACTGATTTGTGCAAACATCGATCTTCTCGTACCCTAACCCCAAGGTTCGCTCCATCTTATGCATCCATTTCGTGTCTTGAGGTAACAACTTCTCAATCTCAGGGTCGAACCCATCTTTAGACATCTTTAAAAAATGGTCAGAAATGATGTTACTCGCCTTGTGAATAGTTTTGTAATTCACCCACTCTTCAACCCACTGCAGGACGGTTTTGCTCTTCTTAGGGTGCATCTTCACCTGACCTAGACGCATCAAGTCGTAGAAATCTCTCGCATCGGGATTCGGATCCTCGTTACGCACATCGTCCTCATCAAATCGGCCTCCATATGCATCCACGACCATCTATCTAAACGAATCGTCAGCACGAATAGAGCTGTCGGGAATATTGGCGTGTGATGGGCTGGGAGGTTCGTCGATAAACGTCATAGAAGTGGTGGTAAACTGCTCTCCATGCAAAACCCACTCAAAATATCCAGGCGTAAATCCCAACTTATGAAGATGATCACGGACTTGGTATCGATCAAATAACTTTGAATTGTTACATTTTTTGCACGGGCACCTAATACGCCCCCTATATCTAAATAGCCATCTTGTCGCGAAGCAAATTCTATGAATGTGCGAACCCCCACCACAAAACTATCTCGCAAATAACCATTGCTCTCGAATCGATCGTACATCCAATTCCTATCTACTTGATAGTCCATTATTTATCTAAGATGTGAATTTTAAAAGAAATAATTAATTACAATTAATACTACAAACAACTAATAATTAACAATTTAAAACGTAACAACTATCATGCACGATAAGGTTGTAGAGTGATAAATTGATCAACTTACTTCTTGAAGCGTAAAAAAACGATCTTCAAGAATCTTGTGTTCTCTACGAGTACCCTCGATGTGTTTACGACAATATCTATCAAGAAATAAATAAACAAGTTAACATATTATACCAATATTTAGTATTTAAAAATATAGTTGACCATCTAAATGAAAAAAATGAGAATACATTAAGAAATGGTGAAGATTGTTGTGAATTATGAAAGTAAGGGAAATGGTATTTATAAATGAAAATCTGGCAGTTCGAGACCGCCTGGCGGTCGCGAATGCCAACTTGCCGTTGTCGTTCGTGACCGCCGAGCGGTCGCGAAAGCCAAGTAGCCGTTGGCATTCGTGACCGCTGGACGGTCACGAAGGAAACTAGCCGTTGGCATTCGTGACCGCTGGGCGGTCACGAAAAAGGGGTCATTCGTGACCGCCCGGCGGTCACGAATAATATTCATAAAAAAAAATAATTTTATGGATCCATCTTGATGCGTTTATGATTTTTAACAATAAGTCTCATTACTACATGTGAATTGTAGTAATAAATTAGTACAACATTAGTAATTAACATATTAAAATAGCGAATTAGATGTGATTAGGCGAGTTATGAACGAATAACCTATTTTATGTTCTACAACTAATCATCATATACACCAAACGGTCTTAGATGTAATGTGTCATTTTGTGATAAAATCTCTTTTAATTTACTTAGTAGTAGTTGTTTTATCAATTTAACAAACATCGCACCTTAATTAAACAAACAAAAGTCAAAACTTTCGAATGAGACTTATTCGTGACCGCTGGGCGGTCACGAAAGAGGAGTCATTCGTGACCGCCCGGCGGTCACGAATAATATTCATAAAAAAAGTTTGATTTTATGGATTCATCTTGATGTGTTTATGATTTTTAACAATAAGTCTCATTACTACATGTGAATTGAAGTAATAAATTAGTACAACATTAGTAATTAACATATTAAAATAGCGAATTAGATGTGATTAGGCGAGTTATGAACGAATAACCTATTTTATATTCTACAACTAATTCATCACATACACCAAGTTGTTTTAGATGTAATGTGTCATTTTGTGATAAAATCTCTTTTAATTTACTTAGTAGTAACTATTTTATCAATTTAACAAACATCACACCTTAATTAAACAAACGAAAATCAAAACTTTCGAATGAGACTTATTCGTGACCGCTAGGCGGTCACGAATAAGGGTCTTTCGTGACCGCTGGGCGGTCACGAAGTAGGTTCCTGACCGCTCGGCGGTCACGAATAATATTCATAAAAAAAGTTTAATTTTATGATTCATCTTGATGTGTTTATGATTTTTAACAATAAGTCTCATTACTACATGTGAATTGAAGTAATAAATTAGTACAACATTAGTAATTAACATATTAAAATAGCGAATTAGATGTGATTAGGCGAGTTATGAACGTATAACCTATTTTATGTTCTACAACTAATTCATCACATACACCAAGTTGTTTTAGATGTAATGTGTCATTTTGTGATAAAATCTCTTTTAATTTACTTAGTAGTAACTATTTTATCAATTTAACAAACATCGCACCTTAATTAAACAAACAAAAATCAAAACTTTCGAATGAGACTTATTCGTGACCGCTAGGCGGTCACGAATAAGGGTCTTTCGTGACCACTGGGCGGTCATGAAGTAGGTTCGTGACCGCCCGGCGGTCACGAATAATATTCATAAAATAAAATTTGATTTTATGGATTCATCTTGATGTGTTTATGATTTTTAACAATAAGTCTCATTACTACATGTGAATTGAAGTAATAAATTAGTACAACATTAGTAATTAACATATTAAAATAGCGAATTAGATGTGATTAGGCGAGTTATGAACGAATAACCTATTTTATGTTCTACAACTAATTCATCACATACACCAAGTTGTTTTAGATGTAATGTGTCATTTTGTGATAAAATCTCTTTTAATTTACTTAGTACTAATTATTTTATCAATTTAACAAACATAGCACCTTAATTAAACAAACGAAAATTAAAACTTTCGAATGAGACTTATTCGTGACCGTTAGGCGGTCACGAATAAGGGTCTTTCGTGACCACTGTGCGGTCACGAAGAAATTAGGGCGACCGCCAGGCGGTTACGAAAGACCCCTCGTGACCGCCGAGCGGTCGCGAAAGACCTTAGAATTGGGGGGAAATTCAAATTTTTTGAAAATTCAAAATTTTCACCCAAATTCTATATATATTCCCACCATTCCACCCATTAATTTTCACTACACTTAAATTATATTCTCTAAAAAACCCAACACTTTCCTTCTTTCCTCATTTCCCAATCCAAAACATAAACACCAACAATTTTTCTTCTCCTCTTTCCTTATATCTCCAAAAAACAAAACACCAACAATTTTTCTTCTCCTCTTTCCTTATATCTCCAAAAAACAAAACACCAACTCTCTTATTTTCTTTTTTCTTTACTTATAACAAAAATCATTCTCTTAAATGATGTTTATATAAAAAAATCGTCCAACCATACATTCTATTGGCAAAAAACAAATATATATTCTGGTATTTTGCCGGAATATATTTTTTTATTTCGTTTAATATCATCCGTTCCCGCGACCGCCTAGCGGTCACGGATGCCCCCGGGGTGTTGTCCGCGACCGCCTTGCGGTCACGGATGACCCCGGGGGCATCCTTGACCGCTGAGCGGTCACGGTGTTGTCTGCGACCGCTACCGCGGTGTTGTCTGCGACCGCCTAACGGTCGCGAATGACTGCCGTGACCGCTCGGCGGTCGCGGATGACCTCGGGGCATCTGTGGTCGCGGATGACCCCAGGGCATCCGTGACCGCTCGGCGGTCGCGGATGACTACCGTGACCGCCCGGCGGTCGTGGATGACTGCCGTGACCGTTGAGCGGTCACGGATGACCCCCACGGCCGAGGTCTTCCGCGACCGGTCATCTGCGACTGGCGGCCGGTCGCGGATGACCATCCGCAACCGGAAAAGGGTCATTCGCGATCGCCAATGACCCTTTTTCTTGTAGTGAAGTAAAAGTTACTTTATGGATTTAAAGGATAAAACTTACCTTATAAAAATTATTTGCTAAAATAAAGAGCTTTTTAATATTTACAAGTAATAAAACGGCTATTAGGATAAATTCCCGAATTATAAGAAATTGCCGTTAAAGTGTAAAGACTTGTTTTTAGGATGTCTGTCATACAGAAACTAATGGCGTCTGTATGTTAATCATTACCCTAACTCTATTTACCAAGACTTTTTGATACAAGATATTATCTAATTTTAAGAATCCTAATTCGAGTTTTGGAAGACTCCAAGAATAAAGATGAGAATTTAGAGAAAATTAAATAAATACTATTTTCATTTCTTCCTCTTCTGCGTACAAACTTACCCTATAAATAAGAAATGAGGATTACCAAGTCTTTGTTACAACGTTATCCTAGAAATGAGGGATTCTAATGAGCAAATCACTCCGCTACTCCACTATCATACAGATAGTTACAAATCAAATAACTACTTATATTAAATAATGCAATTAAATAATAATAATAATAAGTAGAAATAATTAAATAACACTTGGGTCATCTAAATTAGGGTGGTTGTCTTCTAGGCTTGGTCTTAAGACTCTTATCATTTTCCCATCCTTGAGACGAGGCTTTGTTCTCAAAGCCTAAGAGTTGTGTAGGATCGTACGAATCAAAATCAGATGCCCATAATAATGCCGGATCAGGTTCATCGTCCGCCAAAAGTGTGAAGAATTGTGCGCCCTTGCACTGGTGTCCGGGCCCATACTTCTCTTCGCAATTAAAACAAAGGCCTTTGGCCCTGCGAGCTTGCATTTAAGAGTTCGTAAGTCGTCGTACGGGAAACTAGGCAGTGCACGTGGCACTGGTAAGGCCATCGCCAGAGTGTGCAAAACAGCATTATGTTAGGTCGGAGCACCCAATCGAGGGTATGACATATGAGGGTATGCATCTTGGATTTTATCCTCCACGAGTTTAGCAAGAGAAATAGCCTGCTCAATGGAAGTGGGGTGTAATATTGCGAGTTCCATGCGAATGTCCTTACGCAAACCGGAAAGAAAACAATTCAAAATGGCGTCGGCGCTCAAACCTGTAACAAAGTTACAAATTTGTTCAAATTGAACCTTATATTCACCAACCGTGCTTGTTTTTCGTAGTTTGGAAAGAGCAACTTGATGATTGTCGTAGGACGACGGTCCAAAACGAACGGACAAATCACGAACAAACTTTTCCCACGTATTCAACAAAAAATTGTAATGCATCCACTTATACCAACTTAACGCCTTCCCTTTCATTCGTATGGAAGCAAGTTGTAACCGTTGGTCGTTTGGAATTTGATATAGAGTGAAATATTGATCTGCTTGGAACAACCAATCTAGTGGTTCTGTGCCATCAAACATAGGTAAGTCTAATTGTTGAGATTTGGGTTGTTGAAAGAGGGGGTTTGGTGGGTGGTTTGATGGGTTTGTTGAAGAGTGTGGGCTGTCAACATGGTAATGTGGTGGTGTTTGTGAGTTTGGGTTAGGAGAGGTTGTTGGCGGGATTGGTTTTTGATGCATTTGACGCATTTCCGCCATGAATTTGGCCATGTTCTCGTCGTGTTGTTGGTTACGCAAGGCTTGATTTTCAGCTAATTGAACATACTTTTTGTTCAATTCGACCAACTCAAGTTGGAGATTGTGCATGGCTTCATTTTGTGATTCATCGGATGCGGGTTGTGATTGCGTTTGTGGTTTAGGAGGCATGATTATGTGGGAGGTTTTGCGAGTGCAAGGTGAAAGCACCAATGATACAAGATAGTATCTAATTTTAAGAATCCTAATTCGAGTTTAGGAAGACTCCAAGAATAAAGATGAGAATTTAGAGAAAATTAAATAAATACTATTTTCATTTCTTCCTCTTTTGCGTACAAACTTAGCCTATAAATAAGAAATGAGGATGACCAAGTCTTTGTTACAACGTTATCCTAGAAATGAGGGATTCTAATGAGCAAATCACTTCACTACTCTACTATCATACGGATAGTTACAAATCAAATAACTACTTAAATTAAATAATGCAATTAAATAATAATAATAATAATAAGTAGAAATAATTAAATAACACTTGGGTCATCTAAATTAGGGTGGTTGTCTTCTAGGCTTGGTCTTAAGGCTCTTATCACTTTTATTACAAGAGTTCATAATCACCGGGAAAGAATTATTATAAGTTCAATTCATTTGTAAGAAGTTAGGTGTAGGCGTTGACCATTTAACAAATATGTTTCATTGCACTATAGATTATAAACAATGTGAAGCACAATAATATTTTGGAATTTTCTTATTCACGATTATTAGATGTCAACGAGGTATGATCACTGCCAAATTAATATTCTCAATTAATCTTAAACCTTTCATACGTACAACTTCAAAAGAGCGTTTGGTAACATCTCAAACCAAGCAAACATACAAACATACAATTACGCTCTATGTTCGTGCAATCATGGCCTTTTATGTTCTAAATTATCAAACCCATTCCTGAAATATGGGGAAGCTTGCATTCAACAATTGAAATCAATGATTTACAGAGAATATCGAGAAAAGGGAAAAGAACTTTAGGGTTTCATCTCAGAGAGTATGAGTGACGAAAAAAGAATCTAATACATCTACTTATTTATACTAGGGTGAAAAACATAATTAACAAAGAAAATAGGCTTAAAAGGAATATAAATACAAGAAAGTATTTTATGAACAGCTTCCAAGACATCACTGCATAGGATGCAAGTGAGTTTACAAGATAAAGTTGAAAGCTGATGGTACAGTGGAAAGGTATAAGACAAGGTTAATAGCCAAAGGCTACACTCAAGAAGATGGCCTTGACTACTTTGACACATTCAACCATGTTGCAAAGCTCACCACTATAAGAGTAATTATAGCATTAACAGCTAACAACTGATTTTTAAAGCTATTAGATGTTAATAATGTTTTCCTTCATGGAGATTTAAATAAAGAAATTTATATGAAATCCCCGCCTAGTTATTGTGATCTTAAAGACTCAAGGGTATGTTTGTTGAAAATGAGTCTTTATGGCCTTAAACATACATCTAGACATGGTATACAAAAGTGACTCGTTGTCTAATAGCTTATGGTTTTAAATAAAATATATCTGATTGTTCTCTATTTATCTTAAACAATCATGACTCTATAACTATTCTTTGTATATATGTAGATGATATAATATTAACAGGGAATAACAATCAAAGAAATCAATAGGATCAAGTTACATCTTGATGAGCAGTTCACAATAAAAGATTTAGGTGATCTCAAGTATATACTTGGACTTGAAATTGCCATGTCAAAAGTAGGAGTATCTCTTTGCTAAATAAAGTATGCATTAGACATACTCACTGAAATAGATTATTTGCCTAGCAAACCTACTACTACACCTATGGAGAGCAAAACACAATTACAACAATCTGATTTAGCTCCACTATCTGATCCCTTAACATATAGGAGGCTTGTTGGATTACTAGATCTGATCTATGTTTTGCTATTCAAGCTTTAATCCAATATATATCACAACATACTATATCTCATCTTACTGCTGCACATAGGTTATTATGATACCACACCAGAAAAAAGGTTTATTTTATCTTTCAAAGTCAGAAACTCACCTTAAAGGTTTTTGTGACACTGATATCTCTAAATAAGTGGCACTGTACTATAAATTATAAACAATATGAGGTACAATAATATTTTACAATTTACTTATCCGGTTCTTAGACGTCAACAAAGTAATATCACTGTCAAATGAATATTGTCTATATATCTCAATTGGTTTAAAGTTTCATGTACAACTTGTTATAATGTAACAGTGTATCTTTTTAAAAGTAGCGTTTACTTTATAATGATATATATAATTTTGTGGCTCCTCAATAATATCTCAAGCCAAGTAAATATTTAATTATATGTTTGGATATATGTTAACCGTACTCCAATATACAAGTTTTTTCTGTTTTGCTACGTTTGCGCAATCATGGCCTATTATATTCTAAATTATCAAACCCATTCCTTATATAGTGAGTGTTTCTTATTAAATCAAACGTGTTCTAGTTGTAGTGACTAGCGTCAAATTATGCAGTCGGAGCCATGGATTATATTTATTTCGAAAACCAGAGACCTTTGGATAAACATATAAAAACATGTCAACGAATTCCGGAAAGTAAAGAAACGAGGACATAGTCATTAAATATATAAAAGAAATACATAGTTGGCAAAACAGAAAAGATGCTGAAGATTTGAGATTCTCTGAGAGTTCAATTTATAAACAAAATACATTATTTATTCTTATTAATTAGCAAAATCTTAATGTGTTATAAAGCCGATGCCAAACAGTGCTACAATGCTTAATCTCAAATTCTGTGAAATACATACAAAGCATAAGAATATAACCCCATTATCAAGTTATAATTTATAAGACGAAGGCGCGTGGTTATCCAGCAATAACTATATTTCTAGAGTTTACAAGATATAATCAAATCTAAAATACAGATATGAGAAATTCAGTTACATGAAAAACAGTTTCGAAATTAGTTTGGCTTTCAGTTTTCAAGAGATTTTAACGTGCCACATGTATAATTCGAAAACAATAATGACTTAATTAATTAAACGACTAAAAAAAACCAATTTTCATTAAATGGAATGATAAAAAGCAATAATTGGATGTCGGTTCCAAAATTCTTAGATTACTCCACTTGATACAACTTGGGGTGTTTGCAAGAGCTTATAGAAGCTCATTCTTTCAAACTTTTACTTTTTTTTGAACGGTAAAATAACTTTTCCATCAAGAATAAACAGCGCCCCAAAATAATATCAAAGTACGTAAAAGCGCAAAGAAAAACCATACTACACTGCGGTAAAAATAAGGTTACTAGGCTCCATAAAATTCACAGTTGCCATCCGTGTGATATCGTGTGCCAAATAGTTGGCCTCCCTACCAATCCACTGAATCGAGAACCCCCCCCCCCCCCTCATGCGGCTCAAATAAGCGTGGAAAATCCACAACAATGTTAACATAGGTGGCGTTTGTCTGTGTCCGATGTATGATATCATGGATGATGTTGAGACAATCCCCTTCGAACACCACCTTGTCCCACTGCATTCCAACCGCCAACTTAATCGCCCAAAGGGCCGCAAGCGCCTCCACACTTGCTAGATCCATCGATGCCGTAATGTTTCGTTGCACTCTTGCCAAAATTGACCCAATGTGGTCACGTACAACAATCCCGATCCCAATCACCCCTACATCCTCAAACGCCGCGTTGTCAAAATTTATCTTATACTACCCTTCCCGCGGCGTCGTCCAAGTATGTGAGGTTAAAGGAGCCACATGTGTCGGACTACTCCCCACCCCATGCCAAGTCTGTGCATACGTCAATGCAAATTCAGCAATTTCCGCTGGAGTGCGTGGACGATCCCCAGCTAATATGGTATTTCGGTTGCTCCAAATCGCCCAGCATATTGTGATTGCATCCGCGGCTCTATCTTTTCCATCAGTCTTCAACACCCGAACACCCCAGTCCAACAAATTGTCGCCCTCACGAATCATAGATGACGTCGGAAAAAAAGCCAACGCCCAAACTTGTCGAGCAACCAAACAAGAAAAGAAAACATGGTGCATCATCTCCTCATCCATACTGCACGTCACACAATTAGCCAAGTCACAGACCTTTCGCCTCATCAAATTCGGTCGTGTAGGTAAAATATCCGAGCAAGCACGCCACCAAGACTTTAATCTTACTCGCGCAGCGTAAATCCCAAATATTCTTCCATTGCGCATGCTCACTGGAACTCGCAGCATTCATATCTCCCTTAATAAGCAGCCCTTGCGCCATAATCAAGTGATAAGCGCTCCGAACCGTAAATCTCCTATTACGTTTGTAATGCAAAACCCTGCAACACGTTACCCAGGGGAATAAAGAGAATTTCCTTCACGTCAATCGCCCAAAAAGTTTCCCGAATCAGATCAACATCCCACCACCCCGTCGCCGCATCAATAAGATCCCCAACGCGTGTCAAATTCAAGTTCGCAGACTTCGGTGTAATTGGGCGAAACGTACTCGGTCGGGGCAGCCATACGTCATCCCATATCGAAATCAGTTCACGTGTCCCACTCTCCAACGCATGCCCCGTTTAACCACCGGAATAGCCTCGCAAATCCCCCGCCACGAGAACGAGGGAGTACTACCCGTGCGCGCATCAAACAAAGAGGAATTCAGAAGTATTTTGCTTTAATGAGATGACTAACCAAACTCTCCAGATTATTGAATATACGCCAAGCTTGCTTAGCAAGCAATGCTAAGCTAAAAGCCTTAATGTTTCGAAATCCAAGTCCTCCCTCTTCTTTTTTTCGACACATCTTATCACATGCGAGCCAATGTGTTTTATTGTGCGTGTCATTGCCCCACCAATACTTGCTAATAATGGACCCAATCTCTCTTAAAAGGCCATTCGAAAGTCGGAACACACTCATCATAAAAGTCGGGATAGACTGCATGACCGCTTTAATCAAAACCTCTTTACCCCCACTCGATAATGTTTTACCCTTATATCCTTGTGCCCATTTCCAAACTCTCTCTCAAATGAAATCGAATAACTCCTTCTTCAACTTGCCAAGAACCGACGGAAGTCCCAAATATTTTTCATGATGAGCCGCGACCGCAACTCCCAATGTCGTCCCCAACTTCTAAGTCCAATCCACTGTCGTGTTCTTACTAAAAACAATGACCGACTTCTCGAGGTTTATTTTTTGCCCCAATGCAGCCTCGTACAGTGCCAAAATATCTCGGATCCCAAGCGCCACCTCACGGGTTGCCTCGCAAAAAAGAAGTGTATGGTCGGCAAAGAGGAGATGTGACACCCGAGGCGAATTCCGACACACCGCTACGCCCTTAAGAATCCCTCGTTCCTCCGCTTTGGCAATCAGTGCTGAAAAAGCCTCAAAAACAATTGAGCGTTTGCGAACCTTGTTTAAAAAGTTGCTTAAAGCAATTTAAATTGATTTTGTAGTGTTTGCAATAATAAGTGAGAATCAGTTTTTATAATGCAATAAGACTTAAATACCCTTATTTTTTAAGCATACAAGTAATTAACATGCACATAATTTAGACACGTATACGTTTTAACAAGTATATTTAAAAATAAAACAATAATCCGTTTGATATAATTTGATCAATATTTATGATTATTACATCAAAATGCATAATTATTTTTATAATTACACTCAAGTATTCTATATTCTTAAAAAATCCATGTTATTTAGAGATATTAATGTTTTAATATCTATATGTTGTTGTTAAGTAAATTGAGATCCAAGATTTTATTTTATTTTTTATTATATGAAAGTATTGTTTAATTTTTTTTTTATTCTCATCATATTTCAAAGATTAGAGAAGATCTTGTTTCCTAATTCTAGGGGTATAAATGTATATTTGGCGGGGATTAGGAGAGAGAAACATTTAAAAAGTAATAATAATTAAAAGCTCCTTATAAATGATCATCTACTCAGCTTTTGGGCTTGTGCTTTTTTTTGCTAATTTTAAGATAAGGAGAAGCAAAAGCCAACTGTCAAACACTATTTATGACTTATCTATAGTAAAAAGCCATAAACTCATTTCAAAAGCATTTGCAAACACTTTAGTCACGTCGAACTACCATGTCGGCCGACAGTACTAAAGATTCTTTTTTTGACAGTCACACGCTTAACGAGGAATTGAGGACCATGAAATTTGGCTAAGAGCATGCTTCGCTATTTCACCAATAATTGTACCCAACTAAACGAGGGCTAGAGAGAGAAAATCCTTATCATTCATATTTAATTTACCAGTGGGTTACTCAATTGCAAGCCTATGATAAGAATTAAAGTTATATATTATACTTGGTATTGTTAGAAATAATGATGTCTATTTAATTGAAAAAGGAAAAAAAATGATGCAATTCTGAAGTACAAAATATTGAAACATATATGTCGGTCTCCGCGTTTGGATCGAATCGAAAATGGTATTATGTTTTGATCTTGAAAAAACAATAACCAAAACTAGATCAAATTGGAGTGATTACTCGATCCAAAATCATTCGATTTTGATTTTGGTTCGATCATATTTCGATCATTTTTTCTTTTCATATCTTATTTTAGTTTTAAAGAACAAATAATACAAAACATCTTTATGGTGCATCCAATCTAAATTAAACAATTAGTAAAAAAACAAATAAGATGATTATTTATATATTTATTTATATAAAAAAAGATGATTATAAGATTTGATTCCTAACCGTAAAATCGAGAATCGAATAATATAGTATTCGATTTTTGGGTTGGATCATTCGATTGATTTTCAAACGATTCGGTCGATCTGATCTATTCTGCAAACCCTACATATATGCGATGTATATCTTTTATGATCCACATGAAAATGATAAGAAAACATGAAAAATAATATCAAGAGTTTTCCAAATAGTTGAAAATATGATGACTAGCATCTTTAATGTGATAACCAGTGTTGTTAAAGGCGTACGGCGTAAGTTTAGTTTCTGTCATACATAGAGGCGAAGAGTAAGTTATTGGGTGCGAGGCATACGCCCGGTAAATGTTGGTATTTAATTTATATTATATATAAATAATAGTTAAAAATACATAATTTTAAAAAATAAAATCAAAAGGGCTAAAAATGAACACAAGTTCTTTTAAAACAATGCTACGCTAATTATGTGCTATTAAAAAATTTTAAGTCCTGTATGTAGCCTTAATAAGTCGAACAAAGCATTGGAAAGGATGAATATTATATATTAAAAAGAAAACTGGAAATTTTGTACGAATTGATTAATTGCAAGAGTCACTTGCGATTATCATTTAATTTAATAAAGATATTATTAAATTTCGTTTATCGTTCAATCTGCCTTCCAGTTCGATCGTTATCGATTAGTTAATTTTGTTCGAGAGTTTTCAGAGTCGAACCCACTGTCGTTCGACTGTTCTAGGATTCGACATTAAATACAACGTCGAACTGCCCACTGTTCAACTGTTCCCAATTCGACCGTTTGGGGTACTTTAGTCATCTTAGCATTTTTTGCGTATAATAGGTGTTCCGGACAAAGTTGGTGATTTCCTTGTAATTAATTAGTATAGTTTGATTTATTTCAGGCTCATTTGTAGTGTAATTTCGGTGTATTGTTACACTTAGACGAAAAAAGGCCAAATTATTAGCGTCGTTTTTGGGAACACCACAAGTACAGTTAAGCAGGCAAAGATGTTTAGAGTAACTCGATCACAGAGCAGAGTTGCAGAGAGTACCGTTTTTAAAATGCACCAATTAGCTGGGGCCCACCCAACCCCTAGGGCAAGGGCGCCTTCACCTGCCACGAATCAAGCTCCACCACCGACTCAACAGGACCTACCGATGCCGGAGACAGGAAATCAGGCAACACCATGTTTAGGCGCGGCATCTGCTGTAACCGCAGGTCTACCGGCTGCTTTCAAAGATGAGATTCTGGCAATCACGGTAGTAGCCGCGGCATTCCCTACCACTCAGCCACATGTGGCACCGCTGGTTAACAGCTACACGGAGGCCCCAGGTGAACAGGTCTTGGCAACAAGGCATCATGCAAATGAAGGAAAGAGAGGCGACAGAAAGAGGGACATATGGCAAAGTTTGGATCTGTGGAAACAGAGTCGAGAAGGCACAACGGCGGTGCGAGGCGTGAGGCTAGTCGAGGAAATCTTGTTGACGCCAAGGCAGAGCGTGCTGAGATCACAAAGGTTGAACGGGGAGAAGAATGAAGTAGAAAATAGGATGGCGTTAATGGGGAGAACTCGCAAGAGCACACCATTCACTGCCGAGATTGAGGCTGAAGTGTTAGGAAAAGGGGAGAAGATACCCCAACTAAAGACATATGATGGCAAATAGGATCTACTGGAGCACATCTTCTACTTGGATGGGTTGCTTTCTCTACACGGCTTCAGCGACAACGTGAAGGCACTTATTTTTGCGACCATGCTGCCGAGTAGCTCTGGATTGGTTCTCTAGGATTCCGGGGGGACGATGTCAAGTTATAAGGAACTGAGGAAGAAGTTCTCAAGTCAGTTCTCAAGTCAAAAAAGAACGGTTATGGATCATTCACACATGTATTCGGTGAAGCAAAGAGAGAATGAGTCTTTGAAGGACTTTATTTGGAGGTTCAACTCGAAGCTTTTAAAGATTGATGACCCCATGAGTGAAATGGCCGCGAACACCATCTTCCCGCCACCAGGAATTGAACCTTCTTGGGGGAGTTGTTAAAGGCAAAACCAAGGACTATTGAGGAAATCAACAAGTTGGCGTATCATGTGGTACATTTTGAAGAAATGATGGCAACAAAGGCCACTAACTATTCGTCTAGGATTAGAGATAAAGGGAGAGAAGATCGTAGCTGGAACAAGAGCAGAAATGACAGGCACATGAACTAATCGCCCCATCGATATACTCCTCTAAATGTAGACATCATGACCGTCTACGGGTTAACAAAGAGGAAAGGATGGTTGAACAAGCCAAGGAAAATATTCGTCTACCACCAGATACTGTAAGTATCACAAGCAGAAGAACCACACGATGGAAGAGTGCAAGGACTTGAAAGATTAGATAGAGCATTTAATCAAAGATGGTAAGCTGGCAGAGTATGTCAGGGGTATGAAGGATGAGGCGGATAGGTCCAACATGGACATATCGCGATCACCAAGAAAGGATAAGCAGAAGGCCACAGACAACCCGCAGATTCTCGATTACCCTCAATTGATGGATAACCAACCCAGGAAGAGGATTATTCACATGATCTCGGGGGGGTGGGGGTGCTGATTCAGTTAAAGGGCAAAAAGGAGTGACAAGAGAGATTGACGCCAACCGCTATATGGATTTCACATACCTCCTCAGGATCAAAGAAATGGCTTTAGAGGAAATCACTTTCTCCAAAGCATATCCAATGAAACTAAGCCCCCAGGCCTTGCAGGCAGGTAAGCTGGATTGCCCTCTAGTGATTACAGTTGACATCGCTAACTTTGGAGTTATGAAATTCCTGATAGACGATGGGAGTTCTGTCAATGTGCTCTTCGCATCCACTTGGCAACAAATTGCATTGGGAGATGACAAGATGGAGATGTTAAGGACTACATTGCGTGGCTTTTAAGAAATGGAAGTTGTCCCACGCGGGTTAGTAACACTCCTAACCTCACTCAGAACCTATCCGTGGATAAGGACCATGGACACCGATTACCTGATCGTGGACACGCCTTTCTCCTACAATGCCATATTGGTAGACCAGCACTCAACGCTTTCAGAGTTGTGGTATCCACATATCATCAAAAACTGAAATTCCCAACTCCAGGTGGAACAGGTGAGGTGATCGGCGACCATCGGCAAGGTTGGCTTTGCTACGTGGCGTCTCTCAAAGTCCCACGACGAGAAGATGGGGAGGCGCTAATCGCGTTGGCACCAGCAGAAATAGAAGAGATCGACTGATCCCTGCTGTATTTTCTCGATATTTAATTGTTTTCTAGAACAATTGAATTATGTTTATTCATTCCTTAAATTTGCCCATGTATTAGGGGCTGGCATGTAAAACTTAATACAAGAACTACGGCGGAGAGGCACCACTCGGGAAACGTAGGCAACCCGTCGTTGCGTTGGGCTCAGCCATATCTCTACCTAATTTAATATATTTGTTCATGTGATGTTAACTGTTCTTGTTTGCCCAAATAGTGGAAAACTATACAGGTACAACAACGTGGTTTTCATAACACATAGACCCAAAGTGGTTGAAGAATGAGGCAAAGATTCGCCTAGTCTAAATCGATATCTCTCTTCATATGATGTTTACTATTGTTGTTTGCCAAAACAAAGGAGAGCTCTACAGGTACAACAACATGGCTTTCGCATCCCATAGGCCATAGCAGCAAGAAACAAAAGAGATGGACATTTGACCTGACACAGGCAAATGCAAATCTAATATCTTGTAAAAACGAAAGAGATGGACATTTGACCCAAAACGGGCAAATGCAAACTTAATATCTCAAAAAAAACCCGAAAGAGATGGACATTTAACCCGACACGGGCAAATGCAAACCTAATATCTCGAAGAAACAAAAGAGATGGACATTTGACCCGAAACGGGCAAATGCAAACCTAAAATCTCGAAAAAGTAAAAGAGGTGGACGTTTGACCCAACACGGGCAAATGCAAACCTAGTACCTCTACAAGAAACAGAGATGGACATTTGACCCAACGCAGTTGATAGGGATATTTCCCGTATTGGGCCGACCATACACCAGGCCCACGATTAGCTATATCGGGGATCATTCCCGACATATATATCGAAGTTCACCTTCGATATGGTACAGTGCGGACTCTATAAGTACCACATCCCGCATACCGAGAAGACACACAATTAATACCTGGACCCACCCGCCAATATCGAAAACTCTTATTCGATACTACTTTCGATATAGACTCCGACATATTATCTAGTACGGAGTTTGACATTGCATTATGTACCTGACCTGATATTTGTTCGATATTATTCCCGATATCATTCCGATGTAATCTCCGATATACTTCCGAAATTATCCTCGACATACTCTCGACATCACCCCCGATATCAGTAAGGCTACCCAGTCGAACCTCTACTTCGAGTATCTGGAGTACCAGATCTAAGTCATCCTATAACTAGTGATAGGAGACATAACTTGAGATAGATTTGTTGTACCACACTTGTAACTGACCATATTCTATATATATGATCTATTGGCAAATTAGTGGCACCGTCTGTGGGAACACTAGTTCTCGAGATTGGAAGCTCACAGGGTATCCTAAGGATGAAGAGACCGTAGAATGCAAAGGGGATAGACCAAAAGAAGAAAAGAAAGATGGGCATAAGTAAGAAGAAATTAGAAATCGAACCAACTGGCAAAATTTCTAAAAAAGAGAAGGCAATCATACCATTCTAGAATGAGCCGAAAATGGAGCCAGTAGGGGACTTTATTACTATTGGCATTGACCCAATACGCCTGGAGCGTACCCTACGAATCGGGGCAACGATGTCACCCGACATAAGGACATCATTGATAGAATGTATAAGGAAGAACGCTCATATATTCGCGTGGTGCGACTCGGATCTAAAAGAAATTAAACCGAAAATCATCGTGCATAAGTTGAATGTCGGTCCTCGAGCCAAACCAGTGAGGCAAAAGAAGAGAATTTTTAGTAAGGAAATGAATGAAGCTGCGGAAAAGGATGTGGTCGAAAAGCTCAAGGCAAGTCATATTTACGAAATACGCTACTCGGAATGGCTTAGTAACATAGTTTTAGTCCTGAAAAAAGAAGCAGAATGGAGAATGTGTGTGGGTTACAGCGACCTGAACAAGCACTGTCTGCGAGACCCTTTTTTGTTGCCAAGAATAGACCTCTTGGTGGACTCAACGGCGGGGTGTGCCATGTTCAGTTTCGTGGATGCTAAAAAGGGCTTCCATAAGATTCTTATGGCAACAGAAGATCAGCCTAAAACAGCCTTTGTCACGGACATTGACATATACTGCTATCGCATGATGTCCTTCAGATTTAGAAACGCGGGTGCTACATTTCAGAGATTGGTCGCAAAGAAGTTCTATGAATTGATCGGGAAATCCATGGAGGTTTATGTAGACGATATGCTGATCAAGAGCCTGAAGGCGCATGATTATATGGAGCATTTGGAGAAATCTTCCAGCATAATGAGAAACTACGAAATGAAACTCAACCCGAAGAAGTGCACATTTGGCGTCCCATCACGGAAGTTTCTGGAATATATGGTTAATGAAAGGGGAATTGAGGCTAACCCCGACAAGATTCAAGTAGTGATGAGTTTGCCCTCCCCACGATCGGTGCGAGATGTACAATGTCTGGTAGGACGCATAACGGCATTGGGACGATTTATTGCAACGTCAGCAGAAAAGAGTTTTCCCTTCTTCAAGGTATTGAAAAAGGCAACGGACTTTGAATGGACAGATGATTGTGAGGTTGCATTCCAGCAACTAAAGAAGTATTTGATGGCCCCACCATTACTGGCAAAGCACGAACCGGGAAAAATGCTTTACCTATACCTTGCGGTCTCAACCAATGCCATCCGTACGGTTTTGGTTAAGGACGTGGCCGGCAAGCAGTTGCCAATACATTATGTTAATCATGTACTTCACGGTGCAGAAAGGAATTACTTGTAGATCAAACTATTTGCCATGACAATCGTAATGACAGCACGGAAGTTGAAGCCGTATTTTCAATCACACCCTATAACGGTTATTACAGATAAGCCACTTCGCCAGATTATGGCTAGTCCAGAAATTTCAGGGAGATTGGTGAAATGGGCGATTAAATTAAGTGAGTTCAGGATTGAATACCACCCACGTACCGCCATTAAAGCACAAGTCCTCGCAGATTTTATGGCAAAAACGTTAGGAAACAGCTTGGATTACTCATGCAACCACATTTTTACCATAACACGGGATCATGGGCCCAATACACGGCATTTAGCATGGCTGTTCCATGTGGATGGATCCTCAACCGCGAGCGGTGGCAGTGCGGGAATCCACCTGATTTCACCACATCGAAGAGAGTTTGATTTTGCTATAACCTTGAATTTTTCGATAACAAACAACGAGGCGGAATACGAGGTCCTTGCGGGTGTAAGGATGGCAAAAACTCTATGTTCCGACCACCTAGAGGTCTTCACGGATTCCCAACTAGTGGCAAATCATTTCTCGGGTTTTTTTGAGGCAAAGCATGAGATGATGTTCTTATATTTAGCGAAGCTGAAGGACCTAACTTCTGAATTCACCACATTTAACTTAACCCAGATTCCTAGATCTGAGAACACCAAGGCAAATGGATTATCAAAATTTGCAATCGGATTACTATATCGAGAAGCGTGCCATGCTATTGGCCACCACAAGGCCTGCAATTGGTATTACTAAGGCTAGTAAGGTGTGGGTTGACGTAGAATTCATTTTTCCTATTGCAGACACCCCTTGCTGGAAGGACGAAATTTTCCAATATCTCTCAAATAGGACACTCCCGAAGGATGCTAACGCACGGCGATGCCTCAAATACAATGCTTATAGATTCACCATCTATCAGGGCGAACTTTACAAGCGATCTTTCGAGGGTCCCTTATTGAGATGTATATCTATAGTGGATGCACAATACATTATAAGAGAAATACACGCAGGAAGTTGCAGTAACCACTCTGGTGGGAGAGCTTTAGCATAAAAAATTCTACGCCAAGGATATTTTTGGCCGACATTGAGGAAAGATGCGACACAATACTGTCGAACTTGTGAAAATTACCACTATCATGCTAGGCTTATTCATAGACCAACAGTTCTGATGCAGCCTTTGGAAATTACATACCATTTTGATCAATGGGGAATTGACATAGTGGGCCCCCTTCGAGTAGCAAAAGGGCAAAAGAAGTTCCTCCTGGTAGCAGCCGAATATTTCACCAAATGGGTGGAAGAAGAAGCGCTAGTACACATAACTGAAAATAACATGATAGACTTCGTATGGAGAAACATTATATGTCATTTCGGCCTACCCTGAGGCCTTATCCCAGACAACCGGATTCAGTTTCATGGAAAGTAAATGGTTTTATGGTGCAAGGAATTGAAAATTTCTCAGCACTTCACGGTAGTGGCTCACCCACAAGCTAACGGGCAGGTCGAGTCCACCAACAAGACATAAAGAATGTCTAGAACGCTGACTGCATACGACCGGGACAAGTTGGACGGAGGAACTCCCATGCATTCTTTGGGATTATCGTACTACACCATCAACTACGACCGGGGAAGCACCATATACCCTAGTATACGGTTTCGAGGCAGTAGTACCGGTAGAGATAAGCATGCCAACCTATCGCATTATAGAATAAGACTCTGAACACTCAGCGCGCCTGCACCACATGATTGGATCTACCAGGGAACATGCTTACCAGCGCACAGTGGCTTTCAAGTCAGCTATGGCACGCACCTTTGATAAACGAGTGCATCTTCGCAATTTCCAAGTGGGATACCTAGTATTAAAAAGCATAAAGGCTAGCAAACACGTAGGGAAACTGCAAGCAAATTGGGATGGACCTTACAGGGTCACCCGCGTGAGCTCTAAAGGTTATTATTACCTAGAATATATGCATGGAGATCCACTACCACGACCATGGAACGTGCAGCATCTGCGCCGGTTTTATTGTTGAAATTATCACATCTGTAATTAGAGATACACAAAGATTGATCCTTGTATGAGATACGTAGGCAGCCACCTTCATGGCACATCACTGATATAATATTAATTCTATCTTGGGTAATTGCAAGAACATGACTACCCCGATAGGCCCAACCGGAGGAAGACAGTAAAAACAAGCAACACAGAGGTATTACCCTCAGAGGTATCGCCCTCAGGACATATCGCTTGAAAAGGCGACTGTCCACGTGTCTACATGGCAAAAAGATGCTGACAAAATAGCACAGAGGTATCGCCCTCAGGACATATATCTTGAAAAGGCGGTTGTCCACATGCCTACATGTAAAAAAGATGCTAACAAAACAGCACAAAGGTATCGCCCTCAGGACACATCGCTTGAAAAAGGCGATTGTCCACATGCCTACATGGAAAAAAGATGCTGAAAAATCAGCACAGAGGTATCGTTCTCAGAGGTATCGCCCTCAGGATATATCGCTTGAAAAGGCGACTGTCTACATGCCTACATGTCAAAAAGATGCTGACAAAATAGCACAGAGGTATCACCCTCAGGACACGCTGCTTGAAAAGGCAACTATCCACATGCCTACACGGTAAAAAGATGCTGACAAAACAGCACAGAGGTATCGCCCTCAGGATATATCGCTTGAAAAGGCGACTGTCCATATCCCCTCAGAACAGGCAAGGAAAAGAAATTATACGGATCCTCGACTATGCAAACCACATAAGATGGTGAAGATCCACAACAATAATGTCACACACATCAAAAAGAAGATGACCATGACAAAAACAGTATGACGAGAATCTGATGTTCGAATATATTCAACAATGATCGGACTAATACAAAAAGAAACTCCACCACGCGCAATTCGCGCGAATCATAAGGTCATCTCTATCATTACTACTTAACCAATATTGTAGGCCTAGAGAACAATCTACAAATTATTAAAGAACTCA
Organism: Linaria vulgaris; assembly: GCA_948329865.1. Classification (NCBI taxonomy): domain Eukaryota; kingdom Viridiplantae; phylum Streptophyta; class Magnoliopsida; order Lamiales; family Plantaginaceae; genus Linaria; species Linaria vulgaris. The sequence goes on from OX415249.1 coordinate 117,909,768, forward strand.
TCACCCTCAAATAAACAGCTCACTACGAATTTCATCCCTACTAACGGGACCAAGATGGAACAAATCAATTTCCGACATGTCTACGGGAAACTTCCATGGTTCGTCGCATAATCAGTAGCAAGCTCATCCATTGCCCTAGGTGACAAAACGTCTAGATACATATACCATTTCAGACTATCGCTTTCAGGATCCATGGCGGGAGGCACGTACCGTAAGGCACGAGGCACTCTGTAACGCATTCACGGGTATGCCCTCGCCAAAGCCCACACAATAGGCTAGACAGCTACAGGACTGCCGTCACCACCATTTACAGGTACATCTACGTCAATAGACCCATCAGAACTGTCATCTGAATCCGCAGAGAAGCCTTGAACTACGTATCTGGTGAAAAATCCTGTTCCACTGGGCCCAAAGGGGCTATATCAACATCCTCATTCCCAGTAAGAATCGGACTTCCGCTCGGGTTAGAGAGCGTCACCCCTATACCACTATGACCCATCATTTCCCTCAGCTTGGCATTTTGAATCTCAAGCGACACCACAGAATCCCTATAAGAGTCACGCTCTCGCTCCAAAAGCATTTTTTCTACGCGAAGCTTATGGGCTTCGGCTCTCGCCTCTTTCAACTCCTTAGTTATTTTTTCTTTGTCAACCTGCGATCTCCAAGCTTTATCATGAGCCTTTCGCGCAAGAACCTCGGCTGCACGCGCTCGCACATTAGCTCGGTTTCGAGAAACATTGCTACGAGAAATCATCGCCTGCAACTCATCGACCCTTGCATCATGACCAGATTGCACCTCCGCAAGCAACATATAATCGTTGCCGAGAGCGTAAACATATGCCCAAACTGATAAACAATCATAACACATCAGATATCACGAAGAATGAAAAAGTCACCGAATAAATAAAATGGTCTCAAAATAGAAGATCTTACCGCATAAAAAAGCATTACGCACATTCGTGGCGCTAAAGCAACTCCCAAATTCTGAAATAACACATGAGGGTCGAGATTCGAATATATGTTGTTCATACTTTGAATGGCATCTTGTTCATGAACCATTTCACTACCTATCCTCAAGATTAGCTGATCAGAAGTAGGATCGCGCAGAAAGTCATAATTTTTCATAGTAGATGGCGCACACCCCTGAGGTCTCTGGGATTTTCCCCGATGATGAAAACCAGAACCCCGCGTCGTCGATGCAGTAGCCACACTAGGGGGAGTCCTTCTACTAGGAGTGGTCCCATTAGGTTTAACATTGCCAGCCATATCAGGCAAAGGCACAAATTCCCTTGGCTCAAGCCCTCCTATTTCCCCAACATTCGGATGCGCCGAAGCACCGCCCAAACCATATGTGGGAAGGAACGGTACTATCGAGATCTTTAGCTCCAGATCCATCACTGATATTTTGACTCCGTACTTCCTCCTCAAAACGCGCCCTACCACTCGGATGTCAATAGTTAGAGGGTGCACCGGGCGGAAGCGGCGTCACAGCAACTCTAGGGGGATTAGCAGCGAATCGTCGTTGTGACAAAAGCTCTACCTCCATAGCCCGCAGTCTCTCATGTTTTTAATACCAAACCTTCTTCAACAGTCGCATGACTCCCAACAATAATGCTACCGCCATCTTGGTTCGGCTGTATCACTAAGAAGCGGCTCAGAGATTGGAAATTCTGCTCGTGAAAACGAACACGCGGAACCCTAACCTCTGCAGCAATACCTGGAACCCGCATAAGACCATCGTCTAGTGTAGTATATATAGGTTGTTCGGCACACCCACAATATCAGCTGAGAGACTTGAGTCCGAGGCTTCACCATCATAATCCACAAATATGTTGCACCGCAGAGGGACCGGCGCATGTGGCCTGGGAGACACGACACGCTTCCTATGAGGAGGGTTTTTCACTCGAACCATCCCTGGCACTAAGCTGAAAGAAAATCACGGTTAGAAACCTATAATATAAAAAATATAATAAATAAATAAAAATATATATCGAATACTATATCGGAAGCATGTCGAAAAGACATCGAAAAACCGATCACAAATAAATCGAAAAACATAACGAGAGTATCGAAAATTAAGAGACAGTATGTCGAAAATGAATTCCGACATACCTAACAGATCCTCAATATAAACCTCAACATAGGGCCGCAAAAAGACAAGATTTTGGAATAAAATAATCGAATGATGACGAAGCAGGTGGACTGGCTTATATAACCAAAAATTATCGGGCCCCAAAGAGTAATTAATGCTCAAATATCGGGAGTCATATCGAAGTTCATATTCAAATTATATTCGATATAAGCAAGTTCCCGACTCATTGATCGTAGAATGTTTAGAAAAATGGTGGAGTATCGAAACAACTATTTTTCTAAATAGAAGTTCCGCCCATTTAGTTGCAAACTTGGGGGGAGTTATGGGTACCCCGAGGGAAAGAAAATATACTAGCAAAATTCATAAATTATTATAAAAAGTAATAGTTTATGAATTAGGAGACTACATTATAAGGATATTTCCCGTATTGGGCCGGCCATACACCAGGCCCACGATTAGCTGTATCGGGGATCATTCCCGACATATATATTGAAGTTTACCTACGATATGGTACAATGCGAACTCTATAAATACTGCATCTCGCATACCGAGAAGACAAACAATTAATACATGAACCCACCCGCCAATATCGAATACTCATATTCGATATTACTTTCGATATAGACTCCGACATATTATCTAGTATGGAATTCGACATTGCATCACGTACCTAACCCGATATTTGTCCGATATGATTCCCGATATCATTCCGACGTAATCCGATATACTTCTGACATTATTCTTAACATACTCTTGACATCACCCACGATATCAGTAAGGTTACCCAGTCGAACCTCTACTTCGAGTATCTGGAGTTCAAGACCTAAGTCATCCTATAACTAGTGATAGGATACATAGTTTGAGATAGATTCGTTGTACCACACTTGTAACCGACCCTATTCTATATATGCGATCTATTATCAAATTAGCAGTTGAATGCAAACCTAATATCTCTGCAAGAAACAGATGTTTGACCTGATATAGCAGAATGCAACATCCCTACACGAAATAGAAATGGTCATTGGATCCGACGAGGTCCAATGTAAACCTGATGTCTCGAAGAACAACAAAAAGGAAAGTTTGACCCGACAAGGTCAAATTCGGTGGATATTAGACTCACCAAGGTCAAACGCAAACTTCAAATATCTTATCGAAAAAATGAAACAAACGCCTAATCCGACGGGGTCCATTAAAACATTTGGGCGTACTCCAGAGAAGAAAGCACATACGACAAACCAAGTCTGACCAAGCGTCCATGAGAAAACTAAGAGGGACAACCAACTCAACAACATAAATTGCAATCCTCATATATATCATGGTTACACAAACCATACCCACACTTGCCCCTAGTCAAAGGGAGCGAAACACAGATTGTCGCCACGCAAGGGCGTACAAACTAACTCGCGCCATCTAAGGTGCTATTATTAATACGGTATTGAGGAAAAAACAATAGACGATATGTTACAATAAATCTATTAGCGTGCCCCCCATAAGCGGATATTCGAACACACAGAAACCACGAAGTTCGAAAAGCACAACATAAAGAGATTAAACTATCCAAGTTTTCAAAATAAGGCGACACAGCGCCCATACTTAAACCAAATCAAAAATAAATTATTCAAATGATTACACAAGAAACCTCAGGCCTCGATGTCATCGTCTGCATCGTCATCTTCGTCGTCGACAACATGAAAGGGAGGAGGCAGTAGTGGCGGGGGTGACATCCCGAGGGCACCAACTCTCTTTTGTCCAGGAGACTCGAGAACTCATATGGCGCAAGGGACTCATTGCTAGCAACCTCTGGCAGCGGTTTCAAATCTAGACCCAACCCTAAGTTCAACCACTTGGCATCAAAGCCACCACGCAAATAACGCGCATTGCGAATTTGATGCACTGTCAAAACTTGCGCCTTCTTGGAGTCTTCGATCCCTCGATGAAGGTTGATCTCCTGGAAGGTTGATGAGTGTCTACAATATGCACTTTTATCCCTCATTATTTGGGGTTTAAGAAAGGATCTTAAGTAAATAACATATTTAAGTATATTTTCGTGTATTTCAGATTTTCAGAGACATTTGGTGAACACGTAGCTTATTTGTAGCAAAATGAGCTAAAATAGAGTTAATGAGAACAAGTCTTAAAAGGAAGACCAAATCAAGAGGCAAATGGAAGAATGGCAAGTGATTTGGGTAAGGAAAGAAGGAGGAAGAGCCAAAACACCAAAAGCTATACAACAAGGAACAATGAGAAGTTGATGCTCGGAGAAGTTGATGCTGTCGTTTTTAAATTTCCATGAACTATGAACAATTTAAATTTCTGCACTTTTAATTCTGTTGGATAATTTTTATTTGGGCATGTAATGATGTTGCACTTATGATGTAACTGGTACTTTATGTTTTTTATTATGGCAACACTTTATGTTTTATTATGAATCTCTTGAACTAACTCTGTCTTGCAGGAAATATTGTTGTGAAAACAAAATCAAAAGGGGAGAATTTTATGAGCGAATTTATTGGTCTAGATTTTTAGTAATTAAATAGCTTATTATTTAGATAATTAATTGTTTAATTATATATTGAGATTGATTATGTTTTGATTATTTCTTTTAAGTATTTAATTATGTGTTTAATTTATTGTGGTTTACTTATTTTCGAAAGTGTTTATGATAGAGAACCTTTCCTTATGTGTTAAAATAGATATCATGATATGTTAAGTAAGGAAAGATGGTTGTTGAGATTCTGAAAGTGAATGTTATAGTTTTCTTATAGGAATAGATATTGTCACGTCAGGTTATTTATGGAACAAGATCTAGCTCTATATTTGTCTTTGTATGATACAATTTTATTCCAAGTGTATCTGGACTGAATTATATATATATAGGACGAAATATTAAAACTGCCCTATAACTTTTTTTCAAAACTAAAAATGCACGTTTTTTTCGGGCCTTGCAAAAATGCCCCGTAAGTCTTGAAAAATCTTGCACCCGATTGCCTTATTTGGGCCAAAATTGCCTACGTGGCGGTACAGTGGCTGCCACGTCAACAAGTTGTATTTGCACCCCAAAACCCTTGTAACTTTAAATATTGTATTTTGCACCCAAAATAAATTGCACTTTGCCCCCCAAAATATATATATATATAATAAACATATATATATAATCATTTGTAAAAGAATAAATATTATTTGTAATAAGAATAATTTGTAATATTATTTATATATATATATATATATAAATAAATATCATTTGTAAAAAATGTAATGGAAAGAATAATGTATATTCATTTGTAAAAGAATGTAATGTAAATATTCATTTATATATGTAAAAGAATAATCATTTGTAATAAATATATATATATATATAAATAATATCAACATATATTATTATTTATACTAATTTATAATATAATAAATATTTTAACATTATGCAAAATAAATAAAACACAAAAAAAATTAAGTCGACCCCCGCCCCCGCCCCACCCCCCCGCCCCGCCCCACCTCGGAACCCCACCCCCCTCCCCACCCCGCCACCACCACTGCCAAATCGCAGTGGTGGCGACCACGATTGCAGTGGTGGTGGCGTCGATTTGACGCCACCACCACTGCAAATTGCAGCGGTGGCGTCGACGCCACCACCGCTGCGATTAGTGGCGACGCCACTCCTGCTTGAGAGTCAAAATTAGTTTATTATAATTTTGTACGATTTATCCAGGCGAAGGAACTTCGTATGAACTTGATCATTTCCAGATTCTAGTAGAGTTCTTTAGTAAGGCGTCGCGTCAGGTGTTAGAAAAGTAATTAGAGGGAGTCTAGATTACTAGTACATGTAATAGCCTGAGTTTGTCAAAGTCCTGTACTAAACAAAAGAGACTAGAGTTGTTAGAACAGGCGAAAGCCGAGTGGACTGCGTCTGTTGTGACCGAACCACTATAAGTCTGTTATACCATAATTTGGTGTGATTCCCTTAGTGGGCCTATCAAAACACTATTGTCCTACAAATGTACTGGCCCAAAAGGCCCATTCACGAGCCAGATCGGCCCAAATAAACTGTCCCAACAAAGGGGCCCAAAAGCCCATTATGCAAGCCCGATATACCATATGACATATGAATACAGCTTATGACATATGTCATATGATATATAAGGGCTTGACCCATCAACAAAGGCCCATACCTGCTACTACAATCAAGGAGGTTGATCATCTATAAATACCAGACTCCTCCTCATTTACAAGGGAGATTTGTCTTTCTCTTCTTATAATCACTCCTCAGATTGATCTACGGAGGTGGACCTATAGTGAATGCGACCTATAGAGATTGATCTACGGAGGTGGACCTATAGAGATTGATCTACGGAGGTGGACCTATAGTGAATGTGACCTATAGAGATTGATCTACGGAGGTGGACCTATAGTGAATGCGACCTATAGAGATTGATCTACGGAGGTGGACCTATAGTGAATGCGACCTATAGAGATTGATCCACGAAGGTGGACCTAAAGTGAATGCGACCTATAGAGATTGATCTACGGAGGTGGACCTACAGAGATTGATCTACAGAGGTGGACCTATAGAGATTGATCTACGGAGGTGGACCTATAGTGAATGCGACCTATAGAGATTGATCTACGGAGGTGGACCTATAGTGAATGCAACCTATAGAGATTGATCTACGGAGGTGGACCAAAAGTGAATGCGACCTATAGAGATTGATCTACGGAGGTGGACCTATAGAGATTGATCTACAGAGGTGGACCTATAGAGATTGATCTACGGAGGTGGACCTATTGTGAATGCGACCTATAGAGATTGATCTACGGAGGTGGACCTATAGTGAATGCGACCTATAGAGATTGATCTATGGAGGTGGACCTATAGAGATTGATCTACGTAGGTGGACCTATAGTGAATGCGACCTATAGAGATTGATCTACGGAGGTGGACCTATAGAGATTGATCTACGGAGGTGGACCTATAGTGAATGCGACCTATAGAGATTGATCTACAGATGTGAACCTAAAGTGAATGATCTACGGAGGTGGACTTATAGTGAATGCAACCTATAGAGATTGATCTACGGAGGTAGACCTATAGAGATTGATCTACAGAGGTGGACCTATAGAGATTGCTCGACGGAGGTGGACCTATAGAGATCGATCTACGGAGGTGGACCTATAGTGAATGCGACCTATAGAGATTGATCTACAGAGGTGGACCTATAGAGATCAATCTACGGAGGTGGAGCTATAGTGAATGCGACCTATAGAGATTGATCTACGGAGATTGAGCTATCAAGATTGATCTACAGAAGTTGATCTACGGAGGTGGACCTATAGAAATTGATCTACGGAGATTGAGCTAACAAGATTGATCTACAGAAGTTGATCTACGGAGATTGACCTATAGTGAACGATCTACGGAGATTGACCTATCAAGATTGATGAAGGTCCGACCTTCACCTACGACCATGATCAGCCACCATAGAGAAATAATGAACTACGTTCGGCTTGATTCCCTACACGGGATACGTAGGCAGCTTGGCTTAACCCCAAGTTCAGTCTGAAATATACAAACTCCTCAATCCACACCAGTGACTTCTAGTTGACGTAGACGCCATCAATGAGCATCAACTAACTCAGCATCAGAACACTTACTCTTGGTCAGCCTCGACCTAGTTCACGTGCCGTGTTTTTCAGTGCAGGTTTCCGAACTCAAAGCTAGCGTGGGACCAATCAGGAGCTCGGGTTAGTCTGACGCGGAGTGACAAGTCAGCAGACGAAATTACCCCACATCAGTGGCGCCGTCTGTGGGAAACCACTAAGTGCACTGTTGAAGAAACACTCGTATTCATCACTATGGTAAGGTCTACAAGAGCAACCAAAAGAGGCCAACGCCACCACAACTACTCAACAATGTCGAAGGTTCTATCTAGAGACTGAACCTATTGACCCCCAATACAACGATAACAGAACAACAAATTCAAGAGGGATAATGTCACTTGTTGCGCAATCAATCTACCGAGGATGGAAGAAGTTCAAGCTCATAACACACGAACTTATAACAATCAACACTATTTGTATCACCAAATGAACCACCTTCACTAGAAGAGGACTCACTATTGTTGGACTCGCTACCACCACTTTCAGACTCTGACTCAGCACTAGAGCCCTCTTGTCCAGACCTCTCATCATCAGTTGAATCATCACTTAAAGAAGACATATTCATAAATGTGAAGTCTACAGCAGATTGCTTATTCAATAACTTGGATTCCATTTTGCTATTATTCCCGAGAGAAGACGCCATGATGATCAAGAATTAAACAAATGCATGTTTTGTAATTCCCATTGCCAAAGACTAGAAGGAAGTAAACAATCAATTTAAGTATTTCATAAGGAATAACTTTTTTCTTGTGAACTTACTGGAACGTGCAAACTGATTTTGAGCAAACTCCTCACTCGAAACAAGCAGCGGCGCAAGCAAACTCCCACAACACGCAATCTTCATCGCCAAACATATTTGCAGCGTACGAACTCCTCAATGCGACTCGAATGAACGCCAACGAACAGCAGCTTCGCCCGGAACTCCTTACATGAACATCAGCCTTAGTGATCTCCTCGGGGAACAGTTGTACGACCACTCCTCGCGCCAACGTTGCAGCAAGCCCAATCTCCCTTGCGCCAACGAATAGCAGCCCGCGCAACCTCCTTGTGCCGCCTACGAACAACAACACGCCTGAATCCCTCGTGCCGATGAACAACATCTATACGATTTCCTTGTGTCGACGAACATCAGCAATACGGTTTCCTTGTGTCGACGAACAGTAGCCGCGTAACCTACTCGCGCCGACGAACAGCAGCAACGCAATCTTCTCCGTCACAAATTCACCATGCACGAGCATATCTGCAACTGAACTCCCAACGTGCGAACTCCGAGAACAGCTGCAAAACTTCGATGAACGAGAAATCCTTGCATGTGAAGCATCAAATTATGGACACTTATAAAGTTTGCAACGAGCTCGACCGCGACGACCCCGCTACAAACTGGGGGACTTAATGGTGTGCCATGATATGGATAATGACACGTCAACCCTATCATGTCAACCACGTTAGTCCTAGAGCTAACGTCCCTCCTAATGCACATCAACAGTTAGGGCCAACATGGAGGCCCAACCCATCAAAGGAAAGCACATTGCACTCCTACAACTAAGGATATAATCAGCTTATAAATACCCCGATTAATCACAATCAAAGGGTCAACCCATGGCACCTGCTTAGGGCTAACCTGGGGCACCCCTTAGTCATAACACACAATCTGACAACAATCAAGAGGCGTTCCACTACGACGTCACTCTACACAATGTGGTAGAGCGTAGTCACATACACTACACAAGGCACAACATGGACCACCTGACCTTTACAAAGGAATGGCGGACGAAAATCTCCCACAAACTGTAGAGATGATAACATCCTGACACTTTCATCATTGTCAACTCAACTGCAATATGAAACTGGGGGACTCTCTATATGATTGAAACAACTGGCACAATTTGTTATAGCTATGCAAATGATGATGATAACACATGCAACAAACTTTGTCAAGCATCACAACAACTATTTCAAATATCCATTCACCACACTCAACAATGATAAAAGAACACTTCTACAAACATTTCAGTCGCTGCTGACCTACAAAGAGGCATGGTGGAAAGGAGAAACAAGGCATGGCTGACAAAAATTTTAGGCTACAAGTTCCATAGATTGGAGTCATGCGCACTCAAAAAAACACAACAAGCAATGAACAAAAATGCACAAATGCTAAAACTCTCATGCAAACAAAGCTACACTGATGATCGCTCGCTTATCAGAACAAAGCATCGGCAATGAAATTAAGGCAAGACCCATACAAGTGAAGACACAAAAACCACACAAGGTGATGAAAATAAACTAGGTGAAGAGCCTATTGGGTGAATATCCCATAAAGTAGGCCATTGTCGTAAGTCCTACCGAAATAAACTAGGTGAAGAGCCTATTGGGCGAATATCCCATAAAGTAGGCCATTATCGTAAGCCCTACCGAACTAAACTAGGAGAAGAGCCTATTGGGCGAATATCCCATAAAGTAGGCCATTATCGTAAGCCCTACCGAAATAAACTAGGTGAAGAGCCTATTGGGCGAATATCCCATAAAGTAGGCCATTATCGTAAGCCCTACCGAAATAAACTAGGTGAAGAGCCTATTGGGCGAATATCCCATAAAGTAGGCCATTATCGTAAGCCCTACCGAACTAAACTAGGTGAAGAGCCTATTGGGCGAATATCCCATAAAGTAGGCCATTATCGTAAGCCCTACCGAAATAAACTAGGTGAAGAGCCTATTGGGCGAATATCCTATAAACTAGGCTATTATCGTAAGCCCTACCGAAGTAAACTAGGTGAAGAGCCTATTTGGTGAATATCCCATAAAGTAGGCCATTATCGTAAGCCCTACCGAACTAAACTAGGTGAAGAGCCTATTGGGTGAAAATCTCATAAAGTAGGCGAGCTGCAAAAGCCCTACCAAATTAAACTAGGTGAAGAGCCTATTGGGTGAATATCCCATTAAGTAGGCAAGCAACATAAGCCCTACCGAATTAAACAAATGGAAGAACCAAATCAAGAAAAGAAGAAAGCAAGATGAAGAAAAGAAGAAATCAAGATCAAGAAAGGAAGAAATCAAGATCAAGAAATGAAGAAAGCAAGATCAAGAAAAGAAGAAAGCAAGATCAAGAAAGGAAGAAAAAAATCAAATAGAAGAATAAAGCAAGGTCAATAAAAGAAGGAAACAAGATCAAGAAAAGAAGAAACCAAGATCAAGAAAGGAAGAAAGAAAGAAAAGAAGATCAAGAAAAGAAGAAATCAAATCGAAGTATTAAAACGCGAAGAACAAAACTATACTTGTCCCAAAAAGATAAGAAATAAGTATCAAATGTACAAGAAGTTGAAGAGCAAAATAAAGGCACAAGTGCCAAAAAGTAAGGCCAATAAGGCCACCTTCCACTCTCAAGAAGCCTGACCACCATTGGCAATATCATCTTTCCCCACATAAGTAACACCTTCCAAGACTTCTATTGCATCAATGACAAGGCAGAGCTCTTCTATAAGACCACCGCCAACCAAAATTTTGGAATAACTACGACGGTGTTCCTCGACTTCTTTCTCCATGCGTGCATGATCCTCAGCAGTGAAGCCAACCTAATTTTCTTTGAGGCACAAGCCGGAACCAGTAAGAGATTCACACTGACCGATTGACTAGTTACCTCTAGATCTCTCATCGGAGCATGGCAGCTATCAAAACAAGACCATAAGGATGAGATCTTAAAACAAAAGAAGTTGGAGCAGTAGTCAATACTGTCTCAGAGGTGGCGACTGTCTCAGAAATAGTCAAGGAAGGAACCATCGCATCTTCTATCTCTACGACAGCAGCGGTAGAAAGGGCGGTACTCGTCATAATCCCAGAGTTAACAATAGGAAAAACAACATTGTCGGATGCCACAAGATCATCCGGAGGAAGGGTACAACAACAGCAACAACGTCAGTCACAAGTTGTTTCTTCGAAGTCGCGATGATCACCTTCGACTTACAGCCTTCCTCTACATAGGTCTTATTTTCCGCTCGGTATTTGTTGATGGTTCTATCCCGCCTGTCGAGCCTATCTAAAATAGACTTATGATCAATTTAAAGCTTTGCAAGTTTGGCACAAGCGACCTCAAGGTCTTCTTTGGCTATAGCTGCCTAATCAGCAGCCTCCTAGAGTATCTAACTTTGCTCCTCCGGGCTCCGGCCGCAGCTTGAGCCTTTTTGCATATTTTCTTCTGCTCTTTAGCACCAGCTTGTGATTCTTTGCACAGTTTTGTTTGCGCCATCCTCTGCTACTCTTGGCCTCTTAATAAGAGCATAACGCTTTTTGCTACTCAATCACCCTTTATACAAGACATTTTTCCTCTTCGACAAAGAGAACTTGTTCGGTTTCAGCACTAATGGTAAAGTTTTCACCAATAGTGGTCTCAACCTATATTAGGACAATTCGGACTTGCAAATTATGGCATCTCGACTGTATAAGTTTGCAAGGCGTCCATAAGCTACGACCACCTTACAAACTGCGGGACTTATGTTATACCATAATTTGGTGTGATTCCCTTAGTGGGCCTATCAAAACACTATTGTCCTACAAATGTACCGGCCCAAAAGGCCCATTCACGAGCCAGATCGGCCCAAATAAACGGTCCCAACAAAGGGGCCCAAAAGCCCATTATGCAAGCCCGATATACCATATGACATATGAATACAGCTTATGACATATGTCATATGACATATAAGGGCTTGGCCCATCAACAGAGGCCCATACCTGCTACTACAATCAAGGAGGTTGATCATCTATAAATACCAGACTCCTCCTCATTTACAAGGGAGATCTGCCTTTCTCTTCTTATAATCACTCCTCAGATTGATCTACGGAGGTGGACCTATAGTGAATGCGACCTATAGAGATTGATCTACGGAGGTGGACCTATAGAGATTGATCTACGGAGGTGGATCTATAGTGAATGCGACCTATAGAGATAGATCTACGGAGGTGGACCTATAGTGAATGCGACCTATAGAGATTGATCTACGGAGGTGGACCTATAGTGAATGCGACCTATAGAGATTGATCCACGAAGGTGGACCTAAAGTGAATGCGACCTATAGAGATTGATCTACGGAGGTGGACCTATAGAGATTGATCTACGGAGGTGGACCTATAGTGAATGCGACCTATAGAGATTGATCTACGGAGGTGGACCTATAGTGAATGCAACCTATAGAGATTGATCTACGGAGGTGGACCTAAAGTGAATGCGACCTATAGAGATTGATCTACGGAGGTGGACCTATAGAGATTGATCTACAGAGGTGGACCTATAGAGATTGATCTACGGAGGTGGACCTATAGTGAATGCGACCTATAGATATTGATCTACGGAGGTGGACCTATAGTGAATGCGACCTATAGAGATTGATCTACGGAGGTGGACCTATAGAGATTGATCTATGGAGGTGGACCTATAGTGAATGATCTACGGAGATTGACTTATCAAGATTGATGAAGGTCCGACCTTCACCTACGACCATGATCAGCCACCATAGAGAAATAATGAACTACGTTCGGCTTGATTCCCTACACGGAATACGTAGGCAGCTTGGCTTAACCCCAAGTTCAGTCTGAAATCTACAAACAACTCAATCCACACCAGTGACTTTTAGTTGAAGTAGACGCCATCAATGAGCATCAACTAACTCAGCATCAGAACACTTGCTCTTGGTCAGCCTCGACCTAGTTCACGTGCCGTGTTTTTCAGTGCAGGTTTCCGAACTCAAAGCTAGCTTGGGACCAATCAGGAGCTCGGGTTAGTCTGACGCGGAGTGACAAGTCAGCAGACGAAATTACCCCGCATCAAAGTCCTTGTGTTATTGTTTACTTTTACATGTCATGACAAGTAATAATCATTACGATCAGAAAACAAGTAATAAGTAAACAGTTAAGGTCCTACAATTCTTCTTTTGTAATTGATACATCGATGAAAGAAATAAGAATTCATATCTCCTTCTCTCAAACATTTGATGCGACCCTTTGGCATGAGGATATCATCCTTCACTCTCATGGATTTCCATATCTCGCCAACATGTTCTTTTCTTCCAATGACTTCTTCACTTGTAAGACTTGACTATTCATCTTTAAGATCAAGCCCGTGGACCTAACGTTTGAGTTGATCAATATTCTTCTCAACGTTCCTATAAATCATCTTGTTCTAGAATTTAAGGTCTTGTTTAAGCAATTTTAGTTTTTCCATCATTACATAAGCCCCCACTTCTCTATAACAAACGAACAATAATCTTTGTGATCAAACTAGCATTCTAAAACTCAAAACGGCCTCGAACCCCAGTCGGTGTTCGTATCTTTAAGTAACAACGGTCGCTGTTCGTATCCTTAAGTAACAACAGGCATTGGTATTATATTGTTGTTTTGAGACCAAATTGAGTTGAATTACAACATAAAACAAGCCATTCCTAGATAGGAGGAATCTGTCAATTCTACTCATTGCTAACCCGTTGTTTCGCTGCCAAGTGAAGCGTCTGCCAATCAATGGTTAGTCCAGCAGACCCATATCTCCTATAAAATTCTAAAAATCAGTCATTTCTCTTCGTGAAGTGGAAGCAATATTATTGCCCTTCCTCTCTTGAGGATCTTTAACTGTGTTGAAATCACCAACAACACACTATGCCTCATAATTATAAGTGTTTCTCACCCTAACAAGGGAATCCCACAAATTTCTCGTTTGACTGCTTAAACAAGGAGCGTACATGTTCATTATGCGGCAAATTGATTATTAGCTAGCCATACTCGAGATAAGCAAAAGACATTCGCCTTGCTTTGTATTATGAATTACAAACTCCCATTCCTCCATAAAGTTCACAAGCCACCCGATCTGCCTCTCAAGCTTTACTACACCGATCACAATCACCACCACCCCATATAGCATAACAAAGCTTGATCCAAAGATTGTCTTCTAAGAAAGTCGATTTGGAAATTACATAAATAGATGATTGAGCCATCAGCAGGCAGTACTACTGTTTCTTTCTTCGTCTCTTGAAGACAAATCAAATCCACCCCGTACCTTTTTATATGTTCCCTGATTTCTTTGACTTTCACCCGCCTCCCTACACCCCTGATATTCCACGATAAAATCCTCATTGAATATCAACATCTTGACTATCGACCTCCTCCCTCTGAGATTTCCTTGTTGAACATTGTGCATCTTGTTTCACCATATCACCAATCTCTTGACGATTTCATCATCATTCCCCTTACCCATAAGCCCAATACGCTTACCCAAATCTCTTTTGCCTCAAGTTCAAAGTTATTGTCTATAAGAACTTTATTACGATTATAATGTCATCATCACTAATCGAATTGTATAGATTGTGATTACCTTCATCTTCTGAAACAACTCCAGGGGTAAGTTGCCCATGAGATTTTGCCCTTTCTCGTCTGCTCATTCCTACCACTGCTTTGTTCCTTCCTTCTTCCTCGCGCACTCCTAGCTCCCCTGAGGTTGGGTCTTGAAGCTTCACTAGTTATTTCTTCATTGAGCTGGATTAGTTTGGAAAGTGATAAAAAAAACATTTCTTTGTTATTCTTGCATTCACGTTTTCTGTCTGAATGGACAAAGTTCTTGTTGGAGTCCTCAATAATATCATTATGTCAACTTATAATCCTACATCTAACATCATGGTATTGTTTTATTTGCAAGTTGTAAAGTTATTTCAACTACAAAAGGATAATGTTAGATTATAAGAATCTTAAATAAAACAAAATAGATAAATAGTTATAAGAATATATTAGTTTTTGTATTTTATCAAATCCTTGTATTTTTTTAAAGATGTTTTAGATATAATGAATCATACTACGCGCTCTTGAAAATGATTAATCAATTGTGTGTACGTAAATGGTAATTGCTCATCAAATACAATCCAACTACATGCCAAAAGCTAAACAATCCAAGCCGATCCTTCAAATAACTTTTTAACAAATTAATTCACAACAAATTAAAGCTAAACAATAAGTAGATACAAAAACTATGTAAATGCTGAATGCAAATGGAAAATCTAGTACACATAGAAGCTAACCAACATATTAACGAACAATAACATACAACAGCTTAATTTAATCTCTGTTTCTTCTAGAGAAAATAAAAGGGAATTGTTTTCTAGTTTGTGGGGTTGCTCCTGAAGGATCCCAACGCCTTGATGGCAGCGGCCCTCAATATATACTGGTGATATGCCGCCGCGATCAACGCTCCCACAAATGGCCCAACCCAGAATATCCACTGCACATAATTACCCAACAAGCAATTTCATTCTTAACCATTCTCAATCAATAGCATGGAAATGTAACAAATCGAAATATAAATGGATGATCGGTAAATTGCAGAAAATACCCAATGTTACTTCTAAAATTGGTAAATAAGCACATGCCCCCTCTAAAATCAAAAATAACGGATGCTACCTAGCTGTTTTAAAGTTTTACTAAACACATGTGTCTTTATCCAACCAATAGATTTCAATCTGTGCAAGTCCAGTATTTATAAATAGACGAATATATAGTTATATACGCTAATAAAAGGCTATTTCTCCAATACGACTATTAACACAACGTAGTTTTTGTCATTTAATCAAAATTTAAAAAACACATACGTGGTCATCCCAAACTTCGGTATTGTTGTATATGACAGCAGCTCCGAAACTCCTAGCCGGGTTAATTCCGGTTCCGGTGATGGGAATGGTAGCCAAATGAACCATAAACACCGCAAATCCAATTGGAAGTGGAGCCAAAACCTATATACATACCCATAATTTCAATATTATTATAGTACTCATTTCATAATATATACGTAAATAAATAGGTACTTATAACGAACAAAATTATAAAATGGTAACTTACAGGGACGTGCGAGTCACGTGCGCTTCTCTTGGGATCAGTGGCTGAGAAAACAGTGTACACAAGCACGAAGGTACCAATGATCTCAGCACCCAGTGCAGTGCCGGTGTTGTACCCTTCGTTCACGGAGTTTGCTCCGCCTCCAAGTCGGTTGTATGAGCTCCTCATGAAAGCTTTCACGAGACCAACACCGCATATAGCGCCCAAAGACTGCGCCACCATGTACCCCACCGCCCTAATTAGTGACACCTTCCTCGCCAGAAGTAGTCCGAATGTCACCGCCGGGTTAATGTGCCCACCTGATTTAATAATTATATATAGTTAGTTAAGTTGAAAACCGTGTATATGTTACTCGTGTTATATTTCTTAATATATCACAAACAAACACGACGACACAGGTTTTTTATTAAGGAAATTAAATTTTTTAAACTTAGTGTCGATAACACTAACGCAGGTAAGTACGTTTTGAAGCGTACATGCATCATAGTTTTCATAACCAAAACTTTACACAACTTTTGCAATTATATGTATTGAAAATTAATAACTAGTCGTAGTGTTACCTGATATGCCAGCGGTGCAGTAAACGAGGATGAAGATCATGCCCCCAAAGGCCCACGCGATGCCGAGGATTCCAACTCCGTCGCATGGGTCGGCTTCGGTTAGCTTCTTGTGTCCGATGACAGTGGCGACGGTGACGTAGAGGAAGAGGAGTGTGGCTATGAACTCCGCAATCAGAGCTCTGTAGAACGACCACAGCTTCAACTCCGCCATGTCCAGCAGCGGCGCAGGCGGCGGGTCGACATAGTCCTTACCACTGTGGTGGACCACAGGCGCCTCCTCACTCACTTCCTTTGTCATCTTTAGTTTTAGCTACGTATTCTTTTTTCTTTTTTTTTTAATTGTGCTACGATGTGAGCAGTGAACAGGGGGATTTAAGGATAACGTGAGGGTATTTTGCGGAGAATTATTTGTATTTGTTGAAATTAAATAAAGTAATAAAAATAAATAAAGCGATGGATGAAGAAGGAGACGTGGGGGATTACAACATTTTTGTTTTGGAGTAGGGTGGGGGACCTTTTGTTAGTTATAGACCATGTGGATATTATTAACTAGTCGATTTTTTATTTTATTTTTTGGGTAATTATTAACTAGTCGATTAAAAGATTACTAGTTAGGTGTCTTATTCTGAAATTAATAGATGCTTTAATTTATTTGTTTTTGGAATAATTCTGTAATCGTTTAATTTAAGTTTGACCGCCAACCGGCCTTGATGTGTGTTCTATTTTATATGCTAAAACTACCAAATAATCGCGGAGTTGCAGCTGTTTTATGGAATTTGTTTAAGTATTTATGCAGGCATTTCTATATGAAGACAGTGTTTAATCTTCTAAGGTAAATTAAACTGCTATTATATTCTCTTTAATGCAGTTTGTTTCTGTCTTTCTTTTATGAGAAAGACAGTATATTTTCCTAGGTACTGGATATAACTGGTTGTTTTTGTGAAATGAGGCAATGAATAATAAAAATTAATATTAAACTATCCTTTATAATTATGACTTTTTCAGTACAATGTCCCAGTGAAAAGTACGTGTAATTTGTTTAGTCAAATGAAGGCTTTATATAAGTATTGACATAATAAGAATTATGATGTGCATACTGAGGTAGCTTTTTAGAAATCACATGGAAGTTCATAATGTCTAGGAATCATCATGACATGCATGTGGTATTATTATATTATATATCTAATCAATAATCGAATGATTTAGTCATTAAGCTTCTGCACGACAACAATGAGTTTCGCCTTTCCATAGACCCGTGTTACATGTTCATCGTATTTTCATTATCTTACATTCTGACACGAATAATAATATTTTCAATCAAAGAAATAGTGTTCAACTTGTACTCACGATGAAACATCATTGTAATTATAAGATCGTTACATGAAAAGGGCCAAAGAGAGAGTGGGGCCAAATATTACAGCCAGACCATGTGATTATTGTGAAGTATGATGGTTGCCTTTCGTGTTTAGTGGGCCACGCAGTAGAGCCACTTCAGCAACCACACTACCACAGACACCACAGAGCACCGCCCAACCCCTAACGGCCTGTCGTTTCCTAGTTGGTTAATTTCCCTTCCCAAATAATCTTTTTTTCATTTTTTTTCTGGACAAAAATCATTTGGGGTTCCTTGTATGTGTTTGGCTATGATGCACCGACACTTTAAAACATAAGCCGTGTCCAACACATATCTGACACCGACACTCGTCCGACACTCCTCCAACACGTATTGGACACCCTACGTGGCGTGTCTCAATTAAAATAAATAAAAATTAATCTGACACCTGTGTCGGACACTTAAGGGTGACGTGTCCAACGAGTGTCTGACACATATTAAGGGTGTCTCCAACACGTTTTAAGCTTGTTCATGAGAAATTGTATATGTTAATTATATTGTTTGTGTTACAAATTTTATTTAAAATAATATTTTAAGTTGTCAAGTAAAAGATAAAAGAGTTAGAAAATAAATTGATAAAACTTAAATAACTAAGTAAAATAACTAAGTAAAAGGACTAAAAGTAAATGATTTTCAATTAATGAATTATTTGGTTTGAGTAGTATATATGTTTTTGAGTATTATTATAATTTATTTTGGTTTTATATTTATGTTTGACATTAATAGTTGAATTTAGCATTTTATTTGAACTTTGTTTTGGTTAGTAACTAATTTAAATAGGTTATGAGTTTTTACTTGGGTTTAAAGATATTAATTCTATAACTTTATTAGTGATACTTAATATATTTTAATATTAAAAGAATACAGCAGTGTCCCAGCCTTGTCGAGATTTTAGAGAATCCATGTCGTCGTATCCGTGTCCCCGTATTCGTGTCCTGCCGTGTCCGTGTCCGTGCAACATAGGTGTTTGGTTATTCCTGGCTAACTAATACCCTTTTTATTCCTGGATTGTTTCCTTTATACTTCATGATGAAGTTGATCTTCTGTTTCTATTCTTGTTGTTATTTATCTGGATTCTCAGGTTAGCTGCAATAAACTAGGCTTTTGTTTTTGTCCTTGCTCCAAAACTCGAATAAAACACGGATATAGAACATTCACACTCTTAAAGTCCCATATAATTACGAAGGTATACCTTCATGTTGGAATATTTGAAGAAACATTGTAGATATGCCCGTGAAGTTTAATTATATTTAAGTATTATATACAGTTGCTGACGCCCTATGGCCTTTTTTTCTTTTTCTTTTTTTGTTATAGGGAGGGAGTGATCCCAGGATGTCAGCTATTACTAAGTGATAGCACCTTCATTTATATTTCTCCAACTTATCCCGCACACGTTGTCGAAGAGAAGGTTAGCCGAAATTGTACTTGGGGGCTAAACAAAGACGTGAAGTCCAAATTGCAGATCATGACCCAAGTTTGCCATACCGTCGGCTACCGTATTCGTCTCTCTATATTCATGTATTACCTCACACGTCTGGAAGTGCGCAGAAAGACTAATGCACGCGTCGACAATAGGTTCAAAGGGGTGGGAGTTCGGAGGGAGATTATGGAGCAGTGAAACAGCAATCTTGGAGTCGCATGCGACGATAACACGATCAAAGTTCAAGCCTTTTGCTTCGTTCAACCCATAGTAAATTCCCCACATCTCAGCAAGGGTAATTTATCCAAAGCCCAAGTTTGCAGCGAAACCATGTAGCCATTTGCCGCTTGCATCACGGATAACTCCACCACATGCGATGTGTCCTAGGTTCCCTTTAGCGCTACCATCGACGTTGATTTTTACCACACCGAGGGGAGGATTGATCCAACCAAGTGCACGATTTATATGACTTGAGCCTGGTTGTTATATGATTCGGAGTTTTGACCAAGCTTTATGTTCTTCTTGAGCGAACATGCAGATCCATTGAGCAGCTCTAATAGGCCGTATATTAGCTCCCTCAAAAATATTTTTGTTGCGCCAATGCCATATCTTCCAACAAGCGACTGCAAAAGTTGTTGCCCACGGGGTCTCATCCGTAGATTTTAGTTATTGTTGCTTCAGGTTTCTTAGTAGCCATTCCGAGAGGTCTGAGGCAAAAAACTCTTGATGGTGTTTGTTTGGTATTAATTTGCTCCAGAAACTCTTCACCTTAATACAGTCACGAAGTGTGTGTCCTATGCTTTCTGTCGCCGAATTGTTGAGTTTGCAAGTTGGATCGTCAGTCATGTGGTGCACCCAGCGCTGTTCGTTACAAAGGAGAGCATTGTGGAGCACCAGCCATATGAAATTCCGAATACGCCAACGGGTTTGAAGTCTCCATGCTAAATTCCACCTGGTGGAGCTTGGATCAGCAGCGTTACTAAGAAGATTGGAGTCTTAACTATAAACTTGCCATTGCTCGAAAATCCCAATCAGTAGAAATCCTCCTTTGGGTCATTTTTTATAATGAATATGCTGGCAATGTTGATGATGATAGAATTTGGTAAGTATTGTTGAAAGAGCTCCCATCACCAGCCGTTGGATTCGTCAATGTAATCTGCAACAAGAGAGAGCATGTCAATATCCGAAAGATTATCACGTGCATAATGAATAAGCGGGCCTGGTCCCGTCCATCAATCAAGCCAAAATATGGTTCGGCGTCCATTGCAGATTATGTGTTTGACTCCTTTTTGCAAAAGCTCAGAAGTGCTGAAAATTTGTCGCCACATCGGTGAGCTACTTGACGGTCTGGGGCTGGTGAGAAGGTAGTTGCCTCGAACATATATATTTTGCCATCAAAATATCAACCCATAAAGTGTTCTTCCAGCACAGAAGATCCGAACCAATCTTCATAAGGACGGCTTTGTTCATCTCTTCCATTTGGAGGATTCTGAGACCTCCTTTATCCTTAGGCAAGCAAATCGTCTTCCATTTAATAAGGTGAACCTTTCTTCTACGACTTGTACTACCCCACAAAAAGTTTATGTTCATTTTGTCGAGTTGATTATTGATTTGCTTGGGCAGTTTATAAGTTTGCATAAAGTAGAGGGTTTCGTAGAAGTAACAGATTGAACAAAAGTGTGTCTTCCTGCAAGTGAGATGAATCTTTGCCTTAGGGATGAGAATCTTTTTTGAACCCTTTCAATAACATTCGTGAACAGATTTTTACCAATTCTACCGTCGCACATTTGTATTCCAAGGTATCTTCCCAAAGAAGCGGCTGTTGGATTTCCGGAGATAGAGGCAATGTCGCGAGCAAGCTGGTGCGGCACGTTTGGGGAGAAAATAATCACGGATTTGTTGGCATTCATTCTCTAATCTGATGCCATGCTAAAGTTTTGGATGCACTCCATAATCATCCTCATTTGCTTCGTGGTGACTTGTGCAAAGAAAAGCAAGTCATCGGCGAAGAAAAGATGAGAAACCCGTGGACCATTTCTACACGTAGAAAACGGTTTCCATGAGCCTTCGTTCACTTTAGCTCGTATTATATGGGCCAACCGTTCCATGCACATAACAAAGATATAAGGAGATATAGAGTCTCCCTGGCGGACACCTCTTATCGGTTTAAAGGCTTCACTGATTTTGCCATTCCAGATAATTCGAATTTCTGGAGAAGTGATACAGAACATTATTAATTTGATGATTTGATGCGGCAAACCAGCCAACTTAGCGGTCTCTTCAATGAATATCCAAGACAATCTATCAAACGCCTTTTTGAGGTCAATTTTTAGAGTCATAAACTCATGTTTCCCTTTTTTCTTCCTCATTGAATACATGGTCTCTTATTATGTTGTCTCTTGTCTGTCTACCCGGAAGGAAGCTACTTTGCTCAGCTCCAATGGTAAGCATCAGAATTGGTTTCAATCTACCAGATATGACCTTTGTGATTGCCTTGTATGCCACATTGCAAAGTCCTATAGGACGAAATTATTTTATCGACTCCGGGTTTTCTTGCTTAGGGATCAGGTAAAGCAGCGTTTTATTGATCTCGACATTAAAAAGACCATCGGTGAAAGCTTGGTGGACGAGTTTGTGGAGATCCCTACCCACGATATTCCAAATTTTTTTATAGAAGACCGGTTGAAACCCATCTGGTCCGGGGATTTTGTAAGGTCCCATTGAAAAGATCACGCGTCGAACTTCCTAAATTTCCACTGGTTTGAGAAGACCAGTCTGCCTATTAATAGAGAGAGGAGGAAAGCTAGCCTGAATAGAAACCGTGTTGGAGTCACTAGCGGAGAAGATGTCTTTAAAGTACTTGACTGCATTTGTTTTAAGCTCGATAGGGTCGTCAATCCAGATGCCTTAGTCATTTTTAAGAGCATGAATGATAGCTTTCTGTCTCCGATTAACCGTAGTTAAATGAAAAAATCTTGTATTACGTTCTTGAAGAGTAACAGAGTTTTCTCTAGATTTTTGGAACCAAAATACTTGTTCTTGAAGAAGCACTTCATGGTATTCTTTCAATAAGTTTTTTTTTCAAGTTTCTTCAGACTTCCAGTAGCTCCCAAGTCCATTGCAATTTGAATACCCCAAGTCTAGCGTGAAGGCGTCTTTTCTTCTTGAAGATATTTCCGAAGGTATTTTTGTTCCACTCGCTAAGACCATTGGCGCAATTTGATAGAGAAGTTGCAAAATTGGTGTTAGAGTTCCAATGTTTGCGCATAACTTCGTGAATATCAGAGTTGAGGAGCCATGTTGCTTCAAATTTGAAGTTGGGAGATCGATAAACACCGCTGGATTGACCGAAGCAAAGAATAATAGGATTGTGATCGGAGTAGGTGCATGTTAGATGTTTAACAAAAGAATTTGGCGCACAGATTTTCCAATCGTCATTGGCAAGAAAACGATCAATTCTCGAGCTAACAAGATGGCCTCTGACCTTACCTCTCCATGTCAATTTAGGACCAGTAAAGGGTATGTCGCCAAGAGCACAATGCGTGATATTGTTATTGATTCTAATGCATCTATTTAGGGCTCCTGAACTACCCCCCTTTCGTTTGTCTAAATTTTGCACTTCATTGAAGTCGCCACCGATAATCCAAGGGCTACTGATGGTCTCAAAGATGGCACAAATATCTTCCCATAATTCGTCGCGAATAGATTGAGAAGGTGATGCGTAGATGTATGTAAATGTAAAAGAACCAAAGTCGTTAGCGATAACTTGGGTGTGAATCAACTGCCTGGAAGCTCCTAAAACTATAATATGGACTTTGTCCTCCTTCCAAAGAAGCCAAATACCATCTGAAAACCCATGAGCTTCCACCCACGCGTTTCCGAAAAAACCCAGACGACAGATAACATTTTCAGCATAGACTCCACTTATACGTGGTTCCACCACAATGACAATAGATGGGTTAGTAACCTGAATCATATCACGAAAATGAATTCTAAAATTCTCGTTTCCCGCTCCTTGCGAATTCCAGCAAATTATACGATGTAAACAATCCATAAAAATGATATATAGATTGTAGACTTAGGTTTAAACCCTGTTTGTTGATCCCGGGGGTCCAAGATCATACGATCTTCTCCGATCAGTCACCTTGCTTGTTTCTCCTCTATGGTCATTTTTCATTCCCCCTGAAGAGGGACGACGAGAATGATGTGTAGACTGAGTGGTTGAGTTTTTAGTTGTGTTGAGTCGTCGTCCCTGTAAGTTGTTTGGTAAAGGAGACAAGGCTTGGCGTTTCCCTGATTTAAATAATTAAATTGGTTGAGATCAATTTGCTCGACTCCTTCATGGGCTATATGAACTGATTTGACTTGTTCCACATTTTTTATAGGAAGTTGGTCTGGTAGTGTGGTATCTTCTTGCATGTTAGATACCACCAGCGGCTGATTGGTTTTTTCTGATAGGTTCATGGACTGTGTCTTTTTTGCTCCAGAGTTTAGTTTAGTTCCAAAGTCTCTCTTGTGCAAGGTAATGTTATTTGGCATGGGATCCTTGTCTGCTCTCATGTAATCTTCTTCCAAGTTCTTGTAGTGCCGAGAAGGCAGATCCTGAGTGTCGTTCCATGTCTTTTTTGTTACTACGATTGGTGGGTTTATTATTGGCAGGTCCAAAATTACCGCGACTGAAGTTCGTAGGCTTCCCTTGATTAAAGCGTTTGCGATTTGTTGTAATCATCCACGCGCCATATATTTTGCCGGTTCTGATGGTGTTGTTTGTTGGGCTTCCTTTTCCCTAGGAGCACGGTCTGATTCTGCGTCTTTTTCTTTACGTGCTAGAACCTCCGGTGAGCGCGGGCATTCCTCTTGATGATGTCCAAACACTCCACAGTGGAAGCAGATCAGTCGAATTCCTTCATATTCGATGTTGTATTCCTCTGTCCCTATAATGTATTTTGGGAGTAGTGGTTTATCAAGATCAATTTCCACCGCAATTCTGGCGTAGCATCCTTTCTTTCGTTGTTTTGAGCGTATGGTTGTCAACTTTGACAAAGTGACCGATGATGTCTCCAATTTTTTTTCAGGTGATCCATTTGCCTAAACATTTGAATAGGGAGTTCTGGTAGGCATACCCACGCCACGCTAGTGTGGAAGATATTGAGGCAGATGACGCTTTGAAGTCACTGTAAGGTAGTGTTGGAGAATTACCCATGGACCGAATCATAATCAGAGCGTTTTTGAAATTTAACCACAAAGAATCCCATGCCCATTTCATTTAACTCAAAGCAACCTGTTAATTTCCAAATATTTGGAAGTTTCTAGCAAGAGTGTCAAAGCGAATTGATTTACCAAGGAGTTTGATAATCAGACAACGTCCCCAAGTCCTGCACATCTCGCGCTTTTCATTCCCAGAAATTCTTATTTGCGGCCATGGTGAATTTTCGACAATCGGATCGTCTGTGAAATAATGACTGAAAGCCTCATCCCATTCAGCTTCTTCTTCTGTGGTGAACTGGATGTGTTCGATCAGATAAGAAGGAATTGATCAGATTTTGATGACGGCGTCGCGGAATGATGCATTCTCTCTAGGGCTGCAATGGTGGCGTTTGCGTTGTTGGTGGCTGGATTAATCCCGTCCAGATCCATTGTAGGGAGATCGTAGCTTTTCAATTCAATGATTTTGATTCGCCGGAGTGAGTTCCGGCATTTCGGTGTCGAACAGTGGATTCTTCAATAACGGCTAGTTTTTTTATATGGCGCCAATTTTGTGTGTGTGAATGGGTGAAAAGGGGGTTGAAACATTTTTCCTATTCGTCATTTTGTGAAGCAAGTATTCACTAAAATAGGAATTCTTTATTATTATCTTTCATATTATACAATCCAATACTTTCTATGATTTATTAAGTTCTTAAGTTAAATTTCTTCGTATGTATTTACGGTTTAAGTAACTTATATCAAAATTATTAGTAAGTATCTATATACTATTATATATATATAAAAAAGACAAACTGTGACACCAAATTTTTGATTTCCGATTTTAGCCTTAGAATTTTATTATTGGGACAATAATTTATTATTAAGCTTCTAATCTGCTAACCTTAATTTAAGTAAAACAATTACTACAATTATTATTGTAATTAATTGGGGATTTTGTTTCCCAAAATTTAGAAACTTTCTATATAAATTCCCTATCCTTATATACGTAATGTGTATCTTTAACTATTTAAATTATTTTCACCATACAAATTAAAATAAATCTTAATCACGCGGGGCTAATGTTTCTAGTAAAGAAAAAAAAAAGGAAGAAGGAAGAAACACTAGAGTAGCAGGAGATCTTAGGAAGTCAAATAATTTTGTAATTAACATTGAGTTATCAACTTTAATCTGCCAGTTGTATTTTGTGATAAAGGTAAGCTTTGAATAATAATCTCCGCTGACTGCAGTTAGTATTTTAGGAAAATTTCAAGGTTTTGGCGATTTGCTATCAGGATTCGAGCAGTTAATTGTAATAATAAATAATAATTTATTTGGTGTGGGCAAATTTGAGAATTTGAACCAATTTACTGTGTTGTTAGGGAATCTGCCATGATTATATTATTTGCCAAACTTTTGAAGTGATGATAGTTATAAACTGCAAAAACAAGTTCCTAAGTAGAAGAACACGAAGACAAGATACAGTACAATGCAAACTTGCGATACGGTTTTCAAAAACATTATAATATATCAAATACACGTTATAATATAAATACAACAACATCAAAATAGAGTACAAGTTATATAAGTTCACTCACAAATTACTATCAAACATATATATACTCTTAAATGCAAATCAGACCTTTTAAATGACAAGTTAAGCTACAAAAGATTAAAGGATTTTATATTGGATTTTATAGAGATTAATAGATTACATATAGTCTGGAAGATTATGCTAAAATGGAAATTAGTAATACAAATGAAAACGTGCTGAATAATCCTAAGAGTACGTTTTTTCTTTTGTGTTCTAATTACTGACATTCCATCCAAAATATGGATTCTTGAAACATACGCACTTATAATAATTGTTATTTTATCACTCAACTGCCATCAAACTCTCTTTAGTGAAACATCAAAGCCAACTTGCACGTGCTCAGTTGAATGTAATTGTACTAATTAAGACACAACTTTATATTTTACTCTTTATATTAAAATAGTACTTAAGTACTAATAAATTGACGAAGTTACGAACAATTATTCTTGATTTAGTAATTCTTAATAATTTGGTCAAATCTGTCGCAATAGTTAAATACGGTAATCCTTGAACATATAAGTTTTGGCTTTAGTAGTTAATAAATTAATTTGTAACTAACCCAATAAATATTTTTCGAGTGGAAACGTCTTTTACATACTTGAAAGTTATTTAATCAATTTCAACAATAAAACTAGGTTTCGAAATATTCATTGTCTAGTAGAATTGGTTTAACTTTAATATAACATTAAGGAAAATGGAATAATGCGGAGATGCTCAACTTTCCTAAAAAATATTCATTGACCACAGCACGAATATAATTTACGAAAAAGTAAGAAGAAAAAAAACATAAATAAAGAACAACAATCCAAAGATGAGATCTTAAATTACTTTGGCTACATAATTAAGACCTCCCAATTCTGCCGATGAGTTACAGTAGTTAAACATCTAATTCAATAAGATAAAAAAGAAAAAACGGAACTAAATGGTATCTTCAAGCATGAAATACGATCCATGCATGTAGCATCCATTTCAAAATGTGAGTGGCTTTTAATCGCCCCCCACCAGAGAGAACTAAAAAGTAAATTCTTCATGACGAAGAAAACCCTCCATGCACGTAGATATCCACTTCAAAATGCAGGTCGGCCAATCGCCGCCACTTAACAGAACACTTCAAAAGGAAAATCTACATGCAAAAACCTCAATGCAGTGTAGATATCTACTACAAAATGCAGTTCGTCCAATCGTCGCAACTTACAGAACTTAAATAGTAAAATCTACATGCAGAACGCTCAATGCAATGTAGATATCACTTCAAAATACTTCTCATACCAAGAAGTTTAATTCTTCAAAACATCCTTGAATCTGCACGGGATTCCAAAAAAGTAAAATTAAGTTAAATTAAAATTTTCAAAAAGGATTCGAAAAATAAAAAGACAAATTAAGTATTACCCAACAAACTGACTCCAAACACACAACCATATGGTGAACCAAACCTACAATAATTTCGAAATATAAAATTAGAAAAAATAACAAAAATAAGAGGTAACCAAGAATTTGATAAAAAGAAACATACATTCTTAAGCTTCAGCCGGACAAACATCCTTCAAATAGAGGAACACAAACCACACAAATATAAGCAACAGCACCAACGAAATAAAAAGAGCCGAAAATTTCACAAGTCACACCCACTTATTCTGTTTTTGTTTGAGCATTTTGCCCTCATAGTCATTAGGATCGACCAACCTTTCAAGTTTTTGACAAAGTCTCATGTTACATATATGCTCATAACAAATAGAGCCCAGAACACTCAGTAGCATACCACCACACATACTGGTAATCAATCCTAAAAGGATTTTGGTGTGTTTCTTACTATTTGGATCTTTGCAATATTAAGGACGGAATACCACATAATTGGTAATGAATCATATTGCAAGAATAAATACTGTTTTTAAAGCATTGACCCTTGATAGTAAATCTTAGATGTTTCTATCGGAAGTTGCTAGAGAGGTGCGAAGCAATGTTCGACGTTCAGTAAGATCGTAATGGGGAGTAGAGTTTGCTGAGTTTTGAAAAAACCGAGTAATATCATTTCCAAAAGTTTCCCAATTACATTGCCTTACATTGGAATGATAAGTGTTAACAAACCAAGCTAAGGCACTACCCTTCAAATGAAGGGCAGCATCGGATACTTTGTAGCCCTCATCAATTGGATTGAGTGCATAATAAATATTTGCAAGGGAGAGCCATTCATTAGGAGGGAGATCCCCAAAGAATATTGGGAAATCTCCTTGTTTTTTAAAACTCGATTTTCGGATAAGTTCACTTACATCATTTTTCAACTGCGCCATTGCAATATAATACTCGGTATTGCTTGTATGAAGTTTCTCGTCGATCTTCTGAACCATAGCATCATACTTATTTATGAGTTTACCATAAGCTACCACAGTTTTCTTTTTGAACTCAGCACATGATTTCGTCAAACGAGAAAGCTCCTTCTTCGTATTTTTAATATCATTAACCTATTAGGAAAAAAAAAAGATATGAGAATCAGAACTTAATAAATATTTTTAAGCAAAGAAATAACAAGGTCATTAAGAAAGAGATTTACCATTGTGTCATAATCTTCGGCACTTGCTGCGATTGCATCTTTCATAAACTTCTCAGGTGCTTCTGCTGCCATATATGGACAAAGAAAAAGTAGATTTTAGAAAACTTAAACCAAAAATTGAGCTTCTTAAAAACTTGTTTGTAATGAGATACTTACGTTTTTTGTTGACTGATGAATTGGTGTTGGAATGGGGACTAAAAAATAGCCTTAAGTTGAAGTCTTCACCACTTTCAAAATATAAAATTAGAGAAAATAACAAAAATAAGAGGTAACCAAGAATTTGATAAAAAGAAACATACCGTCTTAAACTTCAGCCGGACAAACATCCTTCAATTAGAGGAACACAAACCACACAAATATAACCAACAGCACCATCGGAATAAAAAGAGCCGAAAATTTCACAAGGCACACCCACTTGTTCTGTTTTTGTTATAGCATTTTGCTCTCATGGTCATTAGGATCGACCAACCTTACAAGTTTTTGGCAAAGTCTCATGTCCCACATATGCTCATAAGAAATAGAGCCCATGACACTCAGTAGCATACCACCACACATACTGGTAATCAATCCTAAAAGGATTTGGGTGTGTTTCTTACTATTCGGATCTTTGCAATATTTAGGACGGAATACCAGATAATTGGTAATGAATCCTATTGCAAGAATAAACACTGTTTTTAAAGCACTAACGCTTGATAGTAAATCTTTGATGTTTCCATCGAAAGTTGCTAGAGAGGTGCGAAGCAATGTTCGACGTTCAATAAGATCGTAATGGGGAGTAGAGTTTGTTGAGTCTTGAAAAAATCGAGTAATATCATTTCCAAAAGTTTCCCAATTACTCTGCCTTACATTGGAATGATAAGTGTTAACAAACCAAGCAAAGGAACTACCCTTCAAATGAAGGGCGGCATGGGATACTTTGTAGCCCTCATCAATTGGATTGAGTGCAAAATAAATATTTGCAAGGGAGAGCCATTCATTAGGAGGGAGATCCCCAGAGATATTGGAAAATCTCCTGGTTTTTTAAAACTCGATTTACGGATAAGTTCACTTACATTATTTTTCAATTGCGCCATTGCAATAGAATACTTGGTATTGCTTGTATGAAGTTTCTCGTCGGTCTTCTGAACCATAGCATCATACTTATTTATGAGTTTATCATAAGCTACCTCAGTTTTTTTTTCGAACTCAGCACATGATTTCGTCAAACGAGAAAGCTCCTTCTTCGTATTTTTAATATCATTAACCTATTAGGAAAAAAAAGATATGAGAATAAGAACTTAATAAATATTTTTAACCAAAGAAATAACAAGGTCATTAAGAAATGGATTTACCATTGTGTCATCATCTACGGCACTTGCTGCAATTGCATCTTTCATAGACTTCTCAGGTGCTTCTCCTTCCATCTAAGGACAGAAAAAGCAGATCTTAGAAAACTTAAACCAAAAATTGACTTCTGAAAAACTTGTTTATAATGAGATACTTACGTTTTTTGTTGATTGAATGGGGACTAATAAATAGCCTCAAGTTGAAGTCTACACCACTTTCAAAATATAAAATTAGAGAAAATAACAAAAATAAGAGGTAACCAAGAATTTGATAAAAATAAACATACCTTCTTAAACTTCAGCCGGACAAACATCCTTCAAATAGAGGAACACAAACCACACAAATATAACCAACAGCACCATCGGAATAAAAGAGCCAAAAATTTCACAAGGCACACCCATTTTTTCTGTTTTTGTTTGAGAATTTTGCCCTCATGGTCATTAGGATCGACCAACCTTTCAAGTGTTTGACAAAGTCTCATGTTTCACATATGCTAATAACAAATAGAGCCCAGAACACTCAGTAGCATACCACCACAAATACTAGTAATCAATCCTAAAAGGATTTGAGTGTGTTTCTTACTATTCGGATCTTTGCAATTATTTAGGACGGAATACCAGATAATTGGTAATGAATCCTATTGCAAGAATAAACACTGTTTTTAAAGCATTGACCTTTGATAGTAAATCTTTAATGCTTCCATCGGAAGTTGCTAGAGAGGTGTGAAGCAATGTTCGACGTTCAGTAAGATCGTAATATGGAGTAGAGTTTGCTGAGTTTTGAAAAAACCTTGTAACATCATTTTCAAAAGTTTTCCAATTACTTTGCCTTACATTGGAATGATAAGTGTTAACAAACCAAGCTAAGGCACTACCCTTCAAATGAAGGGCTGCATGGGATACTTTGTAGCCCTCATCAATTGGATTGAGTGCGAAATAAATATTTGTAATGGAGAGCCATTCATTAGGAGGGAGATCCCCAAAGAATATTGGGAAATCTCCTGGTTTTTTAAAACTCGATTTTCGGATAAGTTCACTTACATCATTTTTCAATTGCGCCATTGCAATATAATACTCGGTATTGCTTGTATGAAGTTTCTCGGCGGTCTCCTAAACAATGGCATCATACTTATTTATGAGTTTATCATAAGCTACCTCTGTTTTCGTTTCGAACTCAGCACATGATTTCGTCAAACGAGAAAGCTCCTTCTTCGTATTTTTAATATCATTACCCTATTAGGAAAAAAAATATATGAGGATCAGAACTTAATAAATATTTTCAAGTAAAGAAATAACAGGGTCATTAAGAAAGGGATTTACCATTGTGTCATCATCTTCAGCACTTGCTGCGATTGCATTTTTCATAGACTTCTCAGGTGCTTCTCCTGCCATCTAAGGACAAAGAAAAAGCAGATCTTAGAAAACTTAAACCAAAAATTGAACTTCTTAAAAACTTGTTTGTAATGAGAAACTTACGTTTTTTGTTGACTGATGAATTCGTGTTGGATTTGGGACTAATAAACAGCCTCAAGTCGAAGTCTTCACCACTTCAAAATATAAAATTATAGAAAATAACAAAAATAAGAGGTAACCAAGAATTTGATTAAAAGAAACATACCTTCTTAAACTTCAGCCCCCCACAAACATCCTTCAAATAGAGGAACGCAAACCACACAAATATAACCAATTGCCACATCAGAATAAAAGAGGCAAAAATTTCACAAGGCACACCCACTTGTTCTGTTTTTGTTTGAGCATTTTGCCCTCATGGTCATTAGGATCGACCAACCTTTAATGTTTTTGGCAAAGTCTCATATTCCACATATGCTCATAACAAATAGAGCCCAGAACACGTAGTAGCATACCACCACACATACTGGTAATCAATCCTAAAAGGATTTGGGTGTGTTTCTTACTCTTCGGATCTTTGCAGTATTTAGGACGGAATACCAGATAATAGGTAATGAATCCTATTGCAAGAATAAACACTATTTTTAAAGCATTGACCCTTGATAGTAAATCTTTGATGTTTCCATCGGAAGTTGCTAGAGAGGTGCGAAGCAATGTTCGACGTTCAGTAAGATCGTAATGGGGAGTAGAGTTTGCCGAGTTTTGAAAAAACCGAGTAATATCATTTCCAAAAGTTTTCCAATTACTTTGCCTTACATTGGAATGATAAGTTTTAACAAACCAAGCTAAGGCACTACCATTCAAATGAAGGGTTGCATGGGATACTTTGTAGCCCTCATCAATTGGATTGAGTGCGAAATAAATATTTGTAATGGAGAGCCATTCATTAGGAGGGAGATCCCCAAAGAATATTGGGAAATCTCCTGGTTTTTTAAAACTCGATTTTCGGATAAGTTCACTTACATCATTTTTCAATTGCGCCATTGCAATATAATACTCGGTATTGCTTGTATGAAGTTTCTCGTCGATCTTGTGAACAATGGCATCATACTTATTTATGAGTTTATCATAAGCTACCACAGTTTTCGTTTCGAACTCAGCACATGATTTCGTCAAACGAGAAAGCTCATTCTTCGTATTTTTAATATCATTAACCTATTAGAAAAAAAAGATATGAGAATCAGAACTTAATAAATATTTTCAAGCAAAGAAATAACAAGGTCATTAAGAAAAGGATTTACCATTGTGTCATCAGCTTCAGCACTTGCTGCGATTGCATCTTTCATAGACTTCTCAGGTGCTTCTCCTGCCATCTAAGGACAAAGAAAAAGCAGATCTTAGAAAACTTAAACCAAAAAATGAACTTCTTAAAAACTTGTTTGTAATGAGATACTTACGTTTTTTGTTGACTGATGAATTGGTGTTGGATTGGGGACTAATATACAGCCTCCAGTTGAAGTCTTCACCACTTCAAAATATAAATATAGAGAAAATAACAAAAATAAGAGGTAAAGAAGAATTTGATTAAAAGAAACATACCTTCTTAAACTTTAGCCCGACAAACCTCCTTCAAATAGAGGAACACAAACCACACAAATATAACCAACTGCCCCAACGGAATAAAAGAGGCGAAATTTTCACAAGGCACACCCACTTGTTCTGTTTTTGTTTGAACATTTTACCCTCATGGTCATTAGGATCGACCAACCATTCAAGTTTTTGGCAAAGTCTCATGTTCCACATATGCTCATAACGAATAGAGCTCAGAACACTCAGTAGCATACCACCACACATACTGGTAATCAATCCTAAAAGGATGTGGGTGTATTTCTTACTATTCGGATCTTTGCAATATTTAGGACGGAATGCCAGATAATTGGCAATGAATCCTATTGCAAAAATAAACACTATTTTTAAAGCATTGGCCCTTGATAGTAAATCTTTGATGTTTCCATCGGAAGTTGCTAGAGACGTGCGAAGCAATGTTCGACGTTCAGTAAGATCGTAATGGGGAGTAGAGTTTGCTGAGTTTTGAAAAAACCGAGTAATATCATTTCCAAAAGTTTTCCAATTACTTTGCCTTACATTAGAATGATAAGTGCTAACAAACCAAGCTAAGGCCCTACCCTTCAAATGAAGGGCAGCATGGGATACTTTGTAGCCCTCATCAATTGGATTGAGTGCAAAATAAATATTTACAAGGGAGAACCATTCATTAGGAGAGAGATCTCCCGAGAATATTGGGA
The DNA here is from genome assembly GCA_948329865.1 of Linaria vulgaris. NCBI lineage: Eukaryota > Viridiplantae > Streptophyta > Magnoliopsida > Lamiales > Plantaginaceae > Linaria > Linaria vulgaris. Next base: position 117,944,048 of record OX415249.1, read on the forward strand.
AATGTTTAGGTTTTTTAAAACTCGATTTTCGGATAAGTTCACTTACATCATTTTTCAATTGTGCCATTGCAATATAATACTCAGTATTGCTTGTATGAAGTTTCTCGTCGGTTTTCTGAACCATATCATCATACTTATTTATGAGTTTATCATAAGCTACCTCAGTTTTCTTTTTGTACTCAGCACAGGATTTCGTGAAACGAAAAAGCTCCTTCATCGTATTTTTAATATCATTAACCTATTAGGAAAAAAAAAGATATGAGAATCGGAACTTAATAAATAATGAAATAACAAGATCATTAAGAAAGGGATTTTCCATTTTGTCATCATCTTCGGCACTTGCTGCGATTGCATCTTTCGTAGACTTCTCAGGTGCCTCCTCTTGCCATCTAAGGACAAAGAAAAAGTAGATCTTAGAAAACTTAAACCAAAAATTGAACTTCTTAAAAACTTGTTTGTAATGAGATACTTACATTTTTTGTTGACTCATGAATTGGTGTTGGATTGGGGACTAATAAATAGCCTCAAGTTGAAGTCTTTGCCACTTTCAAAATATAAAATTAGAGAAAATAACAAAAACAAGAGGTAACCAATAATTTGATAAAAAGAAACATGTCTTCTTAAACTTCACCCCGACAAACATCCTTCAAATAGAGGAACACAAACCACAAAAATATAACCAACATCACCATCGGAATAAAAGAGCCGAAAATTTCACAAGGCACACACATTTGTTCTATTTTTGTTTGAGCATTTTTCCCTCATGGTCATTAGGATCGACCGACCTTTCAAGTTTTTGGCAAAGTCTCATGTTCCACATATGCTCATAACAAATAGAGCGCAGAACACTCAGTAGCATACCACCACATATACTGGTAATCAATCCTAAAAGGATTTGGGTGTGTTTCTTACTATTCAGATCTTTGCAATATTTAGGACGGAATTCCAGATAATTGGTAATGAATCCTATTGCAAAAATAAACACTGTTTTAAAAGCATTGACCCTTGATATTAAATCTTTGATGTTTCCATCGAAAGTTACTAGAGAGGTGCGAAGCAATGTTCGACGTTCAGTAAGATCGTAATAGGGAGTAGAGTTTGTTGAGTTTTGAAAAAACCGAGTAACATCATTTTCAAAAGTTTCCCAATTACTTTGCCTTACATTGGAATGATAAGTGTTAACAAACCAATCTAAGGCACTACCCTTCAAATGAAGGGCTGCAAGGGATACTTTGTAGCCCTCATCAATTGGATTGAGTGCGAAATAAATATTTACATGGGAGAGCCATTCATTAGGAGGGAGATCCCCAAAGAATATTGGGAAATCTCCTGGTTTTTTAAAACTCGATTTTCGGATAAGTTCACTTACATCATTTTTCAATTGCGCCATTGCAATATAATACTCGGTATTGCTTGTATGAAGTTTCTCGTCGGTCTTCTGAACAATGGCATCATACTTATTTATGAGTTTATCATAAGCTACCTCAGTTTTCGTTTCGAACTCAGCACATGATTTCGTCAAACGAGAATGCTCCTTCTTCGTATTTTTAATATCATTAATCTATTAGGAAAAAAAAGATATGAGATTCAGAACTTAATAAATATTTTCAAGCAAAGAAATAACAAGGTCATTAAGAAAGGGATTTACCATTGTATCATCATCTTCGGCACTTGCTGCGATTGCATCTTTCATAGACTTCTCAGGTGCTTCTCCTGCCATCTAAGGACAAAGAAAAAGCAGATCTTAGAAAACTTAAACCAAAAATTGAACTTCTTAAAAACTTGTTTGTAATGAGAAACTTACGTTTTTTGTTGACTGATGAATTCGTGTTGGATTTGGGACTAATAAACAGCCTCAAGTCGAAGTCTTCACCACTTCAAAATATAAAATTATAGAAAATAACAAAAATAAGAGGTAACCAAGAATTTGATTAAAAGAAACATACCTTCTTAAACTTCAGCCCCCCACAAACATCCTTCAAATAGAGGAACGCAAACCACACAAATATAACCAATTGCCCCATCAGAATAAAAGAGGCAAAAATTTCACAAAGCACACCCACTTGTTCTGTTTTTGTTTGAGCATTATGCCCTCATGGTCATTAGGATCGACCAACCTTTAATGTTTTTGGCAAAGTCTCATATTCCACATATGCTCATAACAAATAGAGCCCAGAACACGTAGTAGCATACCACCACACATACTGGTAATCAATCCTAAAAGGATTTGGGTGTGTTTCTTACTCTTCGGATCTTTGCAATATTTAGGACGGAATACCAGATAATAGGTAATGAATCCTATTGCAAGAATAAACACTATTTTTAAAGCATTGACCCTTGATAGTAAATCTTTGATGTTTCCATCGGAAGTTGCTAGAGAGGTGCGAAGCAATGTTCGACGTTCAGTAAGATCGTAATGGGGAGTAGAGTTTGCCGAGTTTTGAAAAAACCGAGTAATATCATTTCCAAAAGTTTCCCAATTACTTTGCCTTACATTGGAATGATAAGTTTTAACAAACCAAGCTAAGGCACTACCATTCAAATGAAGGGTTGCATGGGATACTTTGTAGCCCTCATCAATTGGATTGAGTGCGAAATAAATATTTGTAATGGAGAGCCATTCATTAGGAGGGAGATCCCCAAAGAATATTGGGAAATCTCCTGGTTTTTTAAAACTCGATTTTCGGATAAGTTCACTTACATCATTTTTCAATTGTGCCATTGCAATATAATACTCGGTATTGCTTGTATGAAGTTTCTAGTCGATCTTCTGAACAATGGCATCATACTTATTTATGAGTTTATCATAAGCTACCACATTTTTCGTTTCGAACTCAGCACATGATTTCGTCAAACGATAAAGCTCATTCTTCGTATTTTTAATATCATTAACCTATTAGAAAAAAAAGATATGAGAATCAGAACTTAATAAATATTTTCAAGCAAAGAAATAACAAGGTCATTAAGAAAAGGATTTACCATTGTGTCATCATCTTCAGCACTTGCTGCGATTGCATCTTTCATAGACTTCTCAGGTGCTTCTCCTGCCATCTAAGGACAAAGAAAAAGCAGATCTTAGAAAACTTAAACCAAAAAATGAACTTCTTAAAAACTTGTTTGTAATGAGATACTTACGTTTTTTGTTGACTGATGAATTGGTGTTGGATTGGGGACTAATATACAGCCTCCAGTTGAAGTCTTCACCACTTCAAAATATAAATATAGAGAAAATAACAAAAATAAGAGGTAAAGAAGAATTTGAGTAAAAGAAACATACCTTCTTAAACTTTAGCCCGACAAACCTCCTTCAAATAGAGGAACACAAACCACACAAATATAACCAACTGCCCCAACGGAATAAAAGAGGCGAAAATTTCACAAGGCACACCCACTTGTTCTGTTTTTGTTTGAACATTTTACCCTCATGGTCATTAGGATCGACCAACCATTCAAGTTTTTGGCAAAGTCTCATGTTCCACATATGCTCATAACGAATAGAGCTCAGAACACTCAGTAGCATACCACCACACATACTGGTAATCAATCCTAAAAGGATGTGGGTGTATTTCTTACTATTCGGATCTTTGCAATATTTAGGACGGAATGCCAGATAATTGGCAATGAATCCTATTGCAAAAATAAACACTGTTTTTAAAGCATTGGCCTTTGATAGTAAATCTTTGATGTTTCCATCGGAAGTTGCTAGAGACGTGCGAAGCAATGTTCGACGTTCAGTAAGATCGTAATGGGGAGTAGAGTTTGCTGAGTTTTGAAAAAACCGAGTAATATCATTTCCAAAAGTTTTCCAATTACTTTGCCTTACATTAGAATGATAAGTGCTAACAAACCAAGCTAAGGCCCTACCCTTCAAATGAAGGGCAACATGGGATACTTTGTAGCCCTCATCAATTGGATTGAGTGCGAAATAAATATTTACATGGGAGAGCCATTCATTAGGAGGGAGATCCCCAAAGAATATTGGGAAATCTCCTGGTTTTTTAAAACTCGATTTTCGGATAAGTTCACTTACATCATTTTTCAATTGCGCCATTGCAATATAATACTCGGTATTGCTTGTATGAAGTTTCTCGTCGGTCTTCTGAACAATGGCATCATACTTATTTATGAGTTTATCATAAGCTACCTCAGTTTTCGTTTCGAACTCAGCACATGATTTCGTCAAACGAGAATGCTCCTTCTTCGTATTTTTAATATCATTAATCTATTAGGAAAAAAAAGATATGAGATTCAGAACTTAATAAATATTTTCAAGCAAAGAAATAACAAGGTCATTAAGAAAGGGATTTACCATTGTATCATCATCTTCGGCACTTGCTGCGATTGCATCTTTCATAGACTTCTCAGGTGCTTCTCCTGCCATCTAAGGACAAAGAAAAAGCAGATCTTAGAAAACTTAAACCAAAAATTGAACTTCTTAAAAACTTGTTTGTAATGAGAAACTTACGTTTTTTGTTGACTGATGAATTCGTGTTGGATTTGGGACTAATAAACAGCCTCAAGTCGAAGTCTTCACCACTTCAAAATATAAAATTATAGAAAATAACAAAAATAAGAGGTAACCAAGAATTTGATTAAAAGAAACATACCTTCTTAAACTTCAGCCCCCCACAAACATCCTTCAAATAGAGGAACGCAAACCACACAAATATAACCAATTGCCCCATCAGAATAAAAGAGGCAAAAATTTCACAAAGCACACCCACTTGTTCTGTTTTTGTTTGAGCATTTTGCCCTCATGGTCATTAGGATCGACCAACCTTTAATGTTTTTGGCAAAGTCTCATATTCCACATATGCTCATAACAAATAGAGCCCAGAACACGTAGTAGCATACCACCACACATACTGGTAATCAATCCTAAAAGGATTTGGGTGTGTTTCTTACTCTTCGGATCTTTGCAATATTTAGGACGGAATACCAGATAATAGGTAATGAATCCTATTGCAAGAATAAACACTATTTTTAAAGCATTGACCCTTGATAGTAAATCTTTGATGTTTCCATCGGAAGTTGCTAGAGAGGTGCGAAGCAATGTTCGACGTTCAGTAAGATCGTAATGGGGAGTAGAGTTTGCCGAGTTTTGAAAAAACCGAGTAATATCATTTCCAAAAGTTTCCCAATTACTTTGCCTTACATTGGAATGATAAGTTTTAACAAACCAAGCTAAGGCACTACCATTCAAATGAAGGGTTGCATGGGATACTTTGTAGCCCTCATCAATTGGATTGAGTGCGAAATAAATATTTGTAATGGAGAGCCATTCATTAGGAGGGAGATCCCCAAAGAATATTGGGAAATCTCCTGGTTTTTTAAAACTCGATTTTCGGATAAGTTCACTTACATCATTTTTCAATTGTGCCATTGCAATATAATACTCGGTATTGCTTGTATGAAGTTTCTAGTCGATCTTCTGAACAATGGCATCATACTTATTTATGAGTTTATCATAAGCTACCACATTTTTCGTTTCGAACTCAGCACATGATTTCGTCAAACGATAAAGCTCATTCTTCGTATTTTTAATATCATTAACCTATTAGAAAAAAAAGATATGAGAATCAGAACTTAATAAATATTTTCAAGCAAAGAAATAACAAGGTCATTAAGAAAAGGATTTACCATTGTGTCATCATCTTCAGCACTTGCTGCGATTGCATCTTTCATAGACTTCTCAGGTGCTTCTCCTGCCATCTAAGGACAAAGAAAAAGCAGATCTTAGAAAACTTAAACCAAAAAATGAACTTCTTAAAAACTTGTTTGTAATGAGATACTTACGTTTTTTGTTGACTGATGAATTGGTGTTGGATTGGGGACTAATATACAGCCTCCAGTTGAAGTCTTCACCACTTCAAAATATAAATATAGAGAAAATAACAAAAATAAGAGGTAAAGAAGAATTTGAGTAAAAGAAACATACCTTCTTAAACTTTAGCCCGACAAACCTCCTTCAAATAGAGGAACACAAACCACACAAATATAACCAACTGCCCCAACGGAATAAAAGAGGCGAAAATTTCACAAGGCACACCCACTTGTTCTGTTTTTGTTTGAACATTTTACCCTCATGGTCATTAGGATCGACCAACCATTCAAGTTTTTGGCAAAGTCTCATGTTCCACATATGCTCATAACGAATAGAGCTCAGAACACTCAGTAGCATACCACCACACATACTGGTAATCAATCCTAAAAGGATGTGGGTGTATTTCTTACTATTCGGATCTTTGCAATATTTAGGACGGAATGCCAGATAATTGGCAATGAATCCTATTGCAAAAATAAACACTGTTTTTAAAGCATTGGCCTTTGATAGTAAATCTTTGATGTTTCCATCGGAAGTTGCTAGAGACGTGCGAAGCAATGTTCGACGTTCAGTAAGATCGTAATGGGGAGTAGAGTTTGCTGAGTTTTGAAAAAACCGAGTAATATCATTTCCAAAAGTTTTCCAATTACTTTGCCTTACATTAGAATGATAAGTGCTAACAAACCAAGCTAAGGCCCTACCCTTCAAATGAAGGGCAACATGGGATACTTTGTAGCCCTCATCAATTGGATTGAGTGCGAAATAAATATTTACATGGGAGAGCCATTCATTAGGAGGGAGATCCCCAAAGAATATTGGGAAATCTCCTGGTTTTTTAAAACTCGATTTTCGGATAAGTTCACTTACATCATTTTTCAATTGCGCCATTGCAATATAATACTCGGTATTGCTTGTATGAAGTTTCTCGTCGGTCTTCTGAACAATGGCATCATACTTATTTATGAGTTTATCATAAGCTACCTCAGTTTTCGTTTCGAACTCAGCACATGATTTCGTCAAACGAGAATGCTCCTTCTTCGTATTTTTAATATCATTAATCTATTAGGAAAAAAAAGATATGAGATTCAGAACTTAATAAATATTTTCAAGCAAAGAAATAACAAGGTCATTAAGAAAGGGATTTACCATTGTATCATCATCTTCGGCACTTGCTGCGATTGCATCTTTCATAGACTTCTCAGGTGCTTCTCCTGCCATCTAAGGACAAAGAAAAAGCAGATCTTAGAAAACTTAAACCAAAAATTGAACTTCTTAAAAACTTGTTTGTAATGAGAAACTTACGTTTTTTGTTGACTGATGAATTCGTGTTGGATTTGGGACTAATAAACAGCCTCAAGTCGAAGTCTTCACCACTTCAAAATATAAAATTATAGAAAATAACAAAAATAAGAGGTAACCAAGAATTTGATTAAAAGAAACATACCTTCTTAAACTTCAGCCCCCCACAAACATCCTTCAAATAGAGGAACGCAAACCACACAAATATAACCAATTGCCCCATCAGAATAAAAGAGGCAAAAATTTCACAAAGCACACCCACTTGTTCTGTTTTTGTTTGAGCATTTTGCCCTCATGGTCATTAGGATCGACCAACCTTTAATGTTTTTGGCAAAGTCTCATATTCCACATATGCTCATAACAAATAGAGCCCAGAACACGTAGTAGCATACCACCACACATACTGGTAATCAATCCTAAAAGGATTTGGGTGTGTTTCTTACTCTTCGGATCTTTGCAATATTTAGGACGGAATACCAGATAATAGGTAATGAATCCTATTGCAAGAATAAACACTATTTTTAAAGCATTGACCCTTGATAGTAAATCTTTGATGTTTCCATCGGAAGTTGCTAGAGAGGTGCGAAGCAATGTTCGACGTTCAGTAAGATCGTAATGGGGAGTAGAGTTTGCCGAGTTTTGAAAAAACCGAGTAATATCATTTCCAAAAGTTTCCCAATTACTTTGCCTTACATTGGAATGATAAGTTTTAACAAACCAAGCTAAGGCACTACCATTCAAATGAAGGGTTGCATGGGATACTTTGTAGCCCTCATCAATTGGATTGAGTGCGAAATAAATATTTGTAATGGAGAGCCATTCATTAGGAGGGAGATCCCCAAAGAATATTGGGAAATCTCCTGGTTTTTTAAAACTCGATTTTCGGATAAGTTCACTTACATCATTTTTCAATTGTGCCATTGCAATATAATACTCGGTATTGCTTGTATGAAGTTTCTAGTCGATCTTCTGAACAATGGCATCATACTTATTTATGAGTTTATCATAAGCTACCACATTTTTCGTTTCGAACTCAGCACATGATTTCGTCAAACGATAAAGCTCATTCTTCGTATTTTTAATATCATTAACCTATTAGAAAAAAAAGATATGAGAATCAGAACTTAATAAATATTTTCAAGCAAAGAAATAACAAGGTCATTAAGAAAAGGATTTACCATTGTGTCATCATCTTCAGCACTTGCTGCGATTGCATCTTTCATAGACTTCTCAGGTGCTTCTCCTGCCATCTAAGGACAAAGAAAAAGCAGATCTTAGAAAACTTAAACCAAAAAATGAACTTCTTAAAAACTTGTTTGTAATGAGATACTTACGTTTTTTGTTGACTGATGAATTGGTGTTGGATTGGGGACTAATATACAGCCTCCAGTTGAAGTCTTCACCACTTCAAAATATAAATATAGAGAAAATAACAAAAATAAGAGGTAAAGAAGAATTTGAGTAAAAGAAACATACCTTCTTAAACTTTAGCCCGACAAACCTCCTTCAAATAGAGGAACACAAACCACACAAATATAACCAACTGCCCCAACGGAATAAAAGAGGCGAAAATTTCACAAGGCACACCCACTTGTTCTGTTTTTGTTTGAACATTTTACCCTCATGGTCATTAGGATCGACCAACCATTCAAGTTTTTGGCAAAGTCTCATGTTCCACATATGCTCATAACGAATAGAGCTCAGAACACTCAGTAGCATACCACCACACATACTGGTAATCAATCCTAAAAGGATGTGGGTGTATTTCTTACTATTCGGATCTTTGCAATATTTAGGACGGAATGCCAGATAATTGGCAATGAATCCTATTGCAAAAATAAACACTGTTTTTAAAGCATTGGCCTTTGATAGTAAATCTTTGATGTTTCCATCGGAAGTTGCTAGAGACGTGCGAAGCAATGTTCGACGTTCAGTAAGATCGTAATGGGGAGTAGAGTTTGCTGAGTTTTGAAAAAACCGAGTAATATCATTTCCAAAAGTTTTCCAATTACTTTGCCTTACATTAGAATGATAAGTGCTAACAAACCAAGCTAAGGCCCTACCCTTCAAATGAAGGGCAACATGGGATACTTTGTAGCCCTCATCAATTGGATTGAGTGCGAAATAAATATTTACATGGGAGAGCCATTCATTAGGAGGGAGATCCCCAAAGAATATTGGGAAATCTCCTGGTTTTTTAAAACTCGATTTTCGGATAAGTTCACTTACATCATTTTTCAATTGCGCCATTGCAATATAATACTCGGTATTGCTTGTATGAAGTTTCTCGTCGGTCTTCTGAACAATGGCATCATACTTATTTATGAGTTTATCATAAGCTACCTCAGTTTTCGTTTCGAACTCAGCACATGATTTCGTCAAACGAGAATGCTCCTTCTTCGTATTTTTAATATCATTAATCTATTAGGAAAAAAAAGATATGAGATTCAGAACTTAATAAATATTTTCAAGCAAAGAAATAACAAGGTCATTAAGAAAGGGATTTACCATTGTATCATCATCTTCGGCACTTGCTGCGATTGCATCTTTCATAGACTTCTCAGGTGCTTCTCCTGCCATCTAAGGACAAAGAAAAAGCAGATCTTAGAAAACTTAAACCAAAAATTGAACTTCTTAAAAACTTGTTTGTAATGAGAAACTTACGTTTTTTGTTGACTGATGAATTCGTGTTGGATTTGGGACTAATAAACAGCCTCAAGTCGAAGTCTTCACCACTTCAAAATATAAAATTATAGAAAATAACAAAAATAAGAGGTAACCAAGAATTTGATTAAAAGAAACATACCTTCTTAAACTTCAGCCCCCCACAAACATCCTTCAAATAGAGGAACGCAAACCACACAAATATAACCAATTGCCCCATCAGAATAAAAGAGGCAAAAATTTCACAAAGCACACCCACTTGTTCTGTTTTTGTTTGAGCATTTTGCCCTCATGGTCATTAGGATCGACCAACCTTTAATGTTTTTGGCAAAGTCTCATATTCCACATATGCTCATAACAAATAGAGCCCAGAACACGTAGTAGCATACCACCACACATACTGGTAATCAATCCTAAAAGGATTTGGGTGTGTTTCTTACTCTTCGGATCTTTGCAATATTTAGGACGGAATACCAGATAATAGGTAATGAATCCTATTGCAAGAATAAACACTATTTTTAAAGCATTGACCCTTGATAGTAAATCTTTGATGTTTCCATCGGAAGTTGCTAGAGAGGTGCGAAGCAATGTTCGACGTTCAGTAAGATCGTAATGGGGAGTAGAGTTTGCCGAGTTTTGAAAAAACCGAGTAATATCATTTCCAAAAGTTTCCCAATTACTTTGCCTTACATTGGAATGATAAGTTTTAACAAACCAAGCTAAGGCACTACCATTCAAATGAAGGGTTGCATGGGATACTTTGTAGCCCTCATCAATTGGATTGAGTGCGAAATAAATATTTGTAATGGAGAGCCATTCATTAGGAGGGAGATCCCCAAAGAATATTGGGAAATCTCCTGGTTTTTTAAAACTCGATTTTCGGATAAGTTCACTTACATCATTTTTCAATTGTGCCATTGCAATATAATACTCGGTATTGCTTGTATGAAGTTTCTAGTCGATCTTCTGAACAATGGCATCATACTTATTTATGAGTTTATCATAAGCTACCACATTTTTCGTTTCGAACTCAGCACATGATTTCGTCAAACGATAAAGCTCATTCTTCGTATTTTTAATATCATTAACCTATTAGAAAAAAAAGATATGAGAATCAGAACTTAATAAATATTTTCAAGCAAAGAAATAACAAGGTCATTAAGAAAAGGATTTACCATTGTGTCATCATCTTCAGCACTTGCTGCGATTGCATCTTTCATAGACTTCTCAGGTGCTTCTCCTGCCATCTAAGGACAAAGAAAAAGCAGATCTTAGAAAACTTAAACCAAAAAATGAACTTCTTAAAAACTTGTTTGTAATGAGATACTTACGTTTTTTGTTGACTGATGAATTGGTGTTGGATTGGGGACTAATATACAGCCTCCAGTTGAAGTCTTCACCACTTCAAAATATAAATATAGAGAAAATAACAAAAATAAGAGGTAAAGAAGAATTTGAGTAAAAGAAACATACCTTCTTAAACTTTAGCCCGACAAACCTCCTTCAAATAGAGGAACACAAACCACACAAATATAACCAACTGCCCCAACGGAATAAAAGAGGCGAAAATTTCACAAGGCACACCCACTTGTTCTGTTTTTGTTTGAACATTTTACCCTCATGGTCATTAGGATCGACCAACCATTCAAGTTTTTGGCAAAGTCTCATGTTCCACATATGCTCATAACGAATAGAGCTCAGAACACTCAGTAGCATACCACCACACATACTGGTAATCAATCCTAAAAGGATGTGGGTGTATTTCTTACTATTCGGATCTTTGCAATATTTAGGACGGAATGCCAGATAATTGGCAATGAATCCTATTGCAAAAATAAACACTGTTTTTAAAGCATTGGCCTTTGATAGTAAATCTTTGATGTTTCCATCGGAAGTTGCTAGAGACGTGCGAAGCAATGTTCGACGTTCAGTAAGATCGTAATGGGGAGTAGAGTTTGCTGAGTTTTGAAAAAACCGAGTAATATCATTTCCAAAAGTTTTCCAATTACTTTGCCTTACATTAGAATGATAAGTGCTAACAAACCAAGCTAAGGCCCTACCCTTCAAATGAAGGGCAACATGGGATACTTTGTAGCCCTCATCAATTGGATTGAGTGCGAAATAAATATTTACATGGGAGAGCCATTCATTAGGAGGGAGATCCCCAAAGAATATTGGGAAATCTCCTGGTTTTTTAAAACTCGATTTTCGGATAAGTTCACTTACATCATTTTTCAATTGCGCCATTGCAATATAATACTCGGTATTGCTTGTATGAAGTTTCTCGTCGGTCTTCTGAACAATGGCATCATACTTATTTATGAGTTTATCATAAGCTACCTCAGTTTTCGTTTCGAACTCAGCACATGATTTCGTCAAACGAGAATGCTCCTTCTTCGTATTTTTAATATCATTAATCTATTAGGAAAAAAAAGATATGAGATTCAGAACTTAATAAATATTTTCAAGCAAAGAAATAACAAGGTCATTAAGAAAGGGATTTACCATTGTATCATCATCTTCGGCACTTGCTGCGATTGCATCTTTCATAGACTTCTCAGGTGCTTCTCCTGCCATCTAAGGACAAAGAAAAAGCAGATCTTAGAAAACTTAAACCAAAAATTGAACTTCTTAAAAACTTGTTTGTAATGAGAAACTTACGTTTTTTGTTGACTGATGAATTCGTGTTGGATTTGGGACTAATAAACAGCCTCAAGTCGAAGTCTTCACCACTTCAAAATATAAAATTATAGAAAATAACAAAAATAAGAGGTAACCAAGAATTTGATTAAAAGAAACATACCTTCTTAAACTTCAGCCCCCCACAAACATCCTTCAAATAGAGGAACGCAAACCACACAAATATAACCAATTGCCCCATCAGAATAAAAGAGGCAAAAATTTCACAAAGCACACCCACTTGTTCTGTTTTTGTTTGAGCATTTTGCCCTCATGGTCATTAGGATCGACCAACCTTTAATGTTTTTGGCAAAGTCTCATATTCCACATATGCTCATAACAAATAGAGCCCAGAACACGTAGTAGCATACCACCACACATACTGGTAATCAATCCTAAAAGGATTTGGGTGTGTTTCTTACTCTTCGGATCTTTGCAATATTTAGGACGGAATACCAGATAATAGGTAATGAATCCTATTGCAAGAATAAACACTATTTTTAAAGCATTGACCCTTGATAGTAAATCTTTGATGTTTCCATCGGAAGTTGCTAGAGAGGTGCGAAGCAATGTTCGACGTTCAGTAAGATCGTAATGGGGAGTAGAGTTTGCCGAGTTTTGAAAAAACCGAGTAATATCATTTCCAAAAGTTTCCCAATTACTTTGCCTTACATTGGAATGATAAGTTTTAACAAACCAAGCTAAGGCACTACCATTCAAATGAAGGGTTGCATGGGATACTTTGTAGCCCTCATCAATTGGATTGAGTGCGAAATAAATATTTGTAATGGAGAGCCATTCATTAGGAGGGAGATCCCCAAAGAATATTGGGAAATCTCCTGGTTTTTTAAAACTCGATTTTCGGATAAGTTCACTTACATCATTTTTCAATTGTGCCATTGCAATATAATACTCGGTATTGCTTGTATGAAGTTTCTCGTCGATCTTCTGAACAATGGCATCATACTTATTTATGAGTTTATCATAAGCTACCACATTTTTCGTTTCGAACTCAGCACATGATTTCGTCAAACGATAAAGCTCATTCTTCGTATTTTTAATATCATTAACCTATTAGAAAAAAAAGATATGAGAATCAGAACTTAATAAATATTTTCAAGCAAAGAAATAACAAGGTCATTAAGAAAAGGATTTACCATTGTGTCATCATCTTCAGCACTTGCTGCGATTGCATCTTTCATAGACTTCTCAGGTGCTTCTCCTGCCATCTAAGGACAAAGAAAAAGCAGATCTTAGAAAACTTAAACCAAAAAATGAACTTCTTAAAAACTTGTTTGTAATGAGATACTTACGTTTTTTGTTGACTGATGAATTGGTGTTGGATTGGGGACTAATATACAGCCTCCAGTTGAAGTCTTCACCACATCAAAATATAAATATAGAGAAAATAACAAAAATAAGAGGTAAAGAAGAATTTGATTAAAAGAAACATACCTTCTTAAACTTTAGCCCGACAAACCTCCTTCAAATAGAGGAACACAAACCACACAAATATAACCAACTGCCCCAACGGAATAAAAGAGGCGAAAATTTCACAAGGCACACCCACTTGTTCTGTTTTTGTTTGAACATTTTACCCTCATGGTCATTAGGATCGACCAACCATTCAAGTTTTTGGCAAAGTCTCATGTTCCACATATGCTCATAACGAATAGAGCTCAGAACACTCAGTAGCATACCACCACACATACTGGTAATCAATCCTAAAAGGATGTGGGTGTATTTCTTACTATTCGGATCTTTGCAATATTTAGGACGGAATGCCAGATAATTGGCAATGAATCCTATTGCAAAAATAAACACTGTTTTTAAAGCATTGGCCTTTGATAGTAAATCTTTGATGTTTCCATCGGAAGTTGCTAGAGACGTGCGAAGCAATGTTCGACGTTCAGTAAGATCGTAATGGGGAGTAGAGTTTGCTGAGTTTTGAAAAAACCGAGTAATATCATTTCCAAAAGTTTTCCAATTACTTTGCCTTACATTAGAATGATAAGTGCTAACAAACCAAGCTAAGGCCCTACCCTTCAAATGAAGGGCAACATGGGATACTTTGTAGCCCTCATCAATTGGATTGAGTGCGAAATAAATATTTACATGGGAGAGCCATTCATTAGGAGGGAGATCCCCAAAGAATATTGGGAAATCTCCTGGTTTTTTAAAACTCGATTTTCGGATAAGTTCACTTACATCATTTTTCAATTGCGCCATTGCAATATAATACTCGGTATTGCTTGTATGAAGTTTCTCGTCGGTCTTCTGAACAATGGCATCATACTTATTTATGAGTTTATCATAAGCTACCTCAGTTTTCGTTTCGAACTCAGCACATGATTTCGTCAAACGAGAATGCTCCTTCTTCGTATTTTTAATATCATTAATCTATTAGGAAAAAAAAGATATGAGATTCAGAACTTAATAAATATTTTCAAGCAAAGAAATAACAAGGTCATTAAGAAAGGGATTTACCATTGTATCATCATCTTCGGCACTTGCTGCGATTGCATCTTTCATAGACTTCTCAGGTGCTTCTCCTGCCATCTAAGGACAAAGAAAAAGCAGATCTTAGAAAACTTAAACCAAAAATTGAACTTCTTAAAAACTTGTTTGTAATGAGAAACTTACGTTTTTTGTTGACTGATGAATTCGTGTTGGATTTGGGACTAATAAACAGCCTCAAGTCGAAGTCTTCACCACTTCAAAATATAAAATTATAGAAAATAACAAAAATAAGAGGTAACCAAGAATTTGATTAAAAGAAACATACCTTCTTAAACTTCAGCCCCCCACAAACATCCTTCAAATAGAGGAACGCAAACCACACAAATATAACCAATTGCCCCATCAGAATAAAAGAGGCAAAAATTTCACAAAGCACACCCACTTGTTCTGTTTTTGTTTGAGCATTTTGCCCTCATGGTCATTAGGATCGACCAACCTTTAATGTTTTTGGCAAAGTCTCATATTCCACATATGCTCATAACAAATAGAGCCCAGAACACGTAGTAGCATACCACCACACATACTGGTAATCAATCCTAAAAGGATTTGGGTGTGTTTCTTACTCTTCGGATCTTTGCAATATTTAGGACGGAATACCAGATAATAGGTAATGAATCCTATTGCAAGAATAAACACTATTTTTAAAGCATTGACCCTTGATAGTAAATCTTTGATGTTTCCATCGGAAGTTGCTAGAGAGGTGCGAAGCAATGTTCGACGTTCAGTAAGATCGTAATGGGGAGTAGAGTTTGCCGAGTTTTGAAAAAACCGAGTAATATCATTTCCAAAAGTTTCCCAATTACTTTGCCTTACATTGGAATGATAAGTTTTAACAAACCAAGCTAAGGCACTACCATTCAAATGAAGGGTTGCATGGGATACTTTGTAGCCCTCATCAATTGGATTGAGTGCGAAATAAATATTTGTAATGGAGAGCCATTCATTAGGAGGGAGATCCCCAAAGAATATTGGGAAATCTCCTGGTTTTTTAAAACTCGATTTTCGGATAAGTTCACTTACATCATTTTTCAATTGTGCCATTGCAATATAATACTCGGTATTGCTTGTATGAAGTTTCTCGTCGATCTTCTGAACAATGGCATCATACTTATTTATGAGTTTATCATAAGCTACCACATTTTTCGTTTCGAACTCAGCACATGATTTCGTCAAACGATAAAGCTCATTCTTCGTATTTTTAATATCATTAACCTATTAGAAAAAAAAGATATGAGAATCAGAACTTAATAAATATTTTCAAGCAAAGAAATAACAAGGTCATTAAGAAAAGGATTTACCATTGTGTCATCATCTTCAGCACTTGCTGCGATTGCATCTTTCATAGACTTCTCAGGTGCTTCTCCTGCCATCTAAGGACAAAGAAAAAGCAGATCTTAGAAAACTTAAACCAAAAAATGAACTTCTTAAAAACTTGTTTGTAATGAGATACTTACGTTTTTTGTTGACTGATGAATTGGTGTTGGATTGGGGACTAATATACAGCCTCCAGTTGAAGTCTTCACCACTTCAAAATATAAATATAGAGAAAATAACAAAAATAAGAGGTAAAGAAGAATTTGATTAAAAGAAACATACCTTCTTAAACTTTAGCCCGACAAACCTCCTTCAAATAGAGGAACACAAACCACACAAATATAACCAACTGCCCCAACGGAATAAAAGAGGCGAAAATTTCACAAGGCACACCCACTTGTTCTGTTTTTGTTTGAACATTTTACCCTCATGGTCATTAGGATCGACCAACCATTCAAGTTTTTGGCAAAGTCTCATGTTCCACATATGCTCATAACGAATAGAGCTCAGAACACTCAGTAGCATACCACCACACATACTGGTAATCAATCCTAAAAGGATGTGGGTGTATTTCTTACTATTCGGATCTTTGCAATATTTAGGACAGAATGCCAGATAATTGGCAATGAATCCTATTGCAAAAATAAACACTGTTTTTAAAGCATTGGCCTTTGATAGTAAATCTTTGATGTTTCCATCGGAAGTTGCTAGAGACGTGCGAAGCAATGTTCGACGTTCAGTAAGATCGTAATGGGGAGTAGAGTTTGCTGAGTTTTGAAAAAACCGAGTAATATCATTTCCAAAAGTTTTCCAATTACTTTGCCTTACATTAGAATGATAAGTGCTAACAAACCAAGCTAAGGCCCTACCCTTCAAATGAAGGGCAACATGGGATACTTTGTAGCCCTCATCAATTGGATTGAGTGCGAAATAAATATTTACATGGGAGAGCCATTCATTAGGAGGGAGATCCCCAAAGAATATTGGGAAATCTCCTGGTTTTTTAAAACTCGATTTTCGGATAAGTTCACTTACATCATTTTTCAATTGCGCCATTGCAATATAATACTCGGTATTGCTTGTATGAAGTTTCTCGTCGGTCTTCTGAACAATGGCATCATACTTATTTATGAGTTTATCATAAGCTACCTCAGTTTTCGTTTCGAACTCAGCACATGATTTCGTCAAACGAGAATGCTCCTTCTTCGTATTTTTAATATCATTAATCTATTAGGAAAAAAAAGATATGAGATTCAGAACTTAATAAATATTTTCAAGCAAAGAAATAACAAGGTCATTAAGAAAGGGATTTACCATTGTATCATCATCTTCGGCACTTGCTGCGATTGCATCTTTCATAGACTTCTCAGGTGCTTCTCCTGCCATCTAAGGACAAAGAAAAAGCAGATCTTAGAAAACTTAAACCAAAAATTGAACTTCTTAAAAACTTGTTTGTAATGAGAAACTTACGTTTTTTGTTGACTGATGAATTCGTGTTGGATTTGGGACTAATAAACAGCCTCAAGTCGAAGTCTTCACCACTTCAAAATATAAAATTATAGAAAATAACAAAAATAAGAGGTAACCAAGAATTTGATTAAAAGAAACATACCTTCTTAAACTTCAGCCCCCCACAAACATCCTTCAAATAGAGGAACGCAAACCACACAAATATAACCAATTGCCCCATCAGAATAAAAGAGGCAAAAATTTCACAAAGCACACCCACTTGTTCTGTTTTTGTTTGAGCATTTTGCCCTCATGGTCATTAGGATCGACCAACCTTTAATGTTTTTGGCAAAGTCTCATATTCCACATATGCTCATAACAAATAGAGCCCAGAACACGTAGTAGCATACCACCACACATACTGGTAATCAATCCTAAAAGGATTTGGGTGTGTTTCTTACTCTTCGGATCTTTGCAATATTTAGGACGGAATACCAGATAATAGGTAATGAATCCTATTGCAAGAATAAAAACTATTTTTAAAGCATTGACCCTTGATAGTAAATCTTTGATGTTTCCATCGGAAGTTGCTAGAGAGGTGCGAAGCAATGTTCGACGTTCAGTAAGATCGTAATGGGGAGTAGAGTTTGCCGAGTTTTGAAAAAACCGAGTAATATCATTTCCAAAAGTTTCCCAATTACTTTGCCTTACATTGGAATGATAAGTTTTAACAAACCAAGCTAAGGCACTACCATTCAAATGAAGGGTTGCATGGGATACTTTGTAGCCCTCATCAATTGGATTGAGTGCGAAATAAATATTTGTAATGGAGAGCCATTCATTAGGAGGGAGATCCCCAAAGAATATTGGGAAATCTCCTGGTTTTTTAAAACTCGATTTTCGGATAAGTTCACTTACATCATTTTTCAATTGTGCCATTGCAATATAATACTCGGTATTGCTTGTATGAAGTTTCTCGTCGATCTTCTGAACAATGGCATCATACTTATTTATGAGTTTATCATAAGCTACCACATTTTTCGTTTCGAACTCAGCACATGATTTCGTCAAACGATAAAGCTCATTCTTCGTATTTTTAATATCATTAACCTATTAGAAAAAAAAGATATGAGAATCAGAACTTAATAAATATTTTCAAGCAAAGAAATAACAAGGTCATTAAGAAAAGGATTTACCATTGTGTCATCATCTTCAGCACTTGCTGCGATTGCATCTTTCATAGACTTCTCAGGTGCTTCTCCTGCCATCTAAGGACAAAGAAAAAGCAGATCTTAGAAAACTTAAACCAAAAAATGAACTTCCTAAAAACTTGTTTGTAATGAGATACTTACGTTTTTTGTTGACTGATGAATTGGTGTTGGATTGGGGACTAATATACAGCCTCCAGTTGAAGTCTTCACCACATCAAAATATAAATATAGAGAAAATAACAAAAATAAGAGGTAAAGAAGAATTTGATTAAAAGAAACATACCTTCTTAAACTTTAGCCCGACAAACCTCCTTCAAATAGAGGAACACAAACCACACAAATATAACCAACTGCCCCAACGGAATAAAAGAGGCGAAAATTTCACAAGGCACACCCACTTGTTCTGTTTTTGTTTGAACATTTTACCCTCATGGTCATTAGGATCGACCAACCATTCAAGTTTTTGGCAAAGTCTCATGTTCCACATATGCTCATAACGAATAGAGCTCAGAACACTCAGTAGCATACCACCACACATACTGGTAATCAATCCTAAAAGGATGTGGGTGTATTTCTTACTATTCGGATCTTTGCAATATTTAGGACGGAATGCCAGATAATTGGCAATGAATCCTATTGCAAAAATAAACACTGTTTTTAAAGCATTGGCCTTTGATAGTAAATCTTTGATGTTTCCATCGGAAGTTGCTAGAGACGTGCGAAGCAATGTTCGACGTTCAGTAAGATCGTAATGGGGAGTAGAGTTTGCTGAGTTTTGAAAAAACCGAGTAATATCATTTCCAAAAGTTTTCCAATTACTTTGCCTTACATTAGAATGATAAGTGCTAACAAACCAAGCTAAGGCCCTACCCTTCAAATGAAGGGCAACATGGGATACTTTGTAGCCCTCATCAATTGGATTGAGTGCGAAATAAATATTTACATGGGAGAGCCATTCATTAGGAGGGAGATCCCCAAAGAATATTGGGAAATCTCCTGGTTTTTTAAAACTCGATTTTCGGATAAGTTCACTTACATCATTTTTCAATTGCGCCATTGCAATATAATACTCGGTATTGCTTGTATGAAGTTTCTCGTCGGTCTTCTGAACAATGGCATCATACTTATTTATGAGTTTATCATAAGCTACCTCAGTTTTCGTTTCGAACTCAGCACATGATTTCGTCAAACGAGAATGCTCCTTCTTCGTATTTTTAATATCATTAATCTATTAGGAAAAAAAAGATATGAGATTCAGAACTTAATAAATATTTTCAAGCAAAGAAATAACAAGGTCATTAAGAAAGGGATTTACCATTGTATCATCATCTTCGGCACTTGCTGCGATTGCATCTTTCATAGACTTCTCAGGTGCTTCTCCTGCCATCTAAGGACAAAGAAAAAGCAGATCTTAGAAAACTTAAACCAAAAATTGAACTTCTTAAAAACTTGTTTGTAATGAGAAACTTACGTTTTTTGTTGACTGATGAATTCGTGTTGGATTTGGGACTAATAAACAGCCTCAAGTCGAAGTCTTCACCACTTCAAAATATAAAATTATAGAAAATAACAAAAATAAGAGGTAACCAAGAATTTGATTAAAAGAAACATACCTTCTTAAACTTCAGCCCCCCACAAACATCCTTCAAATAGAGGAACGCAAACCACACAAATATAACCAATTGCCCCATCAGAATAAAAGAGGCAAAAATTTCACAAAGCACACCCACTTGTTCTGTTTTTGTTTGAGCATTTTGCCCTCATGGTCATTAGGATCGACCAACCTTTAATGTTTTTGGCAAAGTCTCATATTCCACATATGCTCATAACAAATAGAGCCCAGAACACGTAGTAGCATACCACCACACATACTGGTAATCAATCCTAAAAGGATTTGGGTGTGTTTCTTACTCTTCGGATCTTTGCAATATTTAGGACGGAATACCAGATAATAGGTAATGAATCCTATTGCAAGAATAAACACTATTTTTAAAGCATTGACCCTTGATAGTAAATCTTTGATGTTTCCATCGGAAGTTGCTAGAGAGGTGCGAAGCAATGTTCGACGTTCAGTAAGATCGTAATGGGGAGTAGAGTTTGCCGAGTTTTGAAAAAACCGAGTAATATCATTTCCAAAAGTTTCCCAATTACTTTGCCTTACATTGGAATGATAAGTTTTAACAAACCAAGCTAAGGCACTACCATTCAAATGAAGGGTTGCATGGGATACTTTGTAGCCCTCATCAATTGGATTGAGTGCGAAATAAATATTTGTAATGGAGAGCCATTCATTAGGAGGGAGATCCCCAAAGAATATTGGGAAATCTCCTGGTTTTTTAAAACTCGATTTTCGGATAAGTTCACTTACATCGTTTTTCAATTGTGCCATTGCAATATAATACTCGGTATTGCTTGTATGAAGTTTCTCGTCGATCTTCTGAACAATGGCATCATACTTATTTATGAGTTTATCATAAGCTACCACATTTTTCGTTTCGAACTCAGCACATGATTTCGTCAAACGATAAAGCTCATTCTTCGTATTTTTAATATCATTAACCTATTAGAAAAAAAAGATATGAGAATCAGAACTTAATAAATATTTTCAAGCAAAGAAATAACAAGGTCATTAAGAAAAGGATTTACCATTGTGTCATCATCTTCAGCACTTGCTGCGATTGCATCTTTCATAGACTTCTCAGGTGCTTCTCCTGCCATCTAAGGACAAAGAAAAAGCAGATCTTAGAAAACTTAAACCAAAAAATGAACTTCTTAAAAACTTGTTTGTAATGAGATACTTACGTTTTTTGTTGACTGATGAATTGGTGTTGGATTGGGGACTAATATACAGCCTCCAGTTGAAGTCTTCACCACATCAAAATATAAATATAGAGAAAATAACAAAAATAAGAGGTAAAGAAGAATTTGATTAAAAGAAACATACCTTCTTAAACTTTAGCCCGACAAACCTCCTTCAAATAGAGGAACACAAACCACACAAATATAACCAACTGCCCCAACGGAATAAAAGAGGCGAAAATTTCACAAGGCACACCCACTTGTTCTGTTTTTGTTTGAACATTTTACCCTCATGGTCATTAGGATCGACCAACCATTCAAGTTTTTGGCAAAGTCTCATGTTCCACATATGCTCATAACGAATAGAGCTCAGAACACTCAGTAGCATACCACCACACATACTGGTAATCAATCCTAAAAGGATGTGGGTGTATTTCTTACTATTCGGATCTTTGCAATATTTAGGACGGAATGCCAGATAATTGGCAATGAATCCTATTGCAAAAATAAACACTGTTTTTAAAGCATTGGCCTTTGATAGTAAATCTTTGATGTTTCCATCGGAAGTTGCTAGAGACGTGCGAAGCAATGTTCGACGTTCAGTAAGATCGTAATGGGGAGTAGAGTTTGCTGAGTTTTGAAAAAACCGAGTAATATCATTTCCAAAAGTTTTCCAATTACTTTGCCTTACATTAGAATGATAAGTGCTAACAAACCAAGCTAAGGCCCTACCCTTCAAATGAAGGGCAACATGGGATACTTTGTAGCCCTCATCAATTGGATTGAGTGCGAAATAAATATTTACATGGGAGAGCCATTCATTAGGAGGGAGATCCCCAAAGAATATTGGGAAATCTCCTGGTTTTTTAAAACTCGATTTTCGGATAAGTTCACTTACATCATTTTTCAATTGCGCCATTGCAATATAATACTCGGTATTGCTTGTATGAAGTTTCTCGTCGGTCTTCTGAACAATGGCATCATACTTATTTATGAGTTTATCATAAGCTACCTCAGTTTTCGTTTCGAACTCAGCACATGATTTCGTCAAACGAGAATGCTCCTTCTTCGTATTTTTAATATCATTAATCTATTAGGAAAAAAAAGATATGAGATTCAGAACTTAATAAATATTTTCAAGCAAAGAAATAACAAGGTCATTAAGAAAGGGATTTACCATTGTATCATCATCTTCGGCACTTGCTGCGATTGCATCTTTCATAGACTTCTCAGGTGCTTCTCCTGCCATCTAAGGACAAAGAAAAAGCAGATCTTAGAAAACTTAAACCAAAAATTGAACTTCTTAAAAACTTGTTTGTAATGAGAAACTTACGTTTTTTGTTGACTGATGAATTCGTGTTGGATTTGGGACTAATAAACAGCCTCAAGTCGAAGTCTTCACCACTTCAAAATATAAAATTATAGAAAATAACAAAAATAAGAGGTAACCAAGAATTTGATTAAAAGAAACATACCTTCTTAAACTTCAGCCCCCCACAAACATCCTTCAAATAGAGGAACGCAAACCACACAAATATAACCAATTGCCCCATCAGAATAAAAGAGGCAAAAATTTCACAAAGCACACCCACTTGTTCTGTTTTTGTTTGAGCATTTTGCCCTCATGGTCATTAGGATCGACCAACCTTTAATGTTTTTGGCAAAGTCTCATATTCCACATATGCTCATAACAAATAGAGCCCAGAACACGTAGTAGCATACCACCACACATACTGGTAATCAATCCTAAAAGGATTTGGGTGTGTTTCTTACTCTTCGGATCTTTGCAATATTTAGGACGGAATACCAGATAATAGGTAATGAATCCTATTGCAAGAATAAACACTATTTTTAAAGCATTGACCCTTGATAGTAAATCTTTGATGTTTCCATC
This sequence comes from Linaria vulgaris, assembly GCA_948329865.1. Lineage (NCBI taxonomy): Eukaryota > Viridiplantae > Streptophyta > Magnoliopsida > Lamiales > Plantaginaceae > Linaria > Linaria vulgaris. Next base: position 117,967,701 of record OX415249.1, read on the forward strand.
GGAAGTTGCTAGAGAGGTGCGAAGCAATGTTCGACGTTCAGTAAGATCGTAATGGGGAGTAGAGTTTGCCGAGTTTTGAAAAAACCGAGTAATATCATTTCCAAAAGTTTCCCAATTACTTTGCCTTACATTGGAATGATAAGTTTTAACAAACCAAGCTAAGGCACTACCATTCAAATGAAGGGTTGCATGGGATACTTTGTAGCCCTCATCAATTGGATTGAGTGCGAAATAAATATTTGTAATGGAGAGCCATTCATTAGGAGGGAGATCCCCAAAGAATATTGGGAAATCTCCTGGTTTTTTAAAACTCGATTTTCGGATAAGTTCACTTACATCATTTTTCAATTGTGCCATTGCAATATAATACTCGGTATTGCTTGTATGAAGTTTCTCGTCGATCTTCTGAACAATGGCATCATACTTATTTATGAGTTTATCATAAGCTACCACATTTTTCGTTTCGAACTCAGCACATGATTTCGTCAAACGATAAAGCTCATTCTTCGTATTTTTAATATCATTAACCTATTAGAAAAAAAAGATATGAGAATCAGAACTTAATAAATATTTTCAAGCAAAGAAATAACAAGGTCATTAAGAAAAGGATTTACCATTGTGTCATCATCTTCAGCACTTGCTGCGATTGCATCTTTCATAGACTTCTCAGGTGCTTCTCCTGCCATCTAAGGACAAAGAAAAAGCAGATCTTAGAAAACTTAAACCAAAAAATGAACTTCTTAAAAACTTGTTTGTAATGAGATACTTACGTTTTTTGTTGACTGATGAATTGGTGTTGGATTGGGGACTAATATACAGCCTCCAGTTGAAGTCTTCACCACTTCAAAATATAAATATAGAGAAAATAACAAAAATAAGAGGTAAAGAAGAATTTGATTAAAAGAAACATACCTTCTTAAACTTTAGCCCGACAAACCTCCTTCAAATAGAGGAACACAAACCACACAAATATAACCAACTGCCCCAACGGAATAAAAGAGGCGAAAATTTCACAAGGCACACCCACTTGTTCTGTTTTTGTTTGAACATTTTACCCTCATGGTCATTAGGATCGACCAACCATTCAAGTTTTTGGCAAAGTCTCATGTTCCACATATGCTCATAACGAATAGAGCTCAGAACACTCAGTAGCATACCACCACACATACTGGTAATCAATCCTAAAAGGATGTGGGTGTATTTCTTACTATTCGGATCTTTGCAATATTTAGGACGGAATGCCAGATAATTGGCAATGAATCCTATTGCAAAAATAAACACTGTTTTTAAAGCATTGGCCTTTGATAGTAAATCTTTGATGTTTCCATCGGAAGTTGCTAGAGACGTGCGAAGCAATGTTCGACGTTCAGTAAGATCGTAATGGGGAGTAGAGTTTGCTGAGTTTTGAAAAAACCGAGTAATATCATTTCCAAAAGTTTTCCAATTACTTTGCCTTACATTAGAATGATAAGTGCTAACAAACCAAGCTAAGGCCCTACCCTTCAAATGAAGGGCAACATGGGATACTTTGTAGCCCTCATCAATTGGATTGAGTGCGAAATAAATATTTACATGGGAGAGCCATTCATTAGGAGGGAGATCCCCAAAGAATATTGGGAAATCTCCTGGTTTTTTAAAACTCGATTTTCGGATAAGTTCACTTACATCATTTTTCAATTGCGCCATTGCAATATAATACTCGGTATTGCTTGTATGAAGTTTCTCGTCGGTCTTCTGAACAATGGCATCATACTTATTTATGAGTTTATCATAAGCTACCTCAGTTTTCGTTTCGAACTCAGCACATGATTTCGTCAAACGAGAATGCTCCTTCTTCGTATTTTTAATATCATTAATCTATTAGGAAAAAAAAGATATGAGATTCAGAACTTAATAAATATTTTCAAGCAAAGAAATAACAAGGTCATTAAGAAAGGGATTTCCCATTGTATCATCATCTTCGGCACTTGCTGCGATTGCATCTTTCATAGACTTCTCAGGTGCTTCTCCTGCCATCTAAGGACAAAGAAAAAGCAGATCTTAGAAAACTTAAACCAAAAATTGAACTTCTTAAAAACTTGTTTGTAATGAGAAACTTACGTTTTTTGTTGACTGATGAATTCGTGTTGGATTTGGGACTAATAAACAGCCTCAAGTCGAAGTCTTCACCACTTCAAAATATAAAATTATAGAAAATAACAAAAATAAGAGGTAACCAAGAATTTGATTAAAAGAAACATACCTTCTTAAACTTCAGCCCCCCACAAACATCCTTCAAATAGAGGAACGCAAACCACACAAATATAACCAATTGCCCCATCAGAATAAAAGAGGCAAAAATTTCACAAAGCACACCCACTTGTTCTGTTTTTGTTTGAGCATTTTGCCCTCATGGTCATTAGGATCGACCAACCTTTAATGTTTTTGGCAAAGTCTCATATTCCACATATGCTCATAACAAATAGAGCCCAGAACACGTAGTAGCATACCACCACACATACTGGTAATCAATCCTAAAAGGATTTGGGTGTGTTTCTTACTCTTCGGATCTTTGCAATATTTAGGACGGAATACCAGATAATAGGTAATGAATCCTATTGCAAGAATAAACACTATTTTTAAAGCATTGACCCTTGATAGTAAATCTTTGATGTTTCCATCGGAAGTTGCTAGAGAGGTGCGAAGCAATGTTCGACGTTCAGTAAGATCGTAATGGGGAGTAGAGTTTGCCGAGTTTTGAAAAAACCGAGTAATATCATTTCCAAAAGTTTCCCAATTACTTTGCCTTACATTGGAATGATAAGTTTTAACAAACCAAGCTAAGGCACTACCATTCAAATGAAGGGTTGCATGGGATACTTTGTAGCCCTCATCAATTGGATTGAGTGCGAAATAAATATTTGTAATGGAGAGCCATTCATTAGGAGGGAGATCCCCAAAGAATATTGGGAAATCTCCTGGTTTTTTAAAACTCGATTTTCGGATAAGTTCACTTACATCGTTTTTCAATTGTGCCATTGCAATATAATACTCGGTATTGCTTGTATGAAGTTTCTCGTCGATCTTCTGAACAATGGCATCATACTTATTTATGAGTTTATCATAAGCTACCACATTTTTCGTTTCGAACTCAGCACATGATTTCGTCAAACGATAAAGCTCATTCTTCGTATTTTTAATATCATTAACCTATTAGAAAAAAAAGATATGAGAATCAGAACTTAATAAATATTTTCAAGCAAAGAAATAACAAGGTCATTAAGAAAAGGATTTACCATTGTGTCATCATCTTCAGCACTTGCTGCGATTGCATCTTTCATAGACTTCTCAGGTGCTTCTCCTGCCATCTAAGGACAAAGAAAAAGCAGATCTTAGAAAACTTAAACCAAAAAATGAACTTCTTAAAAACTTGTTTGTAATGAGATACTTACGTTTTTTGTTGACTGATGAATTGGTGTTGGATTGGGGACTAATATACAGCCTCCAGTTGAAGTCTTCACCACATCAAAATATAAATATAGTGAAAATAACAAAAATAAGAGGTAAAGAAGAATTTGATTAAAAGAAACATACCTTCTTAAACTTTAGCCCGACAAACCTCCTTCAAATAGAGGAACACAAACCACACAAATATAACCAACTGCCCCAACGGAATAAAAGAGGCGAAAATTTCACAAGGCACACCCACTTGTTCTGTTTTTGTTTGAACATTTTACCCTCATGGTCATTAGGATCGACCAACCATTCAAGTTTTTGGCAAAGTCTCATGTTCCACATATGCTCATAACGAATAGAGCTCAGAACACTCAGTAGCATACCACCACACATACTGGTAATCAATCCTAAAAGGATGTGGGTGTATTTCTTACTATTCGGATCTTTGCAATATTTAGGACGGAATGCCAGATAATTGGCAATGAATCCTATTGCAAAAATAAACACTGTTTTTAAAGCATTGGCCTTTGATAGTAAATCTTTGATGTTTCCATCGGAAGTTGCTAGAGACGTGCGAAGCAATGTTCGACGTTCAGTAAGATCGTAATGGGGAGTAGAGTTTGCTGAGTTTTGAAAAAACCGAGTAATATCATTTCCAAAAGTTTTCCAATTACTTTGCCTTACATTAGAATGATAAGTGCTAACAAACCAAGCTAAGGCCCTACCCTTCAAATGAAGGGCAACATGGGATACTTTGTAGCCCTCATCAATTGGATTGAGTGCGAAATAAATATTTACATGGGAGAGCCATTCATTAGGAGGGAGATCCCCAAAGAATATTGGGAAATCTCCTGGTTTTTTAAAACTCGATTTTCGGATAAGTTCACTTACATCATTTTTCAATTGCGCCATTGCAATATAATACTCGGTATTGCTTGTATGAAGTTTCTCGTCGGTCTTCTGAACAATGGCATCATACTTATTTATGAGTTTATCATAAGCTACCTCAGTTTTCGTTTCGAACTCAGCACATGATTTCGTCAAACGAGAATGCTCCTTCTTCGTATTTTTAATATCATTAATCTATTAGGAAAAAAAAGATATGAGATTCAGAACTTAATAAATATTTTCAAGCAAAGAAATAACAAGGTCATTAAGAAAGGGATTTACCATTGTATCATCATCTTCGGCACTTGCTGCGATTGCATCTTTCATAGACTTCTCAGGTGCTTCTCCTGCCATCTAAGGACAAAGAAAAAGCAGATCTTAGAAAACTTAAACCAAAAATTGAACTTCTTAAAAACTTGTTTGTAATGAGAAACTTACGTTTTTTGTTGACTGATGAATTCGTGTTGGATTTGGGACTAATAAACAGCCTCAAGTCGAAGTCTTCACCACTTCAAAATATAAAATTATAGAAAATAACAAAAATAAGAGGTAACCAAGAATTTGATTAAAAGAAACATACCTTCTTAAACTTCAGCCCCCCACAAACATCCTTCAAATAGAGGAACGCAAACCACACAAATATAACCAATTGCCCCATCAGAATAAAAGAGGCAAAAATTTCACAAAGCACACCCACTTGTTCTGTTTTTGTTTGAGCATTTTGCCCTCATGGTCATTAGGATCGACCAACCTTTAATGTTTTTGGCAAAGTCTCATATTCCACATATGCTCATAACAAATAGAGCCCAGAACACGTAGTAGCATACCACCACACATACTGGTAATCAATCCTAAAAGGATTTGGGTGTGTTTCTTACTCTTCGGATCTTTGCAATATTTAGGACGGAATACCAGATAATAGGTAATGAATCCTATTGCAAGAATAAACACTATTTTTAAAGCATTGACCCTTGATAGTAAATCTTTGATGTTTCCATCGGAAGTTGCTAGAGAGGTGCGAAGCAATGTTCGACGTTCAGTAAGATCGTAATGGGGAGTAGAGTTTGCCGAGTTTTGAAAAAACCGAGTAATATCATTTCCAAAAGTTTCCCAATTACTTTGCCTTACATTGGAATGATAAGTTTTAACAAACCAAGCTAAGGCACTACCATTCAAATGAAGGGTTGCATGGGATACTTTGTAGCCCTCATCAATTGGATTGAGTGCGAAATAAATATTTGTAATGGAGAGCCATTCATTAGGAGGGAGATCCCCAAAGAATATTGGGAAATCTCCTGGTTTTTTAAAACTCGATTTTCGGATAAGTTCACTTACATCATTTTTCAATTGTGCCATTGCAATATAATACTCGGTATTGCTTGTATGAAGTTTCTCGTCGATCTTCTGAACAATGGCATCATACTTATTTATGAGTTTATCATAAGCTACCACATTTTTCGTTTCGAACTCAGCACATGATTTCGTCAAACGATAAAGCTCATTCTTCGTATTTTTAATATCATTAACCTATTAGAAAAAAAAGATATGAGAATCAGAACTTAATAAATATTTTCAAGCAAAGAAATAACAAGGTCATTAAGAAAAGGATTTACCATTGTGTCATCATCTTCAGCACTTGCTGCGATTGCATCTTTCATAGACTTCTCAGGTGCTTCTCCTGCCATCTAAGGACAAAGAAAAAGCAGATCTTAGAAAACTTAAACCAAAAAATGAACTTCTTAAAAACTTGTTTGTAATGAGATACTTACGTTTTTTGTTGACTGATGAATTGGTGTTGGATTGGGGACTAATATACAGCCTCCAGTTGAAGTCTTCACCACTTCAAAATATAAATATAGAGAAAATAACAAAAATAAGAGGTAAAGAAGAATTTGATTAAAAGAAACATACCTTCTTAAACTTTAGCCCGACAAACCTCCTTCAAATAGAGGAACACAAACCACACAAATATAACCAACTGCCCCAACGGAATAAAAGAGGCGAAAATTTCACAAGGCACACCCACTTGTTCTGTTTTTGTTTGAACATTTTACCCTCATGGTCATTAGGATCGACCAACCATTCAAGTTTTTGGCAAAGTCTCATGTTCCACATATGCTCATAACGAATAGAGCTCAGAACACTCAGTAGCATACCACCACACATACTGGTAATCAATCCTAAAAGGATGTGGGTGTATTTCTTACTATTCGGATCTTTGCAATATTTAGGACGGAATGCCAGATAATTGGCAATGAATCCTATTGCAAAAATAAACACTGTTTTTAAAGCATTGGCCTTTGATAGTAAATCTTTGATGTTTCCATCGGAAGTTGCTAGAGACGTGCGAAGCAATGTTCGACGTTCAGTAAGATCGTAATGGGGAGTAGAGTTTGCTGAGTTTTGAAAAAACCGAGTAATATCATTTGCAAAAGTTTTCCAATTACTTTGCCTTACATTAGAATGATAAGTGCTAACAAACCAAGCTAAGGCCCTACCCTTCAAATGAAGGGCAACATGGGATACTTTGTAGCCCTCATCAATTGGATTGAGTGCGAAATAAATATTTACATGGGAGAGCCATTCATTAGGAGGGAGATCCCCAAAGAATATTGGGAAATCTCCTGGTTTTTTAAAACTCGATTTTCGGATAAGTTCACTTACATCATTTTTTAATTGCGCCATTGCAATATAATACTCGGTATTGCTTGTATGAAGTTTCTCGTCGGTCTTCTGAACAATGGCATCATACTTATTTATGAGTTTATCATAAGCTACCTCAGTTTTCGTTTCGAACTCAGCACATGATTTCGTCAAACGAGAATGCTCCTTCTTCGTATTTTTAATATCATTAATCTATTAGGAAAAAAAAGATATGAGATTCAGAACTTAATAAATATTTTCAAGCAAAGAAATAACAAGGTCATTAAGAAAGGGATTTACCATTGTATCATCATCTTCGGCACTTGCTGCGATTGCATCTTTCATAGACTTCTCAGGTGCTTCTCCTGCCATCTAAGGACAAAGAAAAAGCAGATCTTAGAAAACTTAAACCAAAAATTGAACTTCTTAAAAACTTGTTTGTAATGAGAAACTTACGTTTTTTGTTGACTGATGAATTCGTGTTGGATTTGGGACTAATAAACAGCCTCAAGTCGAAGTCTTCACCACTTCAAAATATAAAATTATAGAAAATAACAAAAATAAGAGGTAACCAAGAATTTGATTAAAAGAAACATACCTTCTTAAACTTCAGCCCCCCACAAACATCCTTCAAATAGAGGAACGCAAACCACACAAATATAACCAATTGCCCCATCAGAATAAAAGAGGCAAAAATTTCACAAAGCACACCCACTTGTTCTGTTTTTGTTTGAGCATTTTGCCCTCATGGTCATTAGGATCGACCAACCTTTAATGTTTTTGGCAAAGTCTCATATTCCACATATGCTCATAACAAATAGAGCCCAGAACACGTAGTAGCATACCACCACACATACTGGTAATCAATCCTAAAAGGATTTGGGTGTGTTTCTTACTCTTCGGATCTTTGCAATATTTAGGACGGAATACCAGATAATAGGTAATGAATCCTATTGCAAGAATAAACACTATTTTTAAAGCATTGACCCTTGATAGTAAATCTTTGATGTTTCCATCGGAAGTTGCTAGAGAGGTGCGAAGCAATGTTCGACGTTCAGTAAGATCGTAATGGGGAGTAGAGTTTGCCGAGTTTTGAAAAAACCGAGTAATATCATTTCCAAAAGTTTCCCAATTACTTTGCCTTACATTGGAATGATAAGTTTTAACAAACCAAGCTAAGGCACTACCATTCAAATGAAGGGTTGCATGGGATACTTTGTAGCCCTCATCAATTGGATTGAGTGCGAAATAAATATTTGTAATGGAGAGCCATTCATTAGGAGGGAGATCCCCAAAGAATATTGGGAAATCTCCTGGTTTTTTAAAACTCGATTTTCGGATAAGTTCACTTACATCATTTTTCAATTGTGCCATTGCAATATAATACTCGGTATTGCTTGTATGAAGTTTCTCGTCGATCTTCTGAACAATGGCATCATACTTATTTATGAGTTTATCATAAGCTACCACATTTTTCGTTTCGAACTCAGCACATGATTTCGTCAAACGATAAAGCTCATTCTTCGTATTTTTAATATCATTAACCTATTAGAAAAAAAAGATATGAGAATCAGAACTTAATAAATATTTTCAAGCAAAGAAATAACAAGGTCATTAAGAAAAGGATTTACCATTGTGTCATCATCTTCAGCACTTGCTGCGATTGCATCTTTCATAGACTTCTCAGGTGCTTCTCCTGCCATCTAAGGACAAAGAAAAAGCAGATCTTAGAAAACTTAAACCAAAAAATGAACTTCTTAAAAACTTGTTTGTAATGAGATACTTACGTTTTTTGTTGACTGATGAATTGGTGTTGGATTGGGGACTAATATACAGCCTCCAGTTGAAGTCTTCACCACTTCAAAATATAAATATAGAGAAAATAACAAAAATAAGAGGTAAAGAAGAATTTGATTAAAAGAAACATACCTTCTTAAACTTTAGCCCGACAAACCTCCTTCAAATAGAGGAACACAAACCACACAAATATAACCAACTGCCCCAACGGAATAAAAGAGGCGAAAATTTCACAAGGCACACCCACTTGTTCTGTTTTTGTTTGAACATTTTACCCTCATGGTCATTAGGATCGACCAACCATTCAAGTTTTTGGCAAAGTCTCATGTTCCACATATGCTCATAACGAATAGAGCTCAGAACACTCAGTAGCATACCACCACACATACTGGTAATCAATCCTAAAAGGATGTGGGTGTATTTCTTACTATTCGGATCTTTGCAATATTTAGGACGGAATGCCAGATAATTGGCAATGAATCCTATTGCAAAAATAAACACTGTTTTTAAAGCATTGGCCTTTGATAGTAAATCTTTGATGTTTCCATCGGAAGTTGCTAGAGACGTGCGAAGCAATGTTCGACGTTCAGTAAGATCGTAATGGGGAGTAGAGTTTGCTGAGTTTTGAAAAAATCGAGTAATATCATTTCCAAAAGTTTTCCAATTACTTTGCCTTACATTAGAATGATAAGTGCTAACAAACCAAGCTAAGGCCCTACCCTTCAAATGAAGGGCAACATGGGATACTTTGTAGCCCTCATCAATTGGATTGAGTGCAAATAAATATTTACAAGGGAGAACCATTCATTAGGAGAGAGATCTCCCGAGAATATTGGGAAATGTTCAGGTTTTTTAAAACTCGATTTTCGGATAAGTTCACTTACATCATTTTTCAATTGTGCCATTGCAATATAATACTCAGTATTGCTTGTATGAAGTTTCTCGTCGGTTTTCTGAACCATATCATCATACTTATTTATGAGTTTATCATAAGCTACCTCAGTTTTCTTTTTGAACTCAGCACAGGATTTCGTGAAACGAAAAAGCTCCTTCATCGTATTTTTAATATCATTAACCTATTAGGAAAAAAAAAGATATGAGAATCGGAACTTAATAAATAATGAAATAACAAGATCATTTAGAAAGGGATTTTCCATTGTGTCATCATCTTCGGCACTTGCTGCGATTGCATCTTTCGTAGACTTCTCAGGTGCCTCCTCTTGCCATCTAAGGACAAAGAAAAAGTAGATCTTAGAAAACTTAAACCAAAAATTGAACTTCTTAAAAACTTGTTTGTAATGAGATACTTACGTTTTTTGTTGACTCATGAATTGATGTTGGAATGGGGACTAATAAATAGCCTCAAGTTGAAGTCTTTGCCACTTTCAAAATATAAAATTAGAGAAAATAACAAAAACAAGAGGTAACCAATAATTTGATAAAAAGAAACATGTCTTCTTAAACTTCACCCCGACAAACATCCTTCAAATAGAGGAACACAAACAACAAAAATATAACCAACAGCACCATCGGAATAAAAGAGCCGAAAATTTCACAAGGCACACACATTTGTTCTATTTTTGTTTGAGCATTTTGCCCTCATGGTCATTAGGATCGACCGACCTTTCAAGTTTTTGGCAAAGTCTCATGTTCCACATATGCTCATAACAAATAGAGCCCAGAACACTCAGTAGCATACCACCACACATACTGGTAATCAATCCTAAAAGGATTTGGGTGTGTTTCTTACTATTCAGATCTTTGCAATATTTAGGACGGAATTCCAGATAATTGGTAATGAATCCTATTGCAAGAATAAACACTGTTTTAAAAGCATTGACCCTTGATATTAAATCTTTGATGTTTCCATCGGAAGTTACTAGAGAGGTGCGAAGCAATGTTCGACGTTCAGTAAGATCGTAATAGGGAGTAGAGTTTTTTGAGTTTTGAAAAAACCGAGTAACATCATTATCAAAAGTTTCCCAATTACTTTGCCTTACATTGGAATGATAAGTGTTAACAAACCAATCTAAGGCACTACCCTTCAAATGAAGGGCTGCAAGGGATACTTTGTAGCCCTCATCAATTGGATTGAGTGCGAAATAAATATTTACATGGGAGAGCCATTCATTAAGAGGGAGATCCCCAAAGAATATTGGGAAATCTCCTGGTTTTTTAAAACTCGATTTTCGAATAAGTTCACTTACATCATTTTTCAATTGCGCCATTGCAATATAATACTCGGTATTGTTTGTATGAAGTTTCTCGTCGGTCTTCAGAACAATGGCATCATACTTATTTATGAGTTTATCATAAGCTACCTCAGTTTTCGTTTCGAACTCAGCACATGATTTCGTCAAACGAGAAAGCTCCTTCTTCGTATTTTTAATATCATTAATCTATTAGGAAAAAAAAGATATGAGATTCAGAACTTAATAAATATTTTCAAGCAAAGAAATAACAAGGTCATTAAGAAAGGGATTTACCATTGTATCATCATCTTCGGCACTTGCTGCGATTGCATCTTTCATAGACTTCTAAGGTGCTTCTCCTGCCATCTAAGGACAAAGAAAAAGCAGATCTTAGAAAACTTAAACCAAAAATTGATCTTCTTAAAAACTTGTTTGTAATGAGAAACTTACGTTTTTTATTGACTGATGAATTGGTATTGGATCGGGACTAATAAACAGCCTCAAGTTGAAGTCTTCACCACTTTGAAAATATAAAATTAGAAAAAATAACAAATATAAGAGGTAAACAAGAATTTGATAAAAAGTAACATATCTTCTTAAACTTCAGCCCGACAAACATCCTTCAAATTGAGGAACACAAACAACACAATATAACCAACAACGCCATCGGAATGAAAGAGCCGAAATTTTCACAAGGCACACCCACTTGTTCTGTTTTTGTTTGAGCATTTTGCCCTCATGGTCATTAGGATCGACCAACCTTTAAAGTTTTTGGCAATGTCTCATGTTCCACATATGCTCATAACAAATAGAGCCCAGAACACTCAGTAGCATACCACCACACATACTGGTAATCAATCCTAAAAGGATTTGGGTGTGTTTCTTACTCTTCGGATCTTTGCAATATTTAGGACGGAATACCAGATAATAGGTAATGAATCCTATTGCAAGAATAAACACTGTTTTTAAAGCATTGACCCTTGATAGTAAATCTTTGATGTTTCCATCGGAAGTTACTAGAGAGATGCGAAGCAATGTTCGACGTTCAGTAAGATCGTAATGGGGAGTAGAGATTGCTGAGTTTTGAAAAAACCGAGTAATATCATTTCCAAAAGTTTCCCAATTACTTTGCCTTACATTGGAATGATAAGTGTTAACAAACCAAGCTAAGGCACTACCCTTCAAATGAAGGGTTGCATGGGATACTTTGTAGCCCTCATCAATTGGATTGAGTGCGAAATAAATATTTGTAATGGAGAGCCATTCATTAGGAGGGAGATCCCCAAAGAATATTGGGAAATCTCCTGGTTTTTTTAAACTCGATTTTCGGATAAATTCACTTACATCATTTTTCACTTGCGCCATTGCAATATAATACTCGCTATTGCTTGTATGAAGTTTCTGGTCGGTCTTCTGCACAATGGCATCATACTTATTTATGAGTTTATCATAAGCTACCTCAGTTTTCGTTTCGAACTCAGCACATGATTTCGTCAAACGAGAAAGCTCCTTCTTCGTATTTTTAATATCATTACCCTATTAGGAAAAAAAAAAGATATGAGGATCAGAACTTAATAAATATTTTCAAGTAAAGAAATAACAAGGTCATTAAGAAAGGGATTTACCATTGTGTCATCATCTTCAGCACTTGCTGCGATTGCATCTTTCACAGACTTCTCAGGTGCTTCTCCTGCCATCTAAGGAGAAAGAAAAAGCAGATCTTAGAAAACTTAAACCAAAAATTGAACTTCTTAAAAACTTGTTTGTAATGAGAAACTTACGTTTTTTGTTGACTGATGAATTGGTATTGGATTGGGGACTAATAAACAGCCTCAAGTTGAAGTCTTCACCACTTTGAAAATATAAAATTAGAAAAAATAACAAAAATAAGAGGTAACCAAGAATTTGATAAAAAGAAACATGTCTTCTTAAACTTCAGCCCGGCAAACATGCTTCAAATTGAGGAACACAAACCACACAAATATAACCAAAAGCACCATATGAATGAAAGAGTCGAAAATTTCACAAGGCACACCCACTTGTTCTGTTTTTTTTTTTGAGCATTTTGCCCTCATGGTCATTAGGATCGACCAACCTTTAAAGTTTTTGGCAATGTCTCGTGTTCCACATATGCTCATAACAAATAGAGCCCAGAACACTCAGTAGCATACCACCACACATACTGGTCATCAAACCTAAAAGGATTTGGGTGTGTTTTCTTACTCTTCGGATGTTTGCAATATTTAGGACGGAACACCAGATAATAGGTAATGAATCCTATTGCAAGAATAAACACTGTTTTAAAGCATTGACCCTTGATAGTAAATCTTTGATGTTTCCATCGGAAGTTGTTAAAGAGGTGCGAAGCAATGTTCGATGTTCAGTAAGATCGTAATGGGGAGTAGACTTTGCTGAGTTATAAAAAAACCGAGTAATATCATTTCCAAAAGTTTCCCAATTACTTTGCCTTACATTGGAATGATAAGCGTTAACAAATCAAGCTAAGGCACTACCCTTCAAATGAAGGGCTGCATGGGATACTTTGTAGCCCTCATCAATTGGATTGAGTGCTAAATAAATATTTGTAATGGAGAGCCATTCATTAGGAGGGAGACCCCCAAAGAATATTGGGAAATCTCCTGGTTTTTTAAAACTCGATTTTTGGATAAGTTCACTTACATCATTTTTCAATTGCGCCATTGCAATATAATACTTGGTATTGCTTGTATGAAGTTTCTCGTCGATCTTTTGAACAATGGCATCATACTTATTTATGAGTTTATCATAAGCTACCGCAGTTTTCGTTTCGAAGTCAGCACATGATTTCGTCAAACGAGAAAGCTCCTTCTTCGTATTTTTAATATCATTAACCTATTAGGAAAAAAACGATATGAGAATCAGAACTTAATAAATATTTTCAAGCAAAGAAATAACAAGGTCATTAAGAAAGGGATTTTCCATTGTGTCATCATCTTCGGCACTTGCTGCGATTGCATCTTTCGTAGACTTCTCAGGTGCCTCCTCTTGCCATCTAAGGACAAAGAAAAAGCAGATCTTAGAAAACTTAAACCAAAAATTGAACTTCTTAAAAACTTGTTTGTAATGAGATACTTACGTTTTTTGTTGACTCATGAATTGGTGTTGGAATGAGGACTAATAAATTGCCTCAAGTTGAAGTCTTCACCACTTTCAAAATATAAAATTAGAGAAAATAACAAAAATAAGAGGTAACCAAGAATTTGATAAAAAGAAACATATCTTCTTAAACTTCAGCCCGACAAACATCCTTCAAATAGAGGAACACAAACCGCACAAATATAACCAACAGCACCATCGGAATAAAAGAGCCGAAAATTTCACAAGGCACACACATTTGATCTGTTTTTGTTTGAGCATTTTGCCCTCATAGTCATTAGGATCGACCAACCTTTCAAGTGTTTGGCAAAGTCTCATGTTCCACATATGTTCATAACAAATAGAGTTCAGAACACTCAGTAGCATACGATCACACATACTGGTAATCAATCCTAAAAGGATTTGAGTGTGTTTCTTACTATTCGGATTTTTTTAATATTTAGGACGGAATTCCAGATAATTGGTAATGAATCCTATTGCAAGAATAAACACTGTTTTAAAAGCATTGACCCTTGATATTAAATATTTGATGTTTCCATCAGAAGTTGCTAGAGAGGTGCGAAGCAATGTTCGACGTTCAGTAAGATCGTAATGGGGAGTAGAGTTTGTTGAGGTTTGAAAAAATCGAGGAATATCATATCCAAAAGTTTCTCAATTACTTTGCCTTACATTGAAATGATAAGTGTTAACAAACCAAGCTCAGGCACTACCATTCAAATGAAGGACGGGATGGGATACTTTGTAGCCCTCATCAATTGGATTGAGTGCAAAATAAATATTTGCAAGGGAGAGCCATTCATTCGGAGGGAGGTCCCCAGAGAATATTGGGAAATGTTCTGGTTTTTTAAAACTCGATTTTCGGATAAGTTCACTTAAATCATTTTTCAATTGCGCCATTGCAATATAATACTCGGTATTGCTTGTATGAAGTTTCTCGTCGGTCTTCTGAACCATATCATCATACTTATTTATGAGTTTATCATAAGCTACCTCAGTTTTCTTTTCGAACTTAGCATATGATTTCGTCAAATGAGAAAGCTCCTTCTTCGTATTTTTAATATCATTAACCTATTAGGGAAAAAAAGATATGAGAACTAGAACTTAATAAATATTTTTAAGCAAAGAAATAACAAGGTCATTAAGAAAGGGATCTACCATTGTGTCATCATCTTCGGCACTTGCTGCGATTGCATCTTTCATAGACTTCTCAGGTACTTCTCCTGCCATCTAAGGACAAAGAAAAAATAGATCTTAGAAAACTTAAACCAAAAACTAAACTTCTTAAAATCTTGTTTGTAATGAGATACTTACGTTTTTTGTTGACTGGTGAATTGGTGTTGGAATGTGGTCTAATGAATAGCCTCAAGTTGAAGTCTTCACCACTTCAAAACATAAAATTATAGAAAATAAAAAAAAAATAAGAAGTAACCAAGAATTTGATAAAAAGAAACATACCTTCTTAAACTTCAGCTGGACAAACATCCTTCAAATAGAGGAACACAAACCACACAAATATAACCAACATCACCATCGGAATAAAAAGAGCCGAAAATTTCACAAGGTACACCCATTTGTTCTGGGTTTTTTTTTGAGCATTTTGCCCTCATAGTCATTATGATCGACCAACCTTTCAAGTTTTTGGCAAAGTCTAATGTTCCACATATGCTCATAACAAATAGAGCCTAAAACACCCAATAGCATACCACCACACATACTGGTAATCAATCCAAAAAGGATTTGGGTGTGTTTCTTACTATTCGGATCTTTGCAATATTTAGGACGGAATATCAGATAATTAGTAATGAATCCTATTGCAACAATAAACACTTTTTTTAAAGCATTGACCCTTGATATTAAATCTTTGATGTTTCCATCGGAAGTTGCTAGAGAGGTGCAAAGCAATGTTCGACGTTCAGTAAGATCGTAATGGGGAGTAGAGTTTGTTGAGTTTTGAAAAAACCGAGTAATATCATTTCCAAGAGTTTCCCAATTACTTTGCCTTACATTGGAATGATAAGTGTTAACAAACCAAGCTAAGGCACTACCCTTCAAATGAAGGGTAGCATTGGATACTTTGTAGCCCTCATCAATTGGATTGAGTGCAAAATAAATATTTGCAATGGAGAGCCATTCATTAGGAGGGAGATCCCCCAGAGAATATTGGGAAATCTCCTGGTTTTTTAAAACTCGATTTTCGGATAAGTTCACTTACATCATTTTTCAATTGCGCCCTTGCAATATAATACTCGGTATTGCTTGTATGAAGTTTCTTGTCGGTCTTCTGAACCATAGCATCATACTTATTTATGAGTTTATCATAAGCTACCTCGGTTTTCTTTTCGAACTCAGCACATGATTTCGTCAAACGAGAAAGCTCATTTTTGTATTTTTAATATCATTAACATATTAGAAAAAAAAAGATATGAGAACTAGAACTTAATAAATATTTTTAAGCAAAGAAATAACAAGGTCATTAAGAAAGGGATTTACCATTGTGTCATCATCTTCGGCACTTGCTGCGATTGCATCTTTTATAGACTTCTCAGGTGCTTCTCCTGCCATCTAAGGACAAAGAAAAAACAGATCTTAGAAAACTTAAACCAAAAATTGAACTTCTTAAAAACTTGTTTGTAATGAGATACTTACGTTTTTTGTTGACTGATGAATTGGTGTTGAAATGGAGACTAATAAATAGCGTCAAGTTGAAGTCTTCACCACTTTCAAAATGATTTCTCAGCAACCAATTTGGGAGAGAATCTGCCATGGCTTTGGTATTTTTGAATTAGTGTATGGCTAAAACAAGGTAGTGATGACAAAGACGGACTTTAGAAGGGAGAAAAGATCATATAAGGGTTACAAAATATTTGCTTTCAAGGAAAGATATCATGGATAGAGAAGATTTTTTGCTTACATAAGATTTGTATCAGATTTGAATTATAGGTGTAGGCAGGGGGCTAAGTAGTGCTGGAGCCCGAGGTAAAATTTTGCCAACCTAGCACTACATGCATATATATCCGTTAGTTTTATCTTTGTTGTATGGAATTATTAATCATGCGAGATTTTTTCTTGTGAATTTTACTTATTCAGTTTAATGACTAAATTATAGGAGTTTAATTAGATTTTATTAGATATTCCTTCTACGAGTTTGTTATTTATTTATCAAAAGTAGTTATTGTAATGCTAAACTTATATATATGTAACATGTTTACAAAACATAAAATTTGGATAAATTAGGGGTTGTGTTTTCACAAATTACTTGACTAAATCAATATGCAACAACAGTACATGCGACGCTGAGGTTTTAATTCTATTGTTGTGTTGTGTCGTCCTCCTCTATTGATGTGACAAGTCGACGCTAGTCTACTTATATATGTAACTAAAATAACAATGGATCGACCCCGGTGCAGGACCGTCTAATATGTGGGAGGCGGTTGTGCCTCTCCTTCTCAGAGATTGTGCCTCCCACACATCATACAAATTCCCCCTGTGCATATACTCAATTAATTATTCATCAAAAATAATAAAGATTAAAGAGATACTGCTGCAATTGTTTTTTTCAAGATTGCGTCAGAAAATATCGGGAACAGAGGGGTCTTTAATTGATGTCAATAGCGACTTGACATTCCAAGACTTTTTCTTTTACCTATTTTTCTAGGTAGGTTTTTTTTTTTTTTTTTTTCAAACATAATATTTTTTTTTGAGACTCATTTTTCTAACATAATATGTTGTCAATCACATCTTGATTCTTGATACACATGTGGCACGAATATAATAATACTCAATAAGATATCTACTTAACACTATGATGCGTCATGAGTGTACTTCATTAACAATTAATATGAAAAAAATCTTATTTGCGCTGAAGTCTGTATTCGAAATTGTAAATGGGGTCTTGAGTCTTGACTCTTGATTTAAGAATCAATTTCCAGAGAATATTTATAGTAAGTGATGTTTTATATCTGTAATTAAAAAAAAAAGATACTTTATATATGTAAAAGAGCTTAACTAATTTTTTAACAACTATATTTATTAATAACTTACGACCGAGACCAAATAATGTACATAGAAGTATGGGGTCGGGGATGGCGGGATAACCGTGTAAATGTACAATACATTTTAGAAAGAATAAAAGCTATATTATTTCGTTGTTTATTTCTCTATCATATATGATTTTAGTTGGTTATTTATGCATTATATTTGATTTTAATTGTAGAACTAAAATAGCAAATGGACATTATGAATTATTAAATGACTAGGTTATTTTTTTTCCTTTTTTTTCTTTGGGAAAACGGAGATATTAGACCCAACCTATTCGCGCTTTTGCGATGTACCCAACCTTTGATTTTTGACCCCGCTGTACCCAACCTTTCATTTTTAAAACATGTTGTACCCAAACTAACTTTCCGGCCAAAAAACGTCATATTCTGATCTTGTGACATCAGCAATCCGATTTGCACGAGGGCAAAATAGTCATTTCATTTATTTATAATAAAAATTAAAAAAAAAACTAAAAAACAATAAAAAAAATTAAAAAATAGACCCCCCCTCCTTACCCGTCCCCCCCACCCCCCACCACGCCGATTTGCAGCAACACCGCTGCAAATCGCGGTGATGACCGCGATTCGCAGCGGTGTTGCTGCAAATCGCGGTCACGCTGCGAATCGCGGTGATTCACCGCGATTTGCAGCGGTGTTGCTGCAAATTGGCGTGGGGTGGGGGGGGGGAAGGAGGGGGTTTTTTTTTGTTTTTTCTTATTTTTTATTAATTTTTTTTTATTTTTGAGTGTAGTACCGGTTTTACCCCTGCAAATTCCCAATTTTGGCCGGAAAGTTAGTTTGGGTACAACATGTTTTAAAAATAAAAGGTTGGGTACAGCGGGGTCAAAAATCAAAGGTTGGGTACAACATCGCAAAAACGCTAATAGGTTGGGTCTAATATCGCCGTTTTCCCTTTTTCTTTTTATAATTGAGTTTATTGACTATTGAGTATCGAGTTATTGTCATGTATTTAACTTATGAGATTTTGAGGACAACATTTTGGAGTACTTTAGTAAAATTATTTGTTGACATTTGAAAATTTCTCTGTATTTTTTTCCTGTTATATTCTTTTTTTATATATAATACACTCCAATATAAATATTATTTATGTGAATAGATACTTTATGCATACATACATGTATATATATATATATATATATATATGAGTTGATTTCTCCTTGTTTTATTAAAGAAGAAACATCGATCACTTGACTTGGCATTCCAAGACTCACTTTTTGCCAAATTATCTAGGTAAGCATTTTTCTTTGAGCTTTATTTTTCTCAGTCATGTATGTACTTCAGTAATAACTAATAAGGTTCATAGTAACAATTTGTTATTTATTATCAAAAGTAGTTGTCGTAATGCATGCTAAACTTATGTAACATGTTTACAAAACATTAGGGATTGTGTTTTCACAAATTACTTGACTAAATAAATCCATATAATATAATATATATATATATATATATATTATATGCGTTGATTTTTTTTTTCTGTGGGAGTGAAGGTTTAATTCGAATTTGATTGATATGTACCGGACTGTTGTGCCTCCCCCAATCACATAGGGGTGGGCTCCATGCGGGTGTGATGTGTGGGGGACCCACCCCTCTGTGAGAGGGGGAGGCACAACAACCCGGTACATATCAGACGTTCCCGTTTAATTCTATTATTGTGTCCTCCTCTATTGATGTGACGGGTCGACGCTAGTCTACTTATATATATATAACAATGAACCTGAAGCATGGAACTGTCTAATATGCGGGAGCATTTGATATACCCTTGTTGTTGTACCACCTGCACTCACATCAGGGTGGGCTCCAACGTGGGCCATATATATAACAATGAACCCGAAGCATGGAACTGTCTAATATGCGGGAGCATCTGATATACCCTTGCTGTTTGAACCACGTTTGATGGGTGTAATTCAGGATTGGCCCAATATAACGTTATTGGGCCGGCCCATAAGCGCATCGAATAGAGAGAATTCGATGCGCGCATCGAATCAACAGTATAATCCTTCTTTATTTGGGCCGGCCCAGTGGCGCATCGAATAGGGAATTCGATGCGCGCATCGAACAAAGCTGATTCGATGCGCCTTTCTATATTGGAATGTGGGCTCCATGGGACGGGTTCTATAAATAGCCCGTCCCCTTGTTATCTGTGGGACTTTTCGAGATCTGAACCAGCTCAGCACAGTCAGCATCGAACCTGCCCCATTCGACACGAGTCATATCGAATCAACCCCAGTTCGACACGCACAAAAATACCTTATCTCTATTCGATACCTAAGTACGCATCGAATTCGACATCTACAGCACGTATCGAATTCGATACCTTCCAGATTGATTTTCACCCAGTGATAACTGTACCGCATCGAATTGATCCTCGTTCGACACGTCAGCATCGAATACTTGAAATTCTATACGTATTATTAACATTGTAATTTAGTTATTCTATCTAGAAAGCTTGTATTAAGTGTTTCGGACCAAGCTAGTCTGTTAATAATATTGGATAGCATTGTTTGATCTCATTTTGTATAATTTATTGTGTTCTATTACCGTGACGAAATAAGACCAAAACATTGGCGCCGTCTGTGGGAACACAAATTATATTAGCTTGATAGGCAGTATGACTAGAATGACCAGATCCCAGAGTAAAGCACTAGAAGGAAATACGGGAGAAGAACGACTGGGTACACCTGAACGGATCATGCAAGATATCATTGGACCGTCTACATTACCCCCAGCAGTACCAACTCCGGCCAGGAAAGAGAACCAAGGACCTCAAGCTGAGGAGATACCTAATAATGAAGCCGATGCAACTAGAGCTTCAACGACGAGTGCCGCAACTCCAGATAAATTGAAGAATGAATTAATGGCAATGATAAGAGCTGTGGTGACTGAAGCACTCACTCCAACACCTCCCGCCATGATACCATCTCATGTTGAATATTCTGAGAACTTGAGAGAACAAGGTTCAGCTATCCGAAAGCAAAAGGGAAAGGAAAAGGAAAAGTCTCAGCAAGACGACCGAAGAAGTAGACATACTTCTGAGGGAATAAAGAGCAAAGGGAAATCCGTTCATGAAGAACGGGGAAAGAAGCTAGTATCTGTTGAGATACAATCAAAAAGGCATCATGAGAAGAGACAAAAGGAAAAAGAGGCAGAATGTGTTGCTGAGCGAACAAGAAGAGAAGACAGAAGACGTTCAGAGAGCCGTGATTCCAGAAAGGAACGGGATGAGGAAGAGAATCAAAGAGAGGAATCGCGAAGAAGAAAACATAGAGATGACAGAAGACAGTCAGGAGGTCATGACTTACGTGGCAAGCATAACACAGTGAGCAGAAATGTTGGAAGATTGGAAAAGGGGAAAGCAACAGCCGAGACTCAAACAGCAAGAGAGGACAATTCTGTAAATCACAATCCTTTTTGCCGAGAGATAGAGTCGGAGATTCTGGGGTAAGGAGATAAAATTCCGGAACTAAAAACATACAATGGGAAATCTGACCCCCGAGATCACCTGTTCCAATTGGATAGAAAATTGTCCCTTTACGGTTTCAGGGACAATATGCAAGCCAGGATATTTGCAACGACTCTATCAAAAGTGGATGTTGATTGGTTTAATTGCATTCCTCCTAGACAGATTAAAAGTTACACCCAGTTGAGAAAAATGTTCGAGGATCAATTTTCTAGTCAATCTAGACTGGTTTTGGATCATTCTCATCTATACACGATGAAACAGGAAGTTAATGAAAGTCTAAAGGACTTCACGAAACATTTCAATACAGAGCTATTAAGGATTGATAGCCCGACGGGAGAGATGGTTGCAAGTATACTCTTTCGAGCAACTACCAACACCGTGTTTGGTGGAGACTTACTGAAACGAAAACCCACCACAGTTGAAGAAATCAACAAAATAGCGCAAGATGTGGTTCATTTCGAGGAAATGATGGCGACCAAAGTTCCTAATAGTGTGGCTGTGAAAGATAGAGAGAGAGGAAGAGAAGATCATAATCGCAATAACAGCAACAACAGGAACAAAACTTACAGAAGGGATAGTTCACCTAGAAGGTGCACGCCGTTGAATGCTAACATCATGGCAGTCTTTGGGGCAGCTAAGAGGAAAGGATGGCTGAAGGATCCCAAGCCAATGAGGGAATCCAAAGCAACGATGTTTTCAAGTCAATTCTGCAAATATCATAATCAGAAAGGACATGAAACAGAGGATTGTATAAACCTGAAAGATGAAATAGAACGGCTAATAAAGGATGGCAAACTCGTGGAGTTTGTTAAAAAGGTACAAGAACGGGAGAACCATTTCAACCGGAAGAGAACTCCATCTCCCAGGAAGGATAAGCAGAGGTTGATTGATGAACCGCAACTTTTCCAATACCCTCAAATCAAAGATGGGAACGCCAGGAAAGGGATGATAAATATGATATCAGGAGGTCCTGGGGGTGCGGATTCCACCATGGCCGAAGGAAGATCATAAGAATGGTTGAATCAGATAATTTTGTGGACATGGCCAATATACTGAGAATCGAGCAGATACCGCACGAAGAAATCACATTTTCTACAACAGCTTTGAGAAAGCTGAGTCCACAAGCTATACAGATGTCAAATTTGAATTGCCCTTTGGTGATCACAGTGGATATAGCTAACTATGGAGTCACTAAGATGTTAGTTGATCATGGGAGTTCAGTAAATGTGATGTTTAATTCTACGCTGATCAAAATGGGCTTGAATAATCAGACGCTAGAACCAGTAAGGAGATCTCTTCATGGTTTTGGAGGTCCAGAAATAATACCACTTGGAATGCTCAAGCTACCAACATCATTGGGAACAGCACCACAGAGGAAGACGCTTATGGAAGATTACGTGATTGTAGATATGCATTTTGCATACAACGGTATCATAGGAAGACCTGCACTCAATAATTTCCGAGCGTTACCCTCAACTTATCATCAAATGGTGAAGTTTCCAACTTCTAGCGGCACAGGAGAGGTCATAGCAGATCATATCGAAGGATGGAAATGCTACGTAACTTCACTCAGGACTAGGCCACAACAAGAAGAAGCAGCGACAAGGGTATTGGCTCCAAGGCATATGGAGCGTATCGATTAAAGATTTTGTTTCAGTTTACCAATGTTTTTTAGCATTTTGAATATTTTGAACAAGTTTTTATTCGTTCTCTCTGCTATAACACGCATGAGAGACAAGAATGTATGAACTTAAAACAGGTACCCCAAGTCATGAATTTGGAGGACAGCACTGGAAGTCATGCAAATGAGCGATGATCAAAGCTCAGTTCTATTTACATAAGCTAATTTGAATTATTCAAAGAAGATTACGTCCAATTATTTGATTTGCGTGAGTTTTATCTACTTTGTATAATGTAATCAGTGCAGGTCTGAAAAATCAGGAGAACGGAAACTCTACCCCAAAGCGGCACGAGATACCGAAAATCCCTAAAGAAATCAGGAGAACAGAAACTCTGCCCCAAAGTGGCACGAGATACCGAAAATCCCTAAAGAAATCAGGAGAACGGAAACTCTGCCCCAAAGTGGCACGAGATACCGAAAATCCCTAAAGAAATCAAGAGAACGTAAACTCTGCCCCAAAGTGGCACGAGATACCGAAAATCCCAGAAGAAGTTACAGGGACGGAAACTCTGTCCCAGAGTGACACGAGATACCGAAAATCCCTAAATCAATCAAGAAAACGGAAACTCTGCCCCAAAGTGGCACGAGATACCGGAAGAAGTCAAAGACGACGTAAGGAATGGAAACTCAGCCCAAAAGTGGCACGAGATACCGAAAATTCCTAAACCTATCAGAAGAATGGGAACCCCGTCTAGAGTAACATGAGATACCGAATGAGGCCGAGGGCGAGAAATAAGAAATAGCCTATTAACAATGCTCCAAAGGTAATGAATAGACACTACATATGAAATGGTAAGCGTTATAAACTTTATGTTTCAGAAAACATAAACAAACTCTCAAAAGATTAACAATGATTAAGCAAAAATATTAAAAGAAAAAGAAAAATACTATGTCCAAAGCGACGAATATAATCTCCTTTCTTAATGGCATAACAATTTTCAAAGAACAATAAGAAATCATCAAGTTGTCAAAATAAAAGTAAAGGACTAAGATAGGAAATTGAAATAAAAGACAACAATTATTATCCCAAAAATTAAGCAATTGATATAAAATTGTTTCAAACACATCAGAGCGACGCAGCGCCATAAACAAATTAAATTACGAATAAAAATTGTTCATAAACAAGGAAATATAGTAAACAGCCTTAGCCACATTCAGTCTTCTTCCTCATCCTCAGATGAGGGATATGGTTCAGGCATTTCTCGCGGCGGTGATAATCCTCCGAGAACGAGATCCTCCTTATCCAGCAGTGAGGCAAACTCATCAGGTTATGTAGCTTCAGAAGTTTGACGAGGTGGATGTTTCTCCAGATTTGGCCCCAGTGACAGATCTAACCAGTCTGGTTTAAATTTGCCACGAACATACGTTGTAGCATAGAACTGATGCACCGTCAGAGCTTGAGCATTTCGAGCCACGTGATCATCTCGACGAGTGCGCAATTCTTGAAACGTGTTGCCTTGGAGAAACCTTTCAGCAATTTCCAATGTTTGCTGAGGAGAAACCTTCAGAAAAGGAAAAAGATATTAATGAAAGTAATCATAAGAGAATGGGTGCCAAGTTATAAAAATAATATATTTTACCTCTTGGAGGCCTCGAAAGTAGCCACTCAAGTCAGCATTGAGGGCTTCCTCTTTGGCTGCACCAACCTCTTTCTTTAGTGCAGTAATTTACTGATTAAGATCTTCTTTGAGTTTTTCAGCTTCCTCTCGAGCCTCCTTGGCTATTTGCAAAGCTTTTTCCTTGGCGTCAAGGGCAGCTTGAAGCGCAGAGTTATCAGCATTACTGGCAGTTTCCTTAAAATCCATTAAGGTTGAGGCCATGACATCCACGAAACCTCCCGTCTGACAGCAAACGAACGGTTAGACCAAAATTTGCAAAGCAAATTCAAAGGAAGTGTAAGTCAAATAAGGAAATCATTACCGCTGACAGTAGATGCAGCGTATTTCGCTCCAGCCTTTTCCTTTCTTCATCAGAGATTGGAAGAGGGACGGACAGACTAGGCAACAATGCCCTTAAATGCTCGATGGCTTCGGCCTCCGAGAGCTGGTACCCAGCGGCTCGAGCTCGAGGGCCCTGGCTAGGTCCGGCCATGTAATTTGGCCCAGATGCACCGGCAGGAGGGTTGGAGGCACTCGGCCTGCTTGTCTGGCCAATCGTAGGAGCAACCCCTTCGGTTTGCGACTGATTTTGCGGCATCCTTCGTCTATTACGTTGGACAAGATTGCCGACATCCTCGCCGGTTTCAGTTGCCCTGCCTTCCGACGCTTCAGCACCGCCTGGAATTCCCTCAGGATTATCCCCTAGTAATTCCTCGAAAGGATCAACTGATGGATCAATAGCAGCAGCAGTAGCAGTAGAGGGTTCAGAAATTTTCTTCTTGCCCTTACTTTTTCTCTTCCGATGAGGAGGAATTTCAGGCACAGTGTCGGTCTGGGAACTTGCCATATCCGCAGCAACAACCCGGTTCATCCTTGCGTATCGACTCATGAAGAACTTGTCTGCAAATAAAATAAATTGTTAGAACCACAACAAGCATAAATCAAAAATTCTAATAAGGTCATATTAATTTACCAAGGGTCATCCTGCCATTATATTTAACTGGAGACAACCCAGCTAAAGAAAGGACCCGGTTTTCAACGAGTTTTTTGACATCAAATTGATGTTCCCTAACTAAATTGGGGACAAATTCGCAATCCCATAGGGTTATGTTAACTCCGCTGGGAATCATTACCCTTGCCCCGGTATACCATTCCTGGCGAAATTGATCGAACTCTCCGTCGTAGCTCTCTTTTATGTAAAAGTATCTTCTTTTCCAATCCTTTCCATACCCGGTCGCCCCACCGTTCAAGAACTTCTGATTCGTTTGAGCCTTGATATGGTAAAATCCTTCTTCGCGCCTCGCAATCTCGAATAACGCGTAAAACTCATTGGGACTTTGTGATTGGCGCAAAGCCTTCATAACTATGATAAAACCCATGATATTCCCGTATGAGTTTGGCGTGAGTTGCGCGGGAACGACGCTTATTTTCCGTAGAATCCATCTTACCTCATAGGGGATCGGGAAACGCAGACCATTCAGAAGTTGTCCAACAAACACGGTCATATGTTTGGGTGGCGGGGTATGCATCCGATCATTTGGGCCCGGGACCACGATCTTGTACTTATCAGGTATATCAAACTTCTTACGAAGTCCCTTACGACTATGTTGAAGCCGAGAAATATATTGATCAAATGTCATCCTTGGGACCTCGACATGATCGTCAAATTCCCTATTGATATAATCTACGTCCTATTCACCCTCGCTTGGAGCGCGATTATCTTTATAAGATGACGTATATGAGTCATCACTGTTTTCTTCGGCCATTGTGGGTTCAGTGTTTCCCGCGGGGGCGTCACCCGCGGGTGGATCAACTGTTGTTATATCTATTAAATCAAATAAATCTACGTCGTCTGTACTCGGGGCCGTGGGTGCTACGGGAGGGTTTTCTGGGGCCGTGAGTGCAACCGGAGGGTCCTCTTTATTAATGGAACTGGAACTAGAACCAGTACTCGACTCACTTCCACAAGTGGATCCACCGCTCACCATCTTTGATGATAACAAACTGAAATAAATTAAAAACGAGACTAACTAAGGACGCATACGTCACTCCACACTCTCGTATATCATTCATATATACGTAACATTGAACGTGTTAAAAACTAAATAACCCAGCAAAATAAAAACCAAACATTTTACCTTAAATATATTCTTGGTAAAAGAAGTTCTTGCTTGGTTGTTTATATCCTACACAAAATAACAGCAAGTTAGAAATACGCAACAAAACGCTTGGAAAAAGGAGGAGAAACAGATATATTAACGCATCGAATTTTCTGAATTCGATGCTGATCGTATCGAATTCCTGAGCGTTCGATACGACTCGCATCGAATGACAAATTCGATGCGTCTTACCTGAAGCGAAAAATTTGCTGCCTGAAGAATGAGCTGGTCATTGCAGACCCCCTTTATATAGGGGACATGAGGCCCATCAGGCCCATTTACAATGCCGCATCGAATAACCGCATCGAATAACTATAATTCGATGCGTACTTTTTCACGCATCGAATGGCTCACAATTCGATGCGTCAAAAATTATCTTCCTATTACAAGTACTATGAACCGCTCCGATTTTACTATGAATAGGAATATCCCAAATCAGTACAAATATATTTTTAAAAGTTTGGAATACGATCTCTAAATTGATATCGTATCCCAAACTGGGGGGGACTATATGATGGGTGTAATTCAGGATTGGCCCAATATAACGTTATTGGGCCGGCCCATAAGCTCATCGAATAGAGAGAATTCGATGCGCGCATCGAATCAACAGTATAATCCTTCTTTATTTGGGTCGGCCCAATGGCGCATCGAATAGGGAATTCGATGCGCGCATAGAACAAAGCTGATTCGATGCGCCTTTCTATATTGGAATGTGGGCTCCATGGGACGGGTTCTATAAATAGCCCGTCCCCTTGTTATCTGTGGGACTTTTCGAGATCTGAACCAGCTCAGCACAGTCAGCATCGAACCTGCCCCATTCGACACGAGTCATATCGAATCAAGAAAATGACTCCTAATTTTTCTTCCAGAAAAAAAAAAGTTTCAATATAAACGTGCAGAGACTTTTTCATTTTTCCCACGGGAGGGAATTCTTATATTAAGTTAATGTAGAATATAATCAACATTTTGATGATTAGATTAATAATTAAGAGTTCATCAAAACAAGCATACTAAACATTTAAAATTGCGCAGCTTTCAAATTATAAAAGACCATGTTCAAGTTACATTTATAAGAGAGAGACGGGTACATACGTGAAGTTCAACTATGTTTTCAAATGGATTTCCCATCGTATAGTTGGTGGCTCCAGGGATATCTTTTCTGTTGTAATAGAAACATTAATTTGTGAGAGGCAAAACAAGGAAGATCTAGAATATAATAACGGTTCAAAAAACATTACCCTTGGATGAAGTAACCAGCATCAGAAAGGCACTTTAATCTTTTCGCGGTTGGTACTTGTGCGCGGAATTTGTCGCAATGAAATATTGTACCTAGCCCGCTAGATGAGTTACCGGACAAGATAACTTAGGCATGGACCCAGTAATGTGAAGGTTAATATGTATGTGTCTAGCTTGTAAATCAAACATTCATCTGTTTCATTTGGTTATTTAGAGAGAATTGAAGTTCTTTTTACAGTAGATCCTAAACCCTTCAACAACGTATTTAGAGAGAGCTGGGAAATCCGTTGTTGGAGAAATAATTCATCCTCTTAAGATATAGCAAATCACACAAAAAAATTGTAATACTTACATCTTGGGCATTTTTCATGCCTTTGGCAAGCAAATCTTCTCACACATATATAATATATATATATATAGATATATATACACACATACATGTAGTCGATTCAAAAAGTTATTAATACTTTACAAAAGTGGCATCTTCGATGATCATCAGTTTTCTCAAAAATAGTTTTTAACGAGCCATGGGGACTTACGTATGGCCTTAAGCTCATGAGATGTCCCATATGATAAGACAATTCACTTTTGTGTTTTGACAACATCACCTAAAAGCTTAAGCTTCATGATCGTACTTTTCATATATGGCAAATGTAACTAATGTTCACACTATTATTAAATAATAAATAATGTAGTGCATTTAACAATTAATATAGCTAGTACAATTTATGAATTTCCCACAAATAATTAATTGATATGGGGAAACTCTAGAAGTGAATTAAAGTAATAAGGTACTCACAGATGAATTTCGTCTACATTGCCAATCTCCATTTTGTTGTGAGCTCATGCCATTTAAAACAGACCTAAAATCTAATTGAAACTGCAAGAAAAAAGTTTAAGAATACAAGTTCTACATGTGATTTTTGTTTTGGGGGGGGGGGGGGGGGGGGTGTAAAAATGCAATCAAAAAAGGCCGTCAGGCCAAGTCCGCTTCATACAAACTAGTAACGTACGATGGGGGAACTCCCAAAAGAAATACTTACTACTACTATCAAAAGTAACTCTACCAAGTTTATCTACTACCCTATTTGCTTTCCTTGGTATCCATGCAATCATGCTCTCCCACGGTCGTCTCAAAAGCTCGCGACATTCAAGCGTAACACCAATTGAGGGCACGGTCGTGCTCGTAAGTAGGTTGTAGGCCGCCAATGAATCCGTCTCCACTATTATACGCGGGTACCTTCTTTCCCAAGCTAGAGTGAGTCCTCTTTTGAGCGCTTCTAATTCCGCGTCATCCACCATAGGTGCGTGAAGCTCCATCGCAAAACCCCACTCCCAAAGACCCTCGGCCGTGCGCAACACACCTGCACCATATCCGTTGTTTTCCTCATACTACTCCTCCATTCGTGTTGAGTTTGACCCATCCGACCTTCGGCTTCATCCAACTATGCGAACGTTTTACCCTTTTAATCTTTCGCCTTCCCAACAATAAATCCTGACTAAGCATATTAACTTGAAAAATACAAGATTTGGAGGTGTCCATGCGACCCTTAAACACCTTCTTGTTTCTATTTTTCCAAATAACCCAAAGTGCGGCGACAAACACAAAACACCACTCCTCTTTGTCCCCAATTTGTGATTCCATGCTTTTGCTCTCCAACATGTTGCGCAGCCAAAACTCGTCTGGGCAACTCTCAAATTCAGACACGCAGTGATGCGCAACAAGGTTAGACTACACCCCTTGCGCCATCTTACAATACCGAAGCAAGTGCAGCACATCTTCGGTCTCCTCGTTACAAACCGGGCAAACACCCGTCGTCGGTATCCCTCTATCCCTTCGCAACCTGTTAAACGATCTTGCTCGGCCAGCCATAGAAAGTGTAAAATTTTGTTGCTCAAGTCGAGGCGCCAAATCCAATTAACCTCTGAATTAACGTGTTGCGACTCCGAATAATGCGCCATGAAAGTCCGATACGCGGATTGGCAAGTGAAATCACCATTAGAATTTTCTCCTTACAAACACTTTGTCATCGGCCTCAATAAGCACAACAGTTTTTTGCATAATTTCACTCCTAATCACCGCGGGAATCGCCGATTCGAGCTCATCTAGCTGCTAACCTCCATCAATGTCCATAACGTCACATAACACGAGTTTGACCTCCTCCGGTTTTATAACACACCCCTCATCGCAAAGCCTCGTACCGCCAAGCCAATTATCAAACCAAAATAAAATCTTACGACCATTACCAATTTTCCAGCGGAGAAACGACGACATGAGATTGGCGCAACGAATTAATCCCTCCCATGTAGCTCTATCAGTAGGCTTTGCAAGACACTTCGTAAGTCGCTCTTTCGACAAATACTTTGCCATAATCAATTCTTTCCACACGGTGTTCTCCTCACGTATTATTCTCCACGCTAACTTTGCAAGAAGGGTCTCGTTGCACACGCACTCAACCCGAAGGCTGAGCCCCCTATCCTTTTTCGTACTCGTGACTTTCGGCCATCCAACGAGGTGGAGATTCTTTTTAGTGTGATTTAATTGTCACCGGTTGGCTTGAGAATTTAATAAAAATAAAACTTAAGTGGCAGAATATGAACAAATTAAAATGGATGAAAAAAATGTGGGCTTCTATACATGTTAAGGAAATTGTACATTTGACACATCTTCGATTCCATTATACGTGCTATGCAATAATATTGAGCTTTTGATCGTAAAAATATTTAATGATATTACTTTTAGGACGAATTATTAAATTTGCCCCTTAATTTTTAAAAAAAAAAGTTAATATGCCCTTTTTTGGGGCTTTGAATAAATGCCCCATATGTTTTAAATTTTTTAACAAAAATGCCCTCGGCCCTTATTCGGGCCAAAATTGCCCATGTGGCGGTACAAAATTGCACTTTGCATCCTAAAATAAATTGTATTTTGCACCCAACAATATTTTGTGGTGCAAAGTGCAATTTATTTTGAGGTGCAAAGTGCAATTTTGTACCGCCACGCAGGCAATTTTGGTCCGAATAAGGGACGAGGGCATTTTTAGTCGACTTTTTAAAAGATATGGGGCATAAAAATAAGGCCCGAAAAAAGGGCATATTAACTTTTTAAAAAAAGTTAAGGGGCGGAAATAATAATTCGTCCTTACTTTTATATAAATATTCAAGTATTATTTACTTTTTATCTTAAAACGAAAACCTCGTCCCTAAATCTATAAGGTGCCTCATTTACAGCATATACCCTTAACAACATTGAGAGCACGTTTGGTTGCATTGGTACCATTGGATCCATATAAGCCAACTTCCTACTATATTCTATTTTGGGACGTGCTGTCTCAACTTTGGTTTGTAATGTAAGCCTTCATATTATACATTAAAATAAAGCATTATTTCATCTTTGGTTGACCATTTTGTTATTCATTAAAATTTTAAACAACTGAATTGCCGACAGTACCCCTTGAGAAATTGGTGATATACCAGCAAAAAACATAGTATTTTCCTCTCTCCACTATTGCAAAAACTACATCTTACCTTAAATTGAAGTCCACGAACGACCAATTCGGAGCATTGTAGCTACAACGATTAGGTCGTCGCACATAGCAGATAATTACAGTTGGAATTATAATTACAACACTCAACTACAGGGCATCAATTGGGAAAGTATGATGTTCCATTGTTAGGGTTTACCTTTCTTACGTTTTTGAATCGAATTGGGCGTTAAGGTTTTTCATGAATTAGGGTTAAATAATTCAGGCATACATGGAAACTAGTTGAATTTCACGAATTAGGATGTGCTACCTTTATTGTTGTTTGCAATTAATATGCCAATGTAATACTTAATTGTTTTCTATGATTAGTTTTGCCATCGTTAACTATTTTCATAAACTTAATTGATCAATGATTAAGCTATTGGTTGGAAAGAACGAATGACGTTTACATGATTCCTTGTATTCTTCACTATGAAGAAAATAAATAGTAAATATTGAAATTTGTTAATCTATTATATTTCACTATTATTTTTCAGTTTACTCCACCTGAACTATACATGGTAAGACTGGATTAGAACAACGTTGCAAAGGAACGACGATTTACAACTTGGAGTCGAGGAGTCTATTATTTACGATTTGATATTCATTCTATTTTGTTCCTGCATCAGTAAATATCCAAGCTCCTTGCCACATTATTTTCCATTGTTAGCCAATGTAATTTGCTTGGATAAATGATTAATCGGGTGTTGATTAATGGATATACACATTCGCTTTAAAATATGATGTTTGTATGCTGATATATTTTAAAGTTATATGTTCTTGTACTTTAATTTAAATTGATCATTGTTGTATATCTGGTAAAACATGTAGAATCGATGTCATCGATTATCGGAAATACACGGCTAGCATTCTCACGGCGCCATTGGGTCCGAGAAGAAGAGTTGTTCTTGATATCAACTATATATGCAGCAATTGCAGCTGGTTGGCTACTTAATACTTCATGGAGACCGGGTTTTTATTCTCACGTTAGCAATGCCTTGAAGTTGGAGTTTCCGGAATCTCAATTCAACGACTCTTCTGAAATTTTTAGAAAGATAACAAATTGGAAGCAAAGCTTACGATCATCGTTCTTGACGAAGCTTATTGGGATGCTTACATATCTGTAAGTAAGGAAATTTTAATGTTTGTTCTGCTCTTATCTAGAAAATTATTTAAGGTAGACAATCGCCTATAGTTAACGTTATATCTATGTGTTTATAGGTTGTTCTAGCTATGGCGCGGATGGGACACAAACCTTTTCCTTACTACAACGACTGGCTGCAAATTTTTGCTTAGGTGGTAAAAATGTCGACTGTAATTTCTTGTCATTACCAGGTATTGGCCATCTACCATTTTTGTAGTGCTTTGCTAGCATACTGATTAAGTGAAGTTGGAACAGAACACAACTTACATAAGACATAGCCTGTTCTTACTCTCTTGATATTCTCTCTCTTGAGCTCCCTCCTTAGGGCTTCTGGTGCAGTTTGCAGCCGCCACACCTCCTCTCTCTCCTTCACCATGGAATCAACACCCAACAATTTACCACAAATAGCAGACCCCATATCCGATCTCCTCCAAAAAACCAACATTGAGTGCCCTGATGAAGCAGCTCAGATTGCCAAAACCCAATTCACTGTTCTTGCTCGTGTTCTTACTGAAAAACACTTTAATCAAAACGCCCTAAAATCCACTCTCAGTAATGCTTGGAGCCCCTCTAGAAGAAACCGATTCAATCGACTTGCTCCTAACCTCTTTGCATGTGTCTTCGACCAGGAGAAAGACCTTGAAAAAGCCCTTGATTATTTATGGTCCTTCAACAAAAGCCAAGTATTACTTCAAAGATGGCCCCCTGATAAAGCCTTATTTGAAATAAACACCTACGTGTCTAATTTCTGGTGCCAGATCTCTCATCTTCCGATTACCTCCAAACACAGTCGTAATGCTGAAAAAATTGGGAACTCTCTTGGCAAGTTCCTACGTATGGATAAAATCCGAGGAATAAGCATGTGGAAAACTGCATTTCGTCTTAAGGTTGAAATTGACGTTTCACAGCCTTTGCAAGACAAAGTCACCTTTGAAACAACTGAAGTTAAAATTTGTACTGTTGAAGTCCGCTACGAACGACTAGGGGAATATTGTTTCAATTGTGGGCTTCTTGGTCACTCCGATGACCACTGCGGTGAACCTCCTAACACCGCCGACGACCCGCGGCGCCGCGGCCTCTAGATGAAAACGGAGAAGGAGGATATCCCAAACCCCTATTTTTTCCCTAACTCCAGCCCTAAAGGCCCAAACCACACTCCAAAAATTCCTAGCCCTCTGGCCCAAAACTCCACCCCAACCACAACCAACTTAAGCCCACAACAACAAAGCCCAAACAATACCCACAAAAACAGTCCACAACCTCCAACACCTAAAAACACTGACCCAAAGCCAACCCCAACCCCAACCCCTGACCCAAACCCGGTTAACAACTCTCTACCAGAAAATCAAAATCAAGAACCTACTGAGTCTGCTACCTCACCAGCCTTTAAAAACCCAGAAAACCAATCCCCCCCTTTAGAATCCATTCCCAGCATACTACAAACACAAACCTCTCCCACACCTATTTTGCCAAACCTTAACCACCCAACCTCTCCTACTAATGATGATCTAAATACCACCATTATCCCACCAGCCCAGAAAAGAACTCGTGAAGCCATGGCAGCTAACGAAAATGCAGCGGATCCACAGCCCAAATGATGCCTCCAATTCTTATATGGTGGAATGCCTAACACGATCAAAGGCACTTCTATTCCACCTCCACAGTGTCTTGAACTATCGGCAGAAGAAGTTCCAAAAAATCTTGGACACTCCTCGTTGAACGAGGGGTCGAAAGATTAGTAACCCAATGATAATCCTTGCTTGGAACTGCCAAGGGCTTGCAAAGCCCACGGCAGTCCAAGCCCTTCGGGCACTCCTCATGAATGTTCGACCCGATGTCATCTTCCTCTCGGAGATTAAAACCTTTAAACTCTCCCCTCTTATTGCTCTTCTTCACTCTACTTCTCTGTTTAATAAACTGATCGTTCCCCCCATTGGTATGGCGGGGGGACTTTTTCTTGCATGGCGTAATCCCTTTGATATTTTGATTGATAATAGCAGCCCCTACCTTATACATGCTATTGTTTGATCACCCAATGACTCAGATTGGAACCTCACGGGTATCTACTGCCCGCCGTATGCTGATGCTAAAATTGAATTTTGGAATCGTATTAATCATCTTGCAAGCGACATCCACTGCCCATGGGTTATCATTGGCGACTTCAACGATATCTGTAATCAATCGGAAAAATCAGGGGGTCGTTCTTTTGCTAGCTCTTCTAAACACTCTCTTGCTAGTGATCTTGATAATCTCTCACTTTTTGATCTTGGATTTTCAGGTGATGATTTTACTTGGGATAACGGACGCGAGGGAAATGCTAATATTCGCCAACGACTTGATCGAGCAGTTGCTAATGGAGAATGGTGTGTCAATTTTCCATCAGCACAAGTCACACATCTTACGGCTGTTGCATCCGACCACCGCCCCATTGTCCTTACTACTCAAAATCACCAAGCAAAGGGTCGTAGACCCTTCAGGTTTGAATCTATGTGGATTACAGATAATTCTTGTGCTTCTGTGATTAATTTAGCTTGGAACCGCCCCTCCCTTGGCCCGCCTGCTTATCAATTTCATGATAAACATAATTCTGTGAAAAATGCTCTTTTATCTTGGAATAAGCATAGTTTTGGCCATGTTAATAATTCTATTAAGCATATCTCTGCCTTAATGTCTAACTTACAAGCGGCTGCCCCAACCATTGAGAATATTGCTAAACTTAAGTCTCTTCAAAAAGATTTGGATTTATGGTTTAAAAGGCTAAGTTGTTTTTGGAGACAAAGGTCTTGCGAAAAATGGCTCAAAGATGGAGATGCCAACACTAGGTATTTTCATCTTAAATCCATTCTTCGTAACCGTTTTAACCGTATTGACTTTATTGAGCATATTGATGGTGTCCGTGTCACTACTTGGGATGAGATTGGGGCCTCTTTTTGTGATTATTACAAAACTCTTTTTACCACGGATTATGATCCTATCACTCCCCCCTTTCCCCCCAACTTGGACAATCTTTTTCCCAATTTGATTTCTATGGAAGACAATGACTTTCTTTGTACTCTCCCTACTCCTACCGACATTAAGAAAGATATGTTTTCCCTAGGCTCGGACAAAAGCCCGGGTCCCGATGGGCTACCCACCCTCTTTTACAAATCCTTTTGGGCTACTACTAGCAACGCTATCATTCTTGCCATCCAAGATTTTTTCCGAACGGGTACTCTTCTTAAAAGTCTCAATAATACTCTTATTGCTCTTATCCCTAAGAAGCCCAACGCTTGTCATGTTGAAGATTTTAGACCTATTAGTCTTTGTAATATTTTCTATAAAATTTGCTCCAAGATTCTTGTTAATAGACTTAAAATCTTCCTTGACCGTATTATCTCTTTCAATCAAGCGGCTTTTATCAAAGGAAGACATATCAATGATAACTCCATCCTCTCCCATGAAATTATGAACTATCTTCACCATCGAAAAGGAAAAAATGGGTTCATGGCTCTAAAAATTGATCTTGCAAAAGCATTTGATAGAGTCGAATGGCCCCTCCTCACTTGCATTCTTTCTCATTTGGGGTTCAATCATAAATTTGTGGGATGGATCTCGGAATGTATCTCTACCGTCTCATTCTCCATGCTTATCAATGGCTCTTCTTATGGTTTCATTAAACCATCCCGCGGTATTCGCCAAGGGGATCCCATCTCCCCTTATCTTTTTGTCCTCTATACCGAGATTCTATCGCGTCTCCTTCTCCGCGAAGAAATGGAAGGGAATCTTAAAGCCGTCAAGGTTTCGAGAACTAGCCCTCCCATTTCCCACCTCCTCTTTGCCGATGATCTTGTCATCTATGGTAAGGCTACCACCCAAAATGCTATTACTATGAAGAGTTGCCTTGACACCTTTTGCAATTGGTCTAGTCAACGCATCAACACTTCTAAATCCATCATCCATTTTAGCCCCAATACCACTTTAGCCGACCGCACGAGTATTTTAACTCTTTTCAATATGAATGAGTGTGATCACAAGGCTATTCATCTTGGACTTCCTTTTTGTAAACCCAAATCCCGCAAAGAGGCTTTTATTAATCATGTGAATAAAATCCAAAGCAAGCTTCCCCTTTGGAAGCTTAGCAATCTTTCTCAAGCGGGCCGCTCTATTCTTGTGAAATCCGTTGGGCAAAGCTCTCCCGTCTACCCGATGTCTACCTTTCTCCTCCCTACCTCCATTTGTAACAAACTGGATAGCATCTTTCGCAAATTTTGGTGGGGAGGAAAGGAAAACGACAACCCCCTCTCTCTCTTAGCATGGAGCAAAATTTGTTCCCCCAAATCTAAGGGTGGGCTTGGATTTCGTCGTATGGCCGACTTTAACCGTGCTCTCATTTCTAAGCTCGCTTGGAAAGTTTCCACAAATCAACGATGCCTTTGGGTTGATACCCTTCGTGCTAAATACATTCGTTGTGGTGACTTTAATTCGGCTAATGCTAATCCTTCCCAAGCTTCTTGGATTTGGAGAGACATTCTTCGCACTAGAGATCTCCTTTCTAAAGGAACTTGTTTTCCGATTACCTTCAACTCTAACCTTATAACTTGGGACCAACCTTGGATCCCAACTATTAAAGGTTTCATTCCTAAACCGGCAAACCCCCACAACCCTCTCATCTCCAATCATCACCTTGTTAAAAGTTTTATCATGGGTAACAATTGCATGTGGGACAATCATAAACTTAATGCCATTTTTGACCACGACACGGTCATGGAAATACTCAAAATCCAAATCTCTTCGGATTCTTTGAGCCCCTCACCTCTTTGGATTCCCTCTACGTCGGGGAAATTTACTACAAAAAGTGCTTACCTTACCGACCAATCTCACCGTTTTACTCCCATTAGTGAACAAGATGCCTTTCTTTTTAAAAAGATTTGGAGTGCTAGATTGCATAATAGGCACAAACTTTTCTTATGGAAGCTTATGCATAATATTCTTCCAACCCGTGCTAGACTTAATGCTATTTTTACCATTAATGATATCTCTTGTCCCTTATTTAATTCTAATATTGAAAATATTGAGCATTTATTCCTTAATTGTCCTTGCATTGTTCAATTGTGGCTCACCTCTAAATGGCAGCTTAATCTCAATCCTTTCAAGGATTGGACTATAAAGGAATGGATGAGACTTCTTCTTGATAGCACAAGGAGTTTTTTCTCCTCTAATCTTTTGCGCGAGGAATGCCTCATATTTTTCTGTTGCTTATGTGATATTATTTGGCAAAACCGTAACCATATAACGCATGGACTTACTCCTTTTACATTGCAGGAATCTGCTCGGAAAGCTGATAATAAAGCTCTTGAACATTGACAAGCTCAAAAGGAAAAAAGAATCCAAAGTAGTTGCAACCCTTCATCTTCATGGAAGCGACTAGCCCTTGGATGGACTAAAGCCAACTGTGATGCAGCTTTTATCGACGGTAAAGCGTCTACGGCTTGCCTCTTTCGTAATGCGAAAGGAACGGTCATTGGAGCAACCACAAAACAACGCCTATGCATCAATCCCCTTGCTAGTGAAGCACTTGCAACCCTCCAAGCATGCCGAATTCTTGATAAAGCGGGCATTGCTAAAGCTATCATTGAAACCGATTGTCTAAATCTTGTTGACGCTATTTTGGATGCAAGAACCAACCCACCTTGGTGCATCAAGCCGATTGTTATCGCAATTCAAAAATTTTGGCGAGTGTGGCCTAAATGGAAATTTAGGCACGTTCATAGAAATATGAACAAAGCAGCGCACAACCTCGCTCATTGGGCCGCTTGTAACTCGTGGTCCTCTTATTTTGATAACTCTAATATTCCCAATTGTTGTCTTTGTGATGGAGGAATGCATGTATTTCTCATTCTTTTGATTAATATACTACTGTTTTTTATCAAAAAAAAAAAAAAATAGCCTGTTCTTACAAAAAGATTAACCAAAGTTTTTGACAACACTAGACCTCATGCATCCCATGGTTAATAGGAATAACACCATAAGGTTAAAATAACAACACAAGCAATCGCCAATATGGTTCTCAACATTCGGATCACATGTTGGGCAACCTCTAACTCTTTCTCTATTCCTGCATTTGAACTTACCAACTGAGATAAACTCTCTATTTGTTGCATGTGAGCCTCTCTTTCAGTGTACATTGCATTAACCCCTTTGGATCCTTCCGCTTCCATTTTGTTGATTCTTCGCAATAAACAAGAAATGATTTTCTTGCTTCTTCCACACATCGGCAAGTCATACCATTCCTTCGTGCCACAACCATTACCCTTATTAACAAACAATAGAAATTAGTTTTCAATTTTAGTTTTGCACCTTTTTAAAAAATATTGACATACAAATTACCCCGTAGTATCTGCACTTGTGATACCTCCTCCTGGGTCGTCATCTCCCCAATGGGTCTTAAACACCGTTTCCTCTCCACATATGCAGTATTTTATTAGAACAACCTCTCTAAATGATCTGAAAGTCCTTGTGTTGTGCCTCTAGAGCAGTTACTTGGATGAGCCATTTTTTTAATGGATGTGCCTAATATTGACTATACACACAAATTGTGGGACTACACTTGTTAGGTTGGTTTGATATTTAATGAGATTGAGGTCCACATTTTCAATATTGTATTTATTTCATGATATAAAGTATTGAATGAAATTTGTATGTACTGACTGTTATTGATTCCTCCCACACTTACTTTGTACTAATTAAAATTTGACTTAACAGATTTGCTTTCTCTATTATTGGTAGGTGGCAAGGATAAATATTGTGGTGGATGGGATGCAACGATCCAATTTCCACTACAGCTTTTACTCAAGTTGTTGAATTATTGTTGTGAAATAATTGGAGTGGTTGTAATAGTGT
Organism: Linaria vulgaris; assembly: GCA_948329865.1. Classification (NCBI taxonomy): domain Eukaryota; kingdom Viridiplantae; phylum Streptophyta; class Magnoliopsida; order Lamiales; family Plantaginaceae; genus Linaria; species Linaria vulgaris. The sequence goes on from OX415249.1 coordinate 118,007,530, forward strand.
GTCTGAATTTGCCACACAACTTTGCCATCCATTATTGTGGTTACTATTTTAATCTTTGTCATAAGTGTAAGAAATTCATCAACACTATTTTTATGATATGATCAAATAATGGCCCAAGACGATAAAGACAAGCATATGTATAAACAATGCATGGCATGCCACTGTATTATCTGACAACTATATCATGATTGTATCAGGAGAGATTTCAATGCTTGTTTTTTAGCAAAAAAAAAACTTCCAAGAAATTATATTTCACTACCAAAAATGACACGACATAATATCTATATAAGTTAGAAAGTTATTAACATGATAAATTATAAAATTAAATTACAATTTTCCTCCCTATCGTAGAATACTATCAAAGCAATGGCCTCACCACAACTCCTCTCCAAAAAGATATGTTTTACCCCGGATATTGGGAAGAGTATTTTGATTTGTGTTTTATTGTTAAGTTGGAAGAAGAGGCACGTCGGTTAGGTCACCCTTTGAACATAAAATGTGAATATAGCATCATGCTTGCAATAGAAGAAGTTAACACGCGATTTTGTAAAACTTCTCTCCCCAATTTGCTTTAAGAAGGTTCGCAATGCTCAGGGAGATCTATGTAACAGTCGAGGAACTATTATCAATGCCAGAATTCACATAAAACAATATTACATGCAAGTGATAAAATGTGGGATTGTGTTTGCGTGGTAAGCGTAACGTTAAATTATAACTTATACTTGTTCGGATTAAATTATGATTATTTTTATTTTCGTTGTTTACACAAATAGCTCAAGGAGCTCGGGGTGGCTTATCGCTTGCAAGGATATCCGTGTTGGGATTACCTAAAATTGATTTTCGAGGAACGTGAGGATGCCAACATGCAACCAAACATCGAAACCGTATACATTTCTTCGGATACGGATGTATCACTAGGGGAAGAAGATGACATATTTTTTTTGTTTTTGTTTTTTTTTCTTTTTTTTATTTAGGGGTCCAAGTGCAATTTGAAAAGATTATTGGTTAAGTTATGTAATAATCATGTTGTGTTAAAAACGTTTTTCAGACATCCTAAAATCAAACGTGGCATAACAACTTATTGACTAGGCAGCCACATCAGCAATTTAGCATTTTTGATAGAAAAATGAAAACTAACAAGGCAGAAAAAGTAGGCCCAAAACAAAAAGGGCATAAAGTAATTTTAGGCAAAGTTAAATGGCATAAATAATAATTCCCCCTACTAGAAATGTTAACATGCGATCCCCGAGTATTAAGGATTTATTTTAATTTATATTGTGAAAAAAAAACTTAAATGAGTAAAAATTAGATAAATAAGGATAACGAATTTATATAGAAAGTTTCAAACGTTGAGAAACTAAATCTCCAATCACCATTATTATTGTAATTAATGATTCTACTTAAATCGTAAAGTTAGATTAGGAACTTAATAATAAAATATTTTGTCAACACTAAAATTATAAGGTTAAAACTACAAATTAAAAGTTTGGTCTCTAGTTTGCATTTTTAAATATAATAGTATATATATATATATATATATATATATGTGTGTGTGAAAGATAGATTGGCATTTTGAATGTCAATAATAAGGCATTTAATGTAATAATATCACGTTATATAAATGCTTAATATTTTTACTATAGTACTTTAAAAAAAATTAAAAACTACACTAGTTAGCGGTTCAATCAGTGGTTCGACCGTTTTAACCGATTGAACTGCAATCAGTGAGCTTGTCGGTTCGATGTTTGGTCCAGTTCTAAAAACATTGGTTCCAATCAGTCTTGATAAAGGAGTCAAGCGCAAAAACCTGATCTGTATTACCTCTAATTAGCAAGATTCGTTTGTGTTATTTTATTGGCAAAATCATCCTATATTAGTTACTAAAAAAATCCTCCTATATTATCATGGAATTAGCACAGTTGAAAGAGACGATTTAAGGCGGCATTTTCCACGAAGAACCTACCTCAAAGGCATTTTCCACGAAGAACCTACCTCAAAGCCAGATGGAACTGTCTCACGCGTTCTAAACTCAACTCGCGTACAACTTAAATCGGGGAATTACTATTTTTTTTATTTGAACTACTAATGGGAAAAATCCTTGTGTAAAATACTGTAAAAATTATAAGTACTTGTAAAATTTAGATTACACTATACTTAAAAGCGTTATTAATTAAAAAAACTTATCATTAATTTAATACCTTTGCTCAAAATTGAAATTTAAAGGACAATTATTTCAAAATTTGGGTAAGGTCTTCTAGTTTTTAACTTAATTCAATAGTTTCACAAAATAAAAAATAAAATAAAAAAGGGCTGTAGCCTCCCTCTTTCCCTCTTAATGCCGACCGCGACACACCTAAAAACAATTCCAAATCTTGAGAGTTCTCCCGATTCTTCTTCTTCCTCCCACTTCACAGTTAATTCTTCTTCCTCCCACTTCACAGTTAATTCGCCATCGAAACAACCAACAATAGGCATCATAAAGCTTCAATCAACTAGCCATCGACACAGAACCATGAGCACCCACTTCACAGTTAATTCGCCATCGAAACAACCAACAATAGGCATCATAAAGCTTCAATCAACTAGCCATCGACACAGAACCATGAGCATCACTCAACCGGCAGATTCCTTCTAAACATACCGAAGGCGCAGAGGTAATTCACGTCAAGAAATCTAATTTTGTTGGCAAACAGAGTGCGTGCAGCTTCATTTAGACTAATAAGTTGATTTCTTTTTTGCTAATTATAAATAATACAAGGTAGCGTTTTGCGTTTTAATCATGAACAAAGGGCTAACAAATTTGAAAAAAAAAAATTAAGGTTACCATACTTTAACACAAAATTTAAAAAGAACATAATACCATTAATAAAAGAGCAATGCTTTGTTCCTTGTTCACAAACTTCACGGTTCCCAGCCAGAACATATCAAAGAACTAACCTATGACCAATTCCCAACTAATTAAACTAAAAGCATAACTCAGCTAAAAACTAAAAAAAATAATGGCAGCATCACTCGAAGGCCCAGGCATTCTCCCTGCGGACTTCCTCTTCTTCCTCAGGTGTAAAATCATTCTTTATGTTGAAAGTCTTGCGGATCTCCTCTGGGGTCTTACCCTTTATCATGTCTGCCACAGTTTGACAGGTGAGGTCAAGCAGATTCTTGATATTCAAGTAGTTTGCAGCCTGCAATAAGAAAAAAGAACCGATCAGATCCACTTAAGATGAAAAACGGAAAATCTTGTTGAGAAACAACTATGTAGTTTGAAAATCTAGTTAAGAAACATGCGGTACACGGTAAAGTAGGCATGAGAAGCAATGAAGATAATATAATATAGGACACAAGCATGAATAAGAAACCACTAATACTCAAAAGTTGCAATAGCATACAATCCTAAGAATAAAGAGCAGTAGAGCCCAATGTTTATAGTAAAACATTTCACAATCACCACACAAAACCAAAGAAGGTGAATCAATTCCACATAAACAAATCCAAAACCTAAAGAACAGCAAAAGTAAGGAAACCAGAATTAAGATTGAATTTCTCCCACATGTCCCCCATTACCTAATTAAGGGATCGTTGCTTTACAGTTTACACCAATGGTCAAGCAAAACATTCTTCAAGTTAAAACATTATACCTTCCTTCGAAGACTCTCTCATAACCGAACTAATAACTAAACCAGATTTCTTACCCCATATACAACACAGGGATCTTCCGAAAATTTCCTCCTTCCTAGATACAAACAAACATCGGAGAGCAATCTAATCTTAAATTCTTTATAAAACACATCCAACGAAGAAAACGCTAACTACGTTAACAATTGAAAACGCCTCAGACAAACTAAACTACGTGTACAATCACACAACAGCAACATGCCTAATCACTAAATTATCACAAGCAACCAAGGCATTATACCACAAAGAAAACCGAGAAATCAAACAACAGAGCAAACATCCAAACTACAACATAATCGAGAGAAACAGAGTACAACACAACGAATCAATTAAACACAAAATACAAAACAAAAACAAGAAGAAGGAGAAGGTAATATATTATACCAAAATCAGGTCAAACAGAGTAGCCTGATCGACGTTGACGAACTCGGTGTCAAACGTCTTCAAAGTCTCCTTCTCGGCGGCCTCGTCGGCGTTAGTTTTGGCGGCAGACTCCACGTGGCGCTTGCAGTACTCAATCACCTTGGAGAGAATCTTGGAACTGACGTTGGGAACGGGGATACTGGTGTTGGCACAGTCGTCTTCAACCATATGCTTGATAGTCTGCGATTCGAGCGCCACCGTCTCCTCCACCTCGAAGAGCTCGTTGTCGGAACTCTTCAACACGATCATCTTCTTCTCCGCTGAACCGGCTGCTGCTGCTGCACCTTCCGTCGACATTGTTCGATTTCAATTGGGGGAAACAGAAAAACCCTAATTTGGAGAGTTGGAAATCAGAAAGAGTGTGAGAATGAAAAATTGGTTTGGGCTTTTACTTACGTTTTATAGGAGGGTTGAGGCGGTCAATCAATCCGACTCTTACTATAATTACAATTGCGACTCCCTATTTTAATTATAATTACGACTCTTCCTTACTTCCTTTTTTAACATTCAATTTCATTCAAGTCTCAATATTGTTTAATAAATATATCGATTCTAAATATTCATATGGATATGCATATGAACTACTAGGCCGTTCTGTGATGACTAAAAAGGATTTTGGTACTATCGTTTGTTATGCTAAATTCATAGATTATCTCAAGATAAAAGATTAACATGTGAATCAATTTCGGGTGATTTTTAAAAAGTAGCACACTATTCATAATTACTTATGTATTGTATTTAATTTTTATATTTGATAAACAAGATGCACTTGATATAATTACTAATATCTTGCGTAATTTTTTGAAATTATGACGTTTTGAATTCTAATTACATTTACATTAATTACATGCCCCTCTTGAGGTTGCGCTTGTAGAGTATCATCTACATCATAGAACGATTGATCAAAAGTTATATACATAATTAGTTCATTGATTCGGGTATCATAACTTTGCAACATCTTCGCACAAGGCAGAATATCGATCAAAAGTTATTGTATGGTAAGTGTCTAGAGTGTTCACTTTTACTTTATTTTGTATGAAGTTTTTTCTTAGATTTGTAGCATTTTGCAATGTTTACTTGTGTGCTAATTTAATTTATAGCTTAAAGTTGAGTCGATGCAAATGGAGATTAAAGAGTAGAAAAGAGACTATTTGGAGAATAAATGTGTAGAACCGAAAAATGGGGCAAGAGTGAGCCACGCCATAGAAGGACGAATGCACGTGTGATTACTATGCAAAAGTAATACTACCACGACCATCGCAAGTGTACAGTCAAGTAATAAAATATAAAGTAAATTATGGCCTATGTATCGTATCCCACAATGAGTGTAGTGATTAACATCTAAATTCTACTCATTATGAAAAGACCGGAATAAAGATGTGATTGGTTGAATGCATTAATCCTAAATGACAAAATATAAGAAGAATATAAGAAGATTGTGTAGTGAGATGGTTGAAAATCGTATTAGAGTTTGGCTTCATTACCAGATTACTTAGTAGTTCATAATAAACCACATATGTGTCTCGAATCTCATCTAATCTTTTTGAGTGATTCGGTGTTCAAAGAATATCATGACGCATTTACCGACTTTAGTCACTCACCTAAATCCTTTTCTCTTTAATGATCTAAGCTTTTAGATTGAACAATTATGGTGTAAATATTTTTAGAAGTGCAACAAAGTGGAATCTAATTCACCCTCCGTTGGTCCAAATAAACCATTAAGTAAACCATATATTCTTATGATTTGTTATACATGAGCCGCGTTAGAAACCTCTAAGGTATAAATCAGATAATGCATAATAAATAGTCTAACACTAATATCTAGCAAATCCACAAAGTCATTAATCTATTGATGGTTAAGTCTATCATGCATCATATAAAACGAACAACATCTAAACACGTATAAGACTCAATAACTGAATTAAATAAACATATTCAGACATGGAACTCTACAGCGGGTACTATGTATAACTAACATGGATTTTCGGACATACATGGGCACAATATTCCCGAAAGATGGGTTACATGCGTCATCTTGGAGGAGTTCTTGATACTAGAATTTGTCCACCATTTACGTTCTTTAGACCTTGTATCATTTCAAATTGGGATAATTCTATCAAACCCCCCAAACTATGGTACCTTTTATCGAACGAGGTCAGAACTTTTATTTTAGCTCATGTGCCCCCTAAACTTTAGTCGTTTGTGCGAATTGCCCCATTTTCCACTTTTTGGCATTTTTTCCACCAAAGAGCGTTGAAAAAATTATTTAAAGTTTGACTAAAACCTTCGTCTTGTTGAGACGGTTCCGATGGTGGTGACGGTGTGGCAAAATTCAAAGGCAATACACAAGAATATAATTTAAGTGTATTTAACTTAAATTAGAATTCTCATATTATAACTTTGAATTTTGCATCACCGTCACCACCATTGGAACCGTCTCAACGAGGCGAAGGTTTTAGTCAAACTTTAAATAATTTTTTCAACGATTTTTGGTGGAAAAATTGCCAAAAACTGGAAAATGGGGCAATTCGCACAAACGACTAAAGTTTAGGGGGCACAGGAGCTAAAATGAAAGTTCTGACCTCGTTCGATAAAAGGTAGCATAGTTTAGGGGGTTTGATAGAATTATCCCTTTCAAATTAGCAAAAAAGTCGTGTTTTTTTCATTTGCAAAAATCCTCACGTGTTATTTAGTTTAAGACAAAAAACTATTTATTAGTCTAAATGGGTGGTGTAAAAATGTAGACTATGTAAATGGTGGACAGATTCTAGTACCGGAAACTCCTCCAAGATGGCCATAGTAACCATCTTTCGAGAATTCAGAGTCCACATATATTCGAAAATTCATGTATAGTTATAAGAAGTACTCGTAGAGTTCAATGATGCAGATTTATTTCAATATAAGAGTACATATGTGTGTTATGTATACATGTACTTAGTTGCTTCAATACATACATAACCAAGGGCTTGCATGGTTTTCAACTTCAGATTTATTTAATGTGATAATTCAAACCCCCCAAACTATGACAGCTTTTACCGAACGAGGTCAAAACTTTCATTTTAGCTCCAGTGCCCCCTAAACTTTAGTCATTTGTTCGATTAACTTTTGTGCGTGTTCCGACCACATTTTAACCAGAATAGTGAGGCACGTGCACAACACATGTTACATTTTAAGGACATTTTTGTCCAAAAAATATTCACCAAACTTTCATACTACCTAAACTATACTATTTTGTGTGATTTGCCCCCTGAACTATCAAGTGTGCGATTTGCCCCCAGAACTATGGTTGATTTTGAGTATTGCCCCTTGAACTATTTATTTAGTTTCAGGATTGGCCCCTGCAATTTTATGAGTTTTTAGGATTTCACCCCTCAACCATTTTTGTTCATTGAGATCATGCATTTTGCTTATTTGAAATGGTATTAACTGAGCAAAAAGGAAAGCATCAAAACACCCAAATATTAACATAAAAACACCAAATAAATATTCATAATGATCATTCACAACCCCATCATCACCATAATAAACAACCAGCTCATAATACCTACAAAGTGTAATTGAAGGCCTTAACAAAGTCACACAACATTTTAAAACTAAATAGATCCCAATTCTTCTTAACAAAATAAGAAAGGGCATACCATCCCTCACAAAATAATCGTCACAGCCGCTTCATTTCTTCAGAATCCTGTTCACTCTCTTAGTAATCAACTTATTTGCTGTTTTGTCAATTATAAGATCCACAACACCTGAAGTGTTCCCCACTTTGCTCAATACTTCCTTATTAGATGTATGTATCAAAGCCACAAGGAAATGCATAAATTTGGGACCACATGAAATAGATAAGAAATTTTGACCACAAACATGTAAACGCAGTTTTTACCTCATTCTTTGGTCCATTCTCCCCTGAAGTTGATGCGCCCTTCTTTGCCAATTCTGCATTTTTTTTTCTATATTTGCATTCAAATAAGCAAACCAAACCAGGTGGCTCAGGCAGATAGCAAAAACATAAACTTCAAAAATATGAGATTGCACATAAATAGCAATTAAGCTCAGCTAGTGTTGGCTCATGTTCTTTATCCTCTGTTGTGGCCTGGATCTTCTTGCTATTTTTGTTACCATTCTTCACATTCTTCTTGGGCCATTTCTTATCACTGACCTCCTCAACCAATCTTGATACCTTCTTCTTGTTTCTAACCTGCCTCTCCTCAACTTCCAAATCCTCTTCCTCGCTTACTAATTTTCTTTTTACAATTTTCCCTTTACCTCATTCATTATTTTTCCGTGGAGACATAATTTTCTGGCTTGAAACTGGTGGCGAAGAAGGGGCATTGACATGACTTGTGAATCTTGGGCTTGATCTAATTGGAGTAAATTGAGGGGTTTGACTAGCAGAAGTAGTAGCAACACTCTTCTTCTTTCCCTTATTTGTCTGTAAGTCCTGAGTTAGCTCATGTTATGGTTATATTATTTTGACTAAGTAAATGAACTAACATTTATCTACATGTCCAGCCCCAGTTTCCTGAGCATGAGTTGGCCCAACTTCTCCATCCTAATGATTATAAACCACTTAGTCATGTGTTGCACCAGCATCCACATCTCCTCCTTGCTCCCCATGTGTATTTTCCACCCCAACATTTTCTCCATTTGCTTGATTCTGTTGTGAACCAGCATCACCACTACTGCCTTCAAAGTTAGCATTTTTCTTCTTGGCACTCTGCTTCCTCCCTTTCTAAGATGGCTGAAACAGATTTTGTAATATACAATTAGTACATGTTATGAGTTAGAATTTATAGTTATGAGTGAGAATTTTGTATTTACCTTTTTAGTCTTATGTGCCCTTGGTGGAACATCAACTCCAGCATTTTCTTCACTACCAACCATGGCTTTCCTTTTGGCACATGTCATCTGATTATGCCCAACTAAGTGACATAATCCACAATTCATCACCACACCTTTCTTGCTCAGTTTTACTGTCTCCCCTTTTGAACCCTTACTCTTCAATCCTTCTATTTATTCTGGGGGTTTAACCCTATCATGCTTCTTGGGCCGACCTGGCAACTTTTCTGAAATGGGTTGAAAGCATGGTGGTAGATTAGATTGTGGCCAATCTTCAGGACCTCTCAAAATATGCATGCAATGCTTATAGGTCTCCATATAGACAGGGATCTTGAAACAATCATCAACATGCTTAGATGGGTTTTGCTCTTTAAAATACAATCCAGCCATGCCATGTGCACAAGGAATGCCACTAATCTGCCACTTCCTACATGTGCACTGTCTTACTGCAACATTGACATTCATTTGTACATCAGAACTGCTCACTTCAAAATCATCCTCCACATTCCAAAAAGCCTTGTATTCACCCTGTTTATTATGTGTCTTGTCCAATAACTTCTGAATATTAGGACAAACCTTCCCAATCCACTTTTTTTGTGATATCCCTCTTCACATAAGTCCTCTTCATTAAAATGAACCTTATGTGCTCCAAACAGTCAATTATAGACTTGGGTATGGCTTCCTAAATCATGCCATTAAATGACTCACACATGTTGTTAAGAAATACATCACAGTTGTACCCCTCCTTGAAATAGGACCTTGACCAGTACCTTGCAAGCCTTCTGTGCAACCCATGTTGATGTAGCTGTTGTGACACTCTCTTGCCTTGCACATATGTGGAGGCCTTGCCATGTCTTCACAATTAGAGTTTTGCAGTTGCCATGTTCTGAGGCATATATATGCCAATCACATTTCTCATTTTTGCACTTGATCCTGATTCTGTGTTTGTCATTCTTGACAAATGTAATATCTCTCCCAACCAAATTGCAAACTCCCTCGCAGCTCTTCTATAAATTGCTGCATTCTGAAAACACAATCCCACATGGAATCTGGGCTTTGTCATATCCTTTGCTGGATTGAATACACGATAGCCCTGACAACTCTATTGAAACCTCTTCAATCTTGCTACACCAGATTGCAGAAATGGTGGGTTGCCCTTTGATTCTTGTGCTTCAGTGGTAGGTGTTGAGATCTTTTGAGTTGGCTCTTCTAACTCTCCACCCTCTACATTAGAAGCTTGTGTATCTACAAGAGGTTCTTCACTTCTTAGATCTGGAGCTTGTGTAGATTCATGGGTTTCCTATACAAGGGGTTCATCTTCATATGCAAAAGGGGGAGCCCAACGTGCTTCAGTTTCACCAGCAGCAACATAGACCATTTCATCATATGTCCCCTCATCCTCACTATCACTGAAAGACTCAGACAGAGCTGTATCACCCCTTACAGAGTTAGCATCATCTGTGTCAACATCTTCCTTATCTTTGATAAGCTCATCCCAGAGACTAGATTCCTCCTCAATCTCGTCATCACCATGAGCTTCCCAATCCTCGTTAAAAACATCACTAGCACCCTCTTGGCTCTCATCTCTAACATTCCCAGAACCAACTCCCTCTGAATGACACCCGTCATCCTCAACTACATTATATAACTACCCACCCTCTGTGTAGACATGTACAACTCTGTCCTCATCAATATACTTATCCAACTTCAAAGTTTCCTCATCCCTCCATAAGTAGTCCATGACTGACAAGTCATTCTCATCAAATTGAATGCAGTAGAACTTAGCATTAACGTTCTTCTTAAAACCCATCAGCTTCACCCATTTGAAAGACCTCAAGAAGGCTTATCTCTGACACATTGCAGTAGTCAATGTGAGTAACATCTCCTCGCACATATCTCACAACTCCATTGTCCCTAAACTTTCCACCATGATGAGGTGTGATAGAGAAATCCTCAGGTTTCTGCAATAAGATAGCAAGTTTATTAAATTTATGTCTATCAAATTAAAAATTGAAAAAAAGATTAGTTTATTATGTATGTTAGGTTGTTAACATACACAAATGGGCAAAAAGACTAACTTTTTTCAATGCATGACAATGATAGAATATTTATCACTTTTTTTCAAAGCATAGGTAACCACAAACAACTTATAAATTACTATAAGGTAGAAAATAGACACTTAGACCACTCAAAGTCTGACAATGATATAACATTTAGCACTCTTTATGTTGCTACTCAAGCCCCACCACTGCACAACCCAAGACCAACTATTTTTTGGCATATAACAACACAAAAGGACTGACTTTATTCAATTCAATATGACAAACATGCACAAGTAACATGGGTGAACCTCAACCAACTACAAATTACTTAAATTTAGAATTAGTATCACTCAGACCAAGCAAAGCATGGCAATAAAAGAATATTCATCACTTTTTTGTTGAGGCTCAAGCCCCACCACTACACAACCTAATACCCACTTTTATTCTACATATAACAACACCAAATCACAGCAATTCCATAAAGAAATAATCATGTGCAACAAAAAAAAACTCAAAAATCCAAAAAATTGGGACCACAGTCCAAACCCTAGCCCACATAATACCAACAAAATGCATATTTGCAAACTTTCACACTTATCCTAACATAAGTAGAGACGTATACCACTAATAGAAACAAAAATCAACTCAATTTGGTCAAAAACTTGTAGAAATTAGGGTTTTGAATCGGTCGTAACTTATCATAATCGGGATTATTTCGACCTGGGGCAGTTTGTCGCTGGATTCACATATTTTCCACCCCATTTGAATGATTATTAACCCAAAATTGAACAAAAATTAAGAAATTGTGTTTTTTAGGAACCCTAAATTCGCCCCTCTTTTTCTCGCCAAGTGTAGAAAGATAGAATAGATTGTAAGATTTCCCCCCTAATGTTTAGGTTTTTTTAATTTTAAGTGATGGGTCTATTTTACCCCTTACGAGTCACGTGAGTCATGCACGTGGGGGAATATTCTAAGAATATTCTATTAAAAATGTGGCTTGAACACGCACAAACGACTAAAGTTTAAGGGGCACTGGAGCTAAAATGAAAGTTCTGAACTCATTTGATAAAAGGTTCCATAGTTTGGGGGGTTTGATGGAATTATCTCTTATTTAACTGAAATATATTATATGTCTATTACTGCGATGCAGGATCGTTCACGGAAGAAAAAGCTTTGACCCATTAAGTCATTCGTATAATTCTAACCTTAAAAATTAAGTGCTCTTTATTGCAACTTCAATGTGGGACAAAAAGACATTCATACTTTACATAAGATTTCATAACATTCTCTCTTGAATGTTCGGTCCTAAGAGAAATGCGTTAAGAAAATTTGCCTCGTTAAAACCTTCCTAAAAAAATTCTAGTGGGAAAAAGCTTAGCGAAGGGGAAAATAGTGCAATGTATATAGTGAGCTGAAAAGTCATATGCTATTGGTCTAGAAAGTACAATATATTACGTAGTTTTCATATTTATGCCTTGTACTTTGTATATCAGAAAGTGCACATAACAAATATAATATTTGTATATTAGAAATGTGCATATAGTAAATATAATATTTATATATGAGAAAATTGTACATAGTAAATATAATATTTGTATATTAGAAAAATGCGAATAACATTTAAAATATTTGTATTTTTGAAAAATGTAAATAGTAATTATAAGAGCCGTGTATTAGAAAAGTGCAAATAGCCTTTTCGAAGATTGAATATCTAACTTTTCAGCTGTCTTTTTCTTTTCCAGCCAGAAGAATCATTTTACTTAGGTTATTTTGAATGGCAAACAAAGCGATATTCTTTCTAGAACTAAAAAACACGTGGCTTAATATTGTAATTGCCAAGGAATGTCACACATATATGAATAAAAGATTTGATCTCGGCACGAATATAACTATATTGAAAATCACGCTAACATGGCATGTTAGGCAGGTACATATATGATTTTTCACATTGAATAAGAAAAAGAAGGCTAAAAAGTTAGATATTCAATCTCTAAAAAAGGATATGTACACTTTTCTTACTATGTGCACTTTTCTAAAATATAAACATTATATTACTATGTGCACTTTTCTCATATACAAATACTATATTTACAATGTGTACTTTTCTCATATACAAATATTATATACTATGTGCGCTTTATCATATACAAATATTATATTTACTTGTGTACTTTTCTTATGTACAAAATACAAGGCGTAAAGATAAAGACTACGTAATATATTGTACTTTCTAGACCATTAATATATGATTTTTCAAAATAACGTGAAAATATACCGAGTGCTAAGGTTGACTAAACTTTGTATTGGATTGTTGTGGTGGTGCTTCGATTTCTTGTTGGCGGTGGAATCGGCTGCTGATAATGGTAGGAGGTCTCATTTCCGTCTCAAAATCTTATGCAAAAATTTCCTTTTATTTTATTTCATTATTTTTGCTTGCCGATTTAACTCGTGAAAAATTGTGGCGAACAATATCTCCAGCTCAATTCTCTCCAAACAAACAACATCTTCTTTAGAGGTGCTAGGAACTTTGATGGAACGGTAGAATTTCTCCAACAACGTATTCCCTAGCTCTCTCTAAATACGTTGTAGAAGGGTTTAGGATCTATTGTAAAAAGAACTCCAATTCTCTAGATAACCAAATGAAACAAATGAATGTTTGAATTAATAGCTAGACGAATACATATTAACCTTCACATTACTAGATCCATGCCCACATTATCTTGTCCGGCCACTCATTTGGCGGGTTAAGTACCATATTTCATTGCGACAAATTTCGCACCCAAGTACCAGTTGTGAAAAGATTAAAGTGCCTTTCCGATGCTGGTTACTTCATCCAAGGGTAATGTTTTTTGAACCGTTATTCTGGATCTTCCTTGTTTTGCCTCTCACAAATTCATGTTTCTATTACAACAGAAAAGATATCCCTGGAGCCACCAACAATAATTATAAGAGTTGTGCATTAGAAAAGTGCAAATAGCATTTTCGAAGATTGAATATCTAACTTTTCAGCCGTCTTTTTCTTTTTCAGCGCGAAGAATCATTTTACTTAGGTTATTTTGAATGGCAAACAAAGCAATTTTCTTTCTGGAACTAAAAAATACGTGGCTTAATATTGTAATTGCCATGGAATGTCACACATATATGAATAGAAGATTTGATCTCGGCACGAATATAACTATATTGAAAATTACGCTAACCTAGCATGTTAGGCAGGTACATAACATATGCCTTATGTATGGTATGGTGGACACAATGTAAGTAATATGATTTTTCACATTGAATAAGAAAAAGAAGGTTAAAAAGTTAGATATTCAATCTCTAAAAAGGATATGTGATCTTTTCTAGTGCACAAGTATTATATTACTATGTGCATTTTTCTAAAATATAAATATTATATTTACTATGTGCACTTTTCTCATATACAAATACTATATTTACAATATGTACTTTTTTTATATACAAATATTATATACTATGTGCGCTTTTATCATATATAAATACTATATTTACTATGTGCACTTTTCTTATATACAAAATACAGGGCGTAAAGATAAAGACTACGTAATATATTGTACTCTCTAGACCATTAATATATGATTTTTCAAAACAACGTGAAAATATACCGAGTGCTAAGGTTGACTAAACTTTGTATTGGATTGTTGTGGTGGTGCTTCGATTTCTTGTTGGCGGTGGAATCGAGTGTTGATAATGGTAGGAGGTCTCATTTTCGTCTCAAAATCTTATGCAAAATTTTCCTTCTATTTTATTTCATTATTTTTGCTTGTCCGATTTAATTCGTGAAAAATTGTGGCGAACAATATCTCCAGCTCAATTTCTTTTTTTTGACAAATCTGATTTTATTTGGTGAAAATTGTTTGACTGTCTTGATTTCTTTTAATTTACTTATTTCTTCTTCTCATACATAATTTATCAATAGCATATGCGCTTATAAATAATTATAGAGCACCCAACAATTTGTTATTACTCCTTATTTACCCATGTACGTTTTACTCAGGACTTGTATAAATAGGACATGTAATAATTATTAATAAAAATCCCATTACAGTGGGTAATAAAACTTTTACATTATTCCTATTTCATTACTAGCTAACACATCATGCAGTTGCTAGAAGTCAACAATTTTTAACTAACTATGAGTTGTTAATTTCATTTGATTGTCCTCTAATGATCAATTTAATCCGTAATGTTTTCTTAAACATTATTTCAGAGACATGGATGGTGCAGAACACTAGAGGAATGTAACGCCTGGAAAAACTTCGATTTTGGGAGCTCCACCACGATGGCCCGATCTCGAGTATCTTTTCTCGGAGGAAACTTCGATCCAGTAAGTGATGTAGAATTCTTACCTTAGTAGTTAAGTTTTCTTTGTAGTTTATACACATTAAAATCACAACTCGTGATAGATATACATAAAGAAACTTATGTGATTCAAATTTATCATGACAGATTCTAGCAAAGATAATAACAAGTATTATACATCTAATTCTAATTCTTATTATTATTGTACTGTCTTAAAAAGAGCAATGATGTTGCATTCTCTCCAGACAAACACCATCTTCTTTAGAGGTGCAAGGATCTTTGATGGCATAGTAAAATTTCTCCACCAACGTATTCCCTAGATCTCTCTAAATACGTTGTTGAAGGGTTTAGGATCTATTGTAAAAAGAACTCCAATTCTCTCTAAATAACCAAATGAAACAAATGAATGGTTGAATTAATAGCTAGACGAATACATATTATTAACCTTCACATTACTGGGTCCATGCCCAAGTTATCTTATCCGGCCACTCATCTGGCGGGTTAAGTACAATATTTCATTGCAACAAATTTCGCACACAAGTACCAACTGCGAAAAGATTAAAGTGCCTTTCCGATGATGGTTACTTCATCCAAGGGTAATGTTTTTTGAACCGTTATTCTAGATCTTCCTTGTTTTGCCTCTCAAAAATTCATGTTTCTATTACAACAAAAAAGATATCCCCGGAGCCACCAACAGTAATTTTAAGAGTTGTCTATTAGAAAAGTGCAAATAGCCTTTTCGAAGATTAAATATCTAACTTTTTAGTCGTTTTTTTCTTTCCAGCGCGAAGAATCATTTTACTTAGGTTATTTTGAATGGCAAAAAAGCGATATTCTTTCTGGAACTAAAAAACACGTAGCTTAATATTGTAATTGCCATGGAATGAAACACATATATGAATAGAAGATTTGATCTCGGCACGAATATAACTATATTGAAAATTACGCTAACATTGCATGTTAGGCAGGTAGATAACATATGCCTTATGTATGGTATGGTGGACACAATGTAAGTAATATGATTTTTCAGGTTGAATAAGAAAATGAAGGCTAAAAAGTTAGATATTCAATCTCTAAAAAAGGATATGTACACTTTTCTAGTACACAAATATTATATTACTATGTGCACTTTTCTAAAATATAAATATTATATTTATTATGTGCACTTGTCTCATATACAAATACTTTATTAACAATGTGTATTTTTCTCATATACAAATATTATATACTTTGTGCGCTTTTATCATATACAAATATTATATTACTATGTGCACTTTTCTTGTATACAAAATACAGGGCGTAAAGATAAAGACTACGTAATATATTTTACTTTCTAGACCATTAATATATGATTTTTCTGAACAACGTGAAAATATACCGAGTGCTAAGGTTGACTAAACTTTGTATTGGATTGTTGTGGTGGTGCTTCGATTTCTTGTTGGCGGTGGAATTGGGTGTTGATAATGGTAGGAGGTCTCATTTTTGTCTCAAAATCTTATGCGAAATTTTCCTTTTATTTTATTTCATTATTTTTGCTTGTCCGATTTCACTAGTGAAAAATTGTGGCGAACAATATCTCCAGCTCAATTTCTTTTTTTTGACAAATCTGATTTTATTTGGTGAAAATTGTTTGACTGTCTTGATTTCTTTTAATTTACTTATTTCTTCTTCTCATACATAATTTATCAATAGCATATGCGCTTATAAATAATTATAGAGCACCCAACAATTTGTTATTACTCCTTATTTACCCATGTACGTTTTACTCAGGACTTGTATAAATAGGACATGTAATAATTATTAATAAAAATCCCATTACAGTGGGTAATAAAACTTTTACATTATTCCTATTTCATTACTAGCTAACACATCATGCAGTTGCTAGAAGTCAACAATTTTTAACTAACTATGAGTTGTTAATTTCATTTGATTGTCCTCTAATGATCAATTTAATCCGTAATGTTTTCTTAAAC
Source organism: Linaria vulgaris (assembly GCA_948329865.1). Lineage (NCBI taxonomy): Eukaryota > Viridiplantae > Streptophyta > Magnoliopsida > Lamiales > Plantaginaceae > Linaria > Linaria vulgaris. The sequence continues at coordinate 118,024,796 of OX415249.1, forward strand.
ATTATTTCAGAGACATGGATGGTGCAGAACACTAGAGGAATGTAACGCCTGGAAAAACTTCGATTTTGGGAGCTCCACCACGATGGCCCGATCTCGAGTATCTTTTCTCGGAGGAAACTTCGATCCAGTAAGTGATGTAGAATTCTTACCTTAGTAGTTAAGTTTTCTTTGTAGTTTATACACATTAAAATCACAACTCGTGATAGATATACATAAAGAAACTTATGTGATTCAAATTTATCATGACAAATTCTAGCAAAGATAATAACAAGTATTATACATCTAATTCTAATTCTTATTATTATTGTACTGTCTTAAAAAGAGCAATGATGTTGCATTCTCTCCAGACAAACAACATCTTCTTTAGAGGTGCAAGGATCTTTGATGGCATAGTAAAATTTCTCCACCAACGTATTCCCTAGATCTCTCTAAATACGTTGTTGAAGGGTTTAGGATCTATTGTAAAAAGAACTCCAATTCTCTCTAAATAACCAAATGAAACAAATGAATGGTTGAATTAATAGCTAGACGAATACATATTATTAACCTTCACATTACTGGGTCCATGCCCAAGTTATCTTATCCGGCCACTCATCTGGCGGGTTAAGTACAATATTTCATTGCAACAAATTTCGCACACAAGTACCAACTGCGAAAAGATTAAAGTGCCTTTCCGATGATGGTTACTTCATCCAAGGGTAATGTTTTTTGAACCGTTATTCTAGATCTTCCTTGTTTTGCCTCTCAAAAATTCATGTTTCTATTACAACAAAAAAGATATCCCCGGAGCCACCAACAGTAATTTTAAGAGTTGTCTATTAGAAAAGTGCAAATAGCCTTTTCGAAGATTAAATATCTAACTTTTTAGTCGTTTTTTTCTTTCCAGCGCGAAGAATCATTTTACTTAGGTTATTTTGAATGGCAAAAAAGCGATATTCTTTCTGGAACTAAAAAACACGTAGCTTAATATTGTAATTGCCATGGAATGAAACACATATATGAATAGAAGATTTGATCTCGGCACGAATATAACTATATTGAAAATTACGCTAACATTGCATGTTAGGCAGGTAGATAACATATGCCTTATGTATGGTATGGTGGACACAATGTAAGTAATATGATTTTTCAGGTTGAATAAGAAAATGAAGGCTAAAAAGTTAGATATTCAATCTCTAAAAAAGGATATGTACACTTTTCTAGTACACAAATATTATATTACTATGTGCACTTTTCTAAAATATAAATATTATATTTATTATGTGCACTTGTCTCATATACAAATACTTTATTAACAATGTGTATTTTTCTCATATACAAATATTATATACTTTGTGCGCTTTTATCATATACAAATATTATATTACTATGTGCACTTTTCTTGTATACAAAATACAGGGCGTAAAGATAAAGACTACGTAATATATTTTACTTTCTAGACCATTAATATATGATTTTTCTGAACAACGTGAAAATATACCGAGTGCTAAGGTTGACTAAACTTTGTATTGGATTGTTGTGGTGGTGCTTCGATTTCTTTGTGGTGGTGGAATAGGGTGTTGGTAATGGTAGGAGGTCTCACTTTCGTCTCAAAATCTTATGCGAAAATTTCCTTTTATTTTATTTCATTATTTTTGCTTGCCCGATTTAACTCGTGAAAAATTGTGGCAAACAATATCTCCAGCTCAATTCCAGAGAAACATCTTCTTTAGAGGTGATAGGATATTTGATAGCATAGTAGAATTTCTCCAACAACGTATTCCCTAGCTCTCTCTAAATACGTTGTTGAAGGGTTTAGGGTCTATTGTAAAAAGAACTCCAATTCTCTCTAAATAACCAAATGAAACAGATGAATGTTTGAATTAATAGCTAGACGAATACATATTAACCTTCACATTACTGGGTCCATGCCCAGATTATCTTGTCCGGCCACTCATCTGGCGGGTGAAATACCATATTTCATTGCGACAAATTTCGCACACAAGTACCAACTGCGAAAAGATTAAAGCGCCTTTCCGATGCTGGTTACTTCGTCCAAGGGTAATATTTTTTGAACCGTTATTCTAGATCTTTCTTGTTTTGCCTCTCACAAATTCATGTTTCTATTACAACAGAAAAGATATCCCCGGAGCCACCAACAGTAATTATAAGAGTTGTGTATTAAAAAAGTGCAAATAGTCTTTTCGAAGATTGAATATCTAACTTTTCAGCCGTCTTTTTCTTTTCCAGCGCGAAGAATCATTTTACTTAGGTTATTTTGAATGGCAAACAAAGCAATATTCTTTCTGGAACTAAATAAAGCATGGCTTAATATTGTTACTGCCATGGAATGAAACACATATATGAATAGAAGATTTGATCTCGGCATGAATATAACTATATTGAAAATTACGCTAACCTGGCATGTTAGGCAGGTACATAACATATGTATTGTATGGTGGAATCAATGTAAGTAATATGATTTTTTACGTTGAATAAGAAAAAGAAGGTTAAAAAGTTAGATATTCAATCTCTAAAAAATGATATGTACACTTTTCTAGTACACAAATATTATATTACTATATATGTGCACTTTTCTAAAATATAAATATTATATTTATTATGTGCACTTTTCTCATATGCAAATACTCTATTTACAATGTGTACTTTTCTCATATACAAATATTATATATTATATGCGCTTTTATCATATACGAATACTATATTTACTATGTGCACTTTTCTTATATACAAAATACAGGGCGTAAAGATAAAGACTACGTAATATATTGTACTTTCTAGACAATTTATATATGGTTTTTCGAAACAACGTGAAAACATACCGAGTGCTAAGGTTGACTAAACTTTGTATTGGATTGTTGTGGTGGTGCTTCGATTTCTTGTTGGCGGTGGAATTGGGTGTTGATAATGGTAGGAGGTCTCATTTTTGTCTCAAAATCTTATGCGAAATTTTCCTTTTATTTTATTTCATTATTTTTGCTTGTCCGATTTCACTAGTGAAAAATTGTGGCGAACAATATCTCCAGCTCAATTTCTTTTTTTGACAAATCTGATTTTATTTGGTGAAAATTGTTTGACTGTCTTGATTTCTTTTAATTTACTTATTTCTTCTTCTCATGCAGAATATATCAATAGCATATGCGCTTATAAATAATTATAGAGCACCCAACAATTTGTTATTACTTCTTATTTACCCATGTACGTTTTACTCAGGAATTGAATAAATAGGACATGTAATAATAAAACTTTTACATTATTCCTATTTTTTTTTTCACTGGTGTCCGCTTATGCGACTAATCCAACCAAGCATTGTCGGGCCCTTTTTGAGGGGGCGGCTCTCCCAGCGGTGTTTTTTACATTATTCCTATTTCATTACACATTAAAATCACAACTCGTGATACATATACATAAAGAAACTTATGTGATTTAAATTTATCATGACAAATTCTAGCAAGATAATAACAAGTACTATACATCTAATTCTTATTCTTATTATTGTACTGTCTTAAAAGAGCAATGCTGATTAATGTTGCATTCTCTCTAGACAAACAACATCTTCTTTAGAGGTGCTAGGATCTTTGATGGCATAGTAGAATTTCTCCAACAACGTATTCCCTAGCTCTCTCTAAATACAGTGTTGAAGGGTTTAGGATCTATTGTAAAAAGAACTCCAATTCTCTCTAATGAAACAGATGAATGTTTGAATTAATAGCTAGATGAATACATATTAACCTTCGCATTACTAAGTCCATGCCAATATTATCTTGTTCAGCCATTCATCTGGCAGGGTTAAGTACCATTTTTCATTGCGACAAATTTTGCACACAAGTACCAACTGCTAAAAGATTAAGTGCTTTTTCAATCCTGGTTACTTCATCCAAGGGTAATGTTTTTTGAACCGTTATTCTAGATCTTCCTTGTTTTGCCTCTCACAAATTCATGTTTCTATTACAATAGAAAAAATATCCCCGGAGCCACCAACAATAATTATAAGAGTTGTGTATGCAAATAGCCTTTTCGAAGATTGAATATCTAACTTTTCAGCCGTCTTTTTCTTTTCCAGCGCGAAAAATCATTTTACTTAAGTTATTTTGAATTGGAAACAAAGTGATATTCTTTCTGGAACTAAAAAACGCGTGGCTTAATATTGTTATTATCATAAAATGTCACACATATATGAATAGAAGATTTGATCTCGGCACGAATATAACTATATTGAAAATTACGCTAACCTGGCATGTTAGGCAGGTACATAACATATGCCTCATGTATGGTATGGTGGACACAATGTAAGTAATATGGTTTTCACTTTGAATACGAAAAAGAAGGCTAAAAAGTTAGATATTCAATATGTACACTTTTCTAGTACACAAAAATATTATATTACTATGTGCACTTTTCTAATATATTTATTATGTGCACTTTTCTCATATACAAATACTATATTTATAATGTGTATTTTTCTCATATACAAATATTATATACTATGTGCGCTTTTATCATATACAAATACTATATTTAATATGTGCACTTTTCTTATATACAAAATAGAGGGCGTAAAGATGAAGACTACGCAATATATCGTACTTTCTAGACCATTAATATATGATTTTTCAAAACAACGTGAAAATATACCGAGTGCTAAGGTTGACTAAACTTTGTATTGGATTGTTGTGGTGGTGCTTCGATTTCTTGTTGGCGGTGGAATCGGGTGTTGATAATGGTAGGAGGTTTGATTTTTGTCTCAAAATCTTATGCGAAATTTTCCTTTTATTTTATTTCATTATTTTTGCTTGCCCGATTTAACTCCTGCAAAATTGTGGCGAAAAATATCTCCAGCTCAATTTCTTTTTTTGACAAATCTGATTTTATTTGGCGAAAATTGTTTGACTGTCTTGATTTCTTTTAATTTACTTATTTCTTCTTCTCGTACAGAATTTATCGATAGCATATGCGCTTGTAAATAATTATAGAGCACCAAACAATTTGTTATTACTTCTTATTTAACCATGTACGTTTTACTCAGGACTTGTATAAATAGGACATGTAATAATTATTAATAAAAATCCCATTACAGTGGGTAATAAAAGTTTTACATTATTCCTATTTCACTACTAACAGATCCAAAAAAAAAAAAGTAGCTAGAAGTCAACAATTCATGGGGTATATTTTGTCCTTCAAATAAGGATGACTCGTCAATCGAAAGGTATTGTTGTTAAATTAAATCTCTTGCAAGGCCCCTCTGTCAAAATACCAATCCCCGATAGCCTTCGCAAGAGTCTGCATATAGAATTACGATGTATATATCAATTTTCAAATTTATTTAGTGTATCTAATCATACAAGATATATAATTATCATCATGATGGTTGACTGGTTGTAACTCTCTTGAATTGTAGTAGTACTAATATACTTTTGAGTAACTATAAACATGTAAATTTTACATGATCCTCCGACGTGCGGATGAATTTATTCCATGTGTTACCAATAGTTAAGTCGTGTGTGTAGCATGAAGTGATGAACATTCCCCTCAACTCCGAATTGCCAATTTCGCGCAATGCGGTCAGAATAGCAGCATAAAAATCTGAAATATTAATTATTTTCTTTTAATAGATAGAAATAGGCAGAACTATTGCAAACTGTTTGAGAATTTAAGGGTAGGGAATAAAAAAAATCAACAATTAAATCTCTCATGAGTTGCAGGTGACTCTCCGTGCATAATGCTAGATTATTCGTGCAATTTTTCCAGTCTGACTTATTGCCGCGGGGTGGTTGTAGATTCTTTCGAATATGAAATAGCATTAAGTCAAATCGCTCGTTTTTTATATTTAGAGATAAAAAGATAACCTTCAAGATAATATTCTATATACTATGTGCACTTTTCTCATATACAAATATTATATTTACAATGTGCATTTTTCTCATATACAAATATTATATTTATTATGTGCACTTTTTTCGTATACAAATTTATATTACTATGTGCATTATTCTTATATATAAAATACAGAACGTAAAGATGAAGACTACGTAATATATTATACTTTCTGGATCTGTAATATCTGGTTTTTCAAAACAACGTGAAAATATACCGAGTGCTAAGGTTGATGAAACTTTGTATTGGATTGTTGTGGTGGTGCTTCGATTTCTTGCTTTCGGTGGAATCGAGTGTTGATAATGGTAGGAGGTCTCATTTTTGTTTCAAAATCTTATGCAAAAAAAAATCTTTTTATTTTCTTTCATTATTTTTTCTTTCCCAATTTAATTCGTAAAAAATTGTGGCGATCTATATCACCAGCTCCATTTCTTTTCTTTTCTTTTTTTTGAAAATTTTGATTTTATTTGGTGAAGAAATTGTTGAACTGTCTTGATTTATTTTAATTTACTTATTTCTGTAAGATTCTTTTAATTAAGTAAAATATATTTTATATTTTAGAAAGGATCTTCTAGATATGGCCCTCTAAGTTTGGATAATTATCATTGCTCATATCCGTATCTCACTTCTCTATCTTCTGATGAAATTTTTGAATTTGAATTCTTGATGGGAGAAATTCAAATAAAGATTTACTCATATCCGGAGAGGTCCTCGTCTTGCCTATAAAAACCAAAGCCTGTGTGCACCATCAGTACCACATAAAGAAAAAGGCAAAGACTAGATACACTCTCCTCTAAATTTCTTTTGCAGTCCCACAGTTCTTTGGAGCAAGGCTATAGCAAAACCTTTGATTCATCATGTATGTTCACGCTTTATTGTAATTCCGCTGCGAAATACTCTGTACCATGTGTTTCAAGTTCAACATGTGGTATCAGAGCACGCTCGTGACATGCTGTTTCAAGGAACTACGTAAAAGTATGTGCTACGCTGCGTAGTAATTGTATGAAATTTATGTGTATTTATATGCAAGTCAGAATATTACTTGTTGTGCAACTGTGAATTATGATAGTTATGAGAAACATGCGTAGTTGTTCTTGTTTAGGAATATGACATATCATGAATTCACATGAAATATATGCTTTTGTGTGTGGTGCAAAATTCTGCAAATTGAAGACGTGCTTATGTTAGGAGAACCAAAGCTAACCGGAACTGGAAGCAAATGTTGATTTTTGCTTACATCTACTATTAGTTTACATAATTTAATGAGATAATGAATGACACACATTATTTTGTGGGAAAAAAATGACAATTATGTACTGTATTTTTTTTTGTTTTGTTTGTGTATTAATGATTTAAAAATCGCATTGTTTTGTTATTTATTTCTTCATACTAACTGAAGTATGATCTACGCCGATATCGAGTCTGGTGAAATAAAAGAAAGTGTCACGAAAGTGAAAAGTCTTATCAGTATATGATTTACATTAAAGAACAAATTATAGATGCTTGAAGTTGTAATTGTTTTAAATAATTAGGAATAGCCAAAGCATCCTAGTTGTTGAAAAATTAATTACATAAAGTTTGATTGTCAGAAATCTTGGAGTAGCCAAAGCATCCTCAATCTTTGATGAATCGTGGTTTAAATATTAACTTCATAGAGATATAATAGCATCTGTGTTGTAATTAAATCTTTGTGTTTGTGACCCTGCCCCAAAGGGAGGTTATTTGTGGATTTAATTAGAATAAGATAGATTAACTTAATGTTAGTGATAATTTTCTTATGCCCAAAGGTACAGATGATTTGTTCACTTGCATTAAATTGCTCTAGTCTTATTGTTATTCTGTAATTAGTAAAATTATGCGTGATGCAACCTGATATGGTATTTGGCTAAATTTTACGATATGATTAAATTGGCATTGGTTAATTTAAATAAAGTCTGTTCCATAGTATTAAATGTATTCTTGGTTATTGCAGCTTTAACTTTTCCTACTACACCTGTTGATGATATTATTCATGTTCCGTTGCTTAATGGTGATAATTTTCCTGACTGGAAAGAAAACATTCTGCTGAAATTAGGGTGCATGGAGCTTGATTTGGCGCTCCGTGAGGACAAACCACCTGCTCTCACGGATGAAAGTACGAATGCTGAAACTCTGAAACATGAACGGTGGGAGCGATCTAATCGCTTATGTTTGATGTTCATGAAAACTTATGTGAGTAAAGGCATAAGGGGCTCTATTCCAGAAACTGAGGATGCTAAGGCATTTTTGAAAGTTGTCGAGGACTAATTTGTGCGTTCTGACAAGGCCTTAGCAAGCACCCTGATGAAAAGGCTATCAAGCAAAACTTATGATAGCACTAGAGGTGTGCGTGAACATATCATGCAAATGAGGGACATGGCAGCACAACTCAAGTCCTTAAAAATGGAGATTTCAGAGTCATTTTTGGTTCACTTTATTCTGAACTCTCTCCCTTATGAGTATGGCCCTTTCAAGATTTCTTATAACACACATAAGGACGAATGGTCTATCAATGAATTACTGACCATGTGTGTTCAAGAAGAAGAAAGACTTAAAACGGAAAGGCCTGAAAGTGCTCATGTGGTACATCACAAGAAATGAGGGAATAAGAAAAATGGTGATGATGCTCAAAGGCAGAAGACGAAGGCACCTATTCATAAGGTCGTCGATAAGGATGTTTGTTATTTCTGCAAAAAGAAAGGGCATCATAAAAAGGATTGCTTGAAGCATAAAAAATTGGCTCATAAAGAAAGGTAATCTTCAAACTTTAGTGTGTTATGAATCTTTTCATGTTGAAGTTCCTAATTATACATGGTGGATTGATTCTGGTGCTACAATCCATATTGTTAATACCATGCAAGGATTTCTCAACCAAAGGAAGCCGACAAGTAGTGAACAATATGTCTATTTGGGAAACAAGATGAGTTCAAAAGTCGAGGCTGTTGGGGTCTTCAAGTTATTTTTAAGTAGTGGCAATGTTTTAGAACTAAAGAATGTACTTTTTATTCCTGGTTTTTCTAGAAACCTTGTTTCAATTTCTAGACTTATTGACGATGGTTTTAAATTTAATTTTGATCGTTCTGGTTTTAGTTTTTTTTCGAAACAATGTTTATTTTGGTGGTGGAATAAGAATTGATGGCCTATTCAAATTCTCTTTAGACCCCAATGTTGAGAAAAACCAATTATCTATGCATAATAGCATGGGTACTAAAAGGAACTATTTAAATGAGAACTCATCCATGTTGTGGCATAGGAGATTAGGACATATCTCCATAGAAAGAATTAAGAGATTAGTGAATGATAAAGTCTTACAAACTCTTGATTTCACTGATTTCAGGACTTGTGTGGATTGCATAAAAGGAAAGCAAACTAATAAGTCAACTAAAGGTGCCACTTGAAGTTCTAAAATTTTAGAGATCATACACACTGATATATGTGGACCTTTCCCCACTCCTTGCCTAAATGGTCAGAGATATTTTATCTCATTTATTGATGACTATAGTAGGTACATGTATCTTTGCCTCTTGAAGGAAAAGGCAGAAGCACTCGATGCTTTTAAGACCTATAAAGTTGAGGTAGAGAAACAAACAGAAAACGAGATTAAGATCGTGCGATCTGATAGAGGAGGGGAATACTACGGCAGGTACACAGAAATGGGACAAATGCGAGGTCCATTTGCAAAATTCCTTGAAAGTGAAGGCATAATTGCTCAATATACAATGCCTGGCACACCACAACAAAATGGTGTTGCTGAAAGAAGGAATCGTACACTTATGGACATGGTAAGAAGCATGATCAGTAATTCTGAGTTGCCATTATCCTTATGGAGTGAAGCCTTAAAGACTACGGTGTATATATTAAATAGAGTCCCATCCAAGGCTGTCTCGAAGACACCTTTTGAGTTATGGACTGGGAGAAAACCAAGCTTAAATCATATACACGTTTGGGGTTGTCCTATTGAAGTGAGGATCTATAATCCTCAATTGAAGAAATTATACCCAAGGACAATTAGCGGATTCTTTATAGGCTATCCAGCAAACTCCAAAGGATTTAGATTTTATTGTCCTTCACATAGTCCTAGAATTGTTGAAAGCAGAAATGCTAAGTTTCTTGAGGATATTGAACCTAGTGGGAGTGCTTATCCTCGTAATGTACGATTTGAGGAAGCACAAGAGGAGACTAGAACACCTTCATATAGAAGGCGTGTGATTATGCCGAGGAATGATCAAATTGGTTATCTAGAACAACAATCACATACGGAACAGTCTATTGAAGAGCAAGCTCAAATTGAGCCTACTCAAGAGCAAGGTCATATTGAGCCTTCACAAGAACAAGTTCAAATAGAGCCTTCTCAAGAACAAGTTCAAATAGAGCCTTCTCAAGAACAAGTTCAAATAGAGCCTTCTCATATGGAAGAGGCAGAACCGAGAAGGTCCTCAAGACAAAGAAAACCAGCAATTTCTAGTGACTATATGGTATACCTCCAAGAGTCTTACTTTGATGTTGGACCTAAGGAAGATCCTAGTTCGTTTTCACAAGCCATTAGTAGAAATGATTCCACCTTTTGGTATGATTCCATGAAAGAAGAGATGGAATCAATGGCTAAAAATCAAGTTTGGAATCTCGTTGACTTACCATATGGGGCGACAGTCATTGACTGTAAGTGGGTCTATAAGACCAAGAGAGACGCCATTGGTAATGTCGAACGATATAAGGCTAGACTTGTAGCCAAAGGATTTACTCAAAAGGAAGGCATTGACTATCACGAAACCTTCTCTCCAGTATCAAAGAAGGATTCACTTAGAATAGTCATGGCTCTCGTAGCTCATTTTGACTTAGAGCTACATCAGATGGATGTGAAAACGGCATTCTTAAATGGGGATCTTGAGGAAGAGGTTTACATGCACCAACCTAAAGGATTTGAGGACACCAGTCAGAAGGTTTGCAAGTTAAGGAAATCTATATATGGACTTAAGCAAGCCTCCCGTCAATGGTATATTAAATTTGACAAGGTCATTAGCTCTTTTGGTTTCACCGAAAATGTAATTGACCAATGCATATACCTTAAGGTGAGTGGGAGCAAATTCATAATTCTGGTTTTATATGTAGATGACATCCTTCTTGCGAGTAAAGACTTAGGCTTGCTTTATGACACCAAACAGTTCCTCTCTCAAAACTTTGAAATGAAGGATATGGGTGAAGCCTCTTATGTCATAGGCATAGAGGAGAGACAGAAAACAAAGAATTTTAGGACTGTCTCAAAAGGCCTACATTGACAGGATACTTGAGAGATTTCGGATGAAGGACTGTAAGCCTACGTTAGCACCTATTGTCAAAGGAGACACTTTGAGCAAGCTTGCATGCCCTCAAAGTACAGCGGAACATGAACAAATGAGGGGTATTCCCTATGCATCAATGGTGGGAAGCCTAATGTATGCACAAGTGTGTAAAACCCCGTTTTTTTTCTTAAGAAAATAAGTATTTTTTTTTCTTTTTTCTTTAACAAATGATTCTTAAATGTAATTATTAAGTATTATTCCTTTTTATTTTACTTTTATTTTTTTGAGTTAAATCATTGGGCTTGTGCTACCTTTTCAAGTATTATGTTTTAAAGAGTCCTAATTAAACAGCCCACGACTCTTCCTTACCCATATTAATAAAAAATACGTTACACCAATAGTTAAGGTTTAGGGTTTTTATTTTCCAATCGATCAGATCTTTCTTTTCCACGCCGCTTGTTCTCATGTCCATAGGTACATTTTCTCTTCGCTCTCATATTTCTTCCATGTTGGTTATCAGTATATTATTATAGGTTTGTCCTGCCACTCATACATGGAGTAATTAATAATTAAGGTGTCGATAATTAGTTTGTAATTGGAAGAAACAGTATAACATGTGTAGGTTAATTTAATAAAAACGGGGTGCTGTGCATGTACTGTTGTCATCCATGACATTGGTGATCATTAATTTGCAGTACGTTAAAACTAGGAATTAGCTAGATCATTATATATTTAGCATAACATACATGTTCCCGCAGCATATATGAAAATCTTGTTGCACTATATACTTCATTATAATATATTATATTGTATGCCTAACTTGAATTGCCATAAGGTAAAATTAATTAGAAGTTTTAATTATATCGATGATTGTAGAAATAGGTTAAGGTAGTGATCTGTATCACATGGTTTTAATTTGCCATCTTAGTTATTAAATAAAATACCTTGTTTCTATATGATATTTTCTTGTAATTAGAATCGAGAGAAAATTACAATACAAATAAATAGAATCTTAATATAGCCAACTTGTAACATAGTAATATGTTGACTTCACTGATTGCAATTAAGTGATAAGTATTTTTATTGATAATAGTTCGAATATGTTATACTGGTAGGTAATTTGGACTAGTTGATTTGTAACGGTTTTCTTGGCGATCGGCAAATCAGGTGCGTGTTCCAAAACTCTATTATTTTCACTGAAAGGGAGTATGTGCCTAACATGGTTACTAATAGTAAATATATACGTATACATATACGCATTGCTGATTAACGTGATTGATGATACATTATTAAAGCTTATCTGTAAATGATTAATTGCTACATAGCAGGTTAATTGATTGGAATTGGTAACGTTATTGATTACTAGCACTAATGAATATGGTTCATGTGAAACAATTGTTTATTGCTTTAAACGTTTATTGTATTGACTGTTTACTAACCGACTGAATTATTTGAAACAACCGAACGACTGACTGATTGTTTTGAAACAACCGAACGACTGACTGATTGTTTTGAACAACCGAACGATTGACCGATTGACTGATTGGAATGTTTTGAACGACTGAATGGATCCACGGCTTGGTAAGCATGTTGTACCGCTGGGCAGCGGCGGGCTCGCCAGATGGTCTTCGTGCCCCATGGCCCCTCTCCCTTAGACCTATGGGAGTTTCGTAGTGTCTAAGTGGGGTAAACGACGAGCATGCCTGTGTGGTATGTGGAACGATTTCGAGGTAGCTCCTTGAATGGGGGTAATAAGGACTGGCCGAATGGAGTTATAAGGACGGGTATTGTTTACTTAAGGTTGAATATATGTTCATCCTCGATTGATTGTCTGATTGCCCGACTGTGTGACTGCCTTAATGATTAATTGACCAATGTGCCTAATTGTGGGTTTTCAATTATTTTCAAAATAATAGTGCACGTCGTTCACTCTGCACACAAACGCACAAATACCACTGAGATTTTTATCTCACGCATGCATGTTTTCCCCTTCCTTTCAGCTTTAGGTCAACCAGGACGAGACTTGAAGAACGTGGAGAGTGGGTTCCGTCGGGTAGTTAGTTAAAGTTGTATTAAGTTCACCTCTTTCTTTATTGTAACCCTTGTAATTGTCTTGTTTCTGGGCAATTAGTGTTTTTTTAAGAAAGTTATTCTTGTTATGATATTGTACTGTTTAGCCTCGAAATTTCGGGGCGTTACAGTTGGTATCAGAGCTTGGGCAATTAGTGCCCATGCTAAGCCAGGATAGGATCTTCGGACTTAGAATGCCTTAGTATAAATTAAGATTTACCTTTAGAATTAAGAACTAGGTTTCTCATTGCTCAAGTTGTTACGCATTACTGTCGAGGTGGCTAACTGATAGTAATTCGATACATACTAAAGCATCAAGTAGATGGTTGGGGTTGAGTGAGCGTGTGGTTTGTATGTTTTATGTTATAGTGTTGCTTTCTATCGACTTAGAATGTCTTTCCCGCAATACGTATGCATTTATTTTCTTCTTATAGAATATGGAAGCCTGAACTTTTTGTTTATATTTGATCTCCATTACTTTGTTCCCCATAAATTTCTCTCAATTTAGACTTGATCTTGTCACTTATGTGCTTCTTATTCCGTTACTGAAATTGGTAATGTTTGAATTGTGATTATAAGGAAAGTGATCGAACTTGAATCTCGTCTCTTTAAAATTTTGGTGCTCCTTCCCATCATTAAAATCTTATAATGTCATGCTTTCGCTACTTCTATTAAAACTGCCTATATTACACTTTTGCTTTGTTTCGTCCTAGATGTTCAACGACTTTGAATATATCTTCTGCTTCTTTGAATTTTTTAATGTGTAAAAAGTATCTCGACAATATGACAGATTTCTTGTTGAGTCCCCGTCTTAACTTATTTTATGCATCATATTTTCTCGCTTATAATCTGTATTTTTATTTCGATGCACGTCTCAAATTTCTTTGGTTACAAGCCACGCTTTAGTAGCATAATCATGTTAAGAATTGATTTATGGAGTCATTAGTTATTACCATTTGCTTATAACACATGAGTTATTCCTCTTTTACATGTTCCTTGTCTTACAAATGTGATGCATAATGCTTCTTCAAAAGATACTTCATGTTGTTGCAACCACCCTAGGAGCTACTAACTACAAATAGTTTACTTCTTTTTAGGTTTTTATTTGTCTTGATAAAGAAGAAGAGAAGATAATAACTAATAAGTTAATCAATAAGAAAATTATCGCATATAGACTTTTGACTGAGACACATTTCCTTTCTTGTGTGACTCATTATTTGTTTTGATGTGTCGTTATGTCTAATTCGTTCATGTCGATCAATGGTATAGTATTACCGATTACAAGAAATGCTTTACTTGAAAGATTTGTTGTGTTAAGAAATCTGCAAATTCTAAAGTGTTGTTAAAGTCATGGGTACAATGTTTAGTCCACCTGGTAATTTTTTTTTTTTTTTCTCTTTCTCAGCAAAGATTGAATTTGGGGACCAAATTCCTTTAAGGGGGTTGGAATGTAAAACCCCGTTTTTTTTCTTAAGAAAATAAGTATTTTTTTTTTCTTTTTTCTTTAACAAATGATTCTTAAATGTAATTATTAAGTATTATTCCTTTTTATTTTACTTTTATTTTTTTGAGTTAAATCATTGGGCTTGTGCTACCTTTTCAAGTATTATGTTTTAAAGAGTCCTAATTAAACAGCCCACGACTCTTCCTTACCCATATTAATAAAAAATACGTTACACCAATAGTTAAGGTTTAGGGTTTTTATTTTCCAATCGATCAGATCTTTCTTTTCCACGCCGCTTGTTCTCATGTCCATAGGTACATTTTCTCTTCGCTCTCATATTTCTTCCATGTTGGTTATCAGTATATTATTATAGGTTTGTCCTGCCACTCATACATGGAGTAATTAATAATTAAGGTGTCGATAATTAGTTTGTAATTGGAAGAAACAGTATAACATGTGTAGGTTAATTTAATAAAAACGGGGTGCTGTGCATGTACTGTTGTCATCCATGACATTGGTGATCATTAATTTGCAGTACGTTAAAACTAGGAATTAGCTAGATCATTATATATTTAGCATAACATACATGTTCCCGCAGCATATATGAAAATCTTGTTGCACTATATACTTCATTATAATATATTATATTGTATGCCTAACTTGAATTGCCATAAGGTAAAATTAATTAGAAGTTTTAATTATATCGATGATTGTAGAAATAGGTTAAGGTAGTGATCTGTATCACATGGTTTTAATTTGCCATCTTAGTTATTAAATAAAATACCTTGTTTCTATATGATATTTTCTTGTAATTAGAATCGAGAGAAAATTACAATACAAATAAATAGAATCTTAATATAGCCAACTTGTAACATAGTAATATGTTGACTTCACTGATTGCAATTAAGTGATAAGTATTTTTATTGATAATAGTTCGAATATGTTATACTGGTAGGTAATTTGGACTAGTTGATTTGTAACGGTTTTCTTGGCGATCGGCAAATCAGGTGCGTGTTCCAAAACTCTATTATTTTCACTGAAAGGGAGTATGTGCCTAACATGGTTACTAATAGTAAATATATACGTATACATATACGCATTGCTGATTAACGTGATTGATGATACATTATTAAAGCTTATCTGTAAATGATTAATTGCTACATAGCAGGTTAATTGATTGGAATTGGTAACGTTATTGATTACTAGCACTAATGAATATGGTTCATGTGAAACAATTGTTTATTGCTTTAAACGTTTATTGTATTGACTGTTTACTAACCGACTGAATTATTTGAAACAACTGAACGACTGACTGATTGTTTTGAAACAACCGAACGACTGACTGATTGTTTTGAACAACCGAACGATTGACCGATTGACTGATTGGAATGTTTTGAACGACTGAATGGATCCACGGCTTGGTAAGCATGTTGTACCGCTGGGCAGCGGCGGGCTCGCCAGATGGTCTTCGTGCCCCATGGCCCCTCTCCCTTAGACCTATGGGAGTTTCGTAGTGTCTAAGTGGGGTAAACGACGAGCATGCCTGTGTGGTATGTGGAACGATTTCGAGGTAGCTCCTTGAATGGGGGTAATAAGGACTGGCCGAATGGAGTTATAAGGACGGGTATTGTTTACTTAAGGTTGAATATATGTTCATCCTCGATTGATTGTCTGATTGCCCGACTGTGTGACTGCCTTAATGATTAATTGACCAATGTGCCTAATTGTGGGTTTTCAATTATTTTCAAAATAATAGTGCACGTCGTTCACTCTGCACACAAACGCACAAATACCACTGAGATTTTTATCTCACGCATGCATGTTTTCCCCTTCCTTTCAGCTTTAGGTCAACCAGGACGAGACTTGAAGAACGTGGAGAGTGGGTTCCGTCGGGTAGTTAGTTAAAGTTGTATTAAGTTCACCTCTTTCTTTATTGTAACCCTTGTAATTGTCTTGTTTCTGGGCAATTAGTGTTTTTTTAAGAAAGTTATTCTTGTTATGATATTGTACTGTTTAGCCTCGAAATTTCGGGGCGTTACAGTTGGTATCAGAGCTTGGGCAATTAGTGCCCATGCTAAGCCAGGATAGGATCTTCGGACTTAGAATGCCTTAGTATAAATTAAGATTTACCTTTAGAATTAAGAACTAGGTTTCTCATTGCTCAAGTTGTTACGCATTACTGTCGAGGTGGCTAACTGATAGTAATTCGATACATACTAAAGCATCAAGTAGATGGTTGGGGTTGAGTGAGCGTGTGGTTTGTATGTTTTATGTTATAGTGTTGCTTTCTATCGACTTAGAATGTCTTTCCCGCAATACGTATGCATTTATTTTCTTCTTATAGAATATGGAAGCCTGAACTTTTTGTTTATATTTGATCTCCATTACTTTGTTCCCCATAAATTTCTCTCAATTTAGACTTGATCTTGTCACTTATGTGCTTCTTATTCCGTTACTGAAATTGGTAATGTTTGAATTGTGATTATAAGGAAAGTGATCGAACTTGAATCTCGTCTCTTTAAAATTTTGGTGCTCCTTCCCATCATTAAAATCTTATAATGTCATGCTTTCGCTACTTCTATTAAAACTGCCTATATTACACTTTTGCTTTGTTTCGTCCTAGATGTTCAACGACTTTGAATATATCTTCTGCTTCTTTGAATTTTTTAATGTGTAAAAAGTATCTCGACAATATGACAGATTTCTTGTTGAGTCCCCGTCTTAACTTATTTTATGCATCATATTTTCTCGCTTATAATCTGTATTTTTATTTCGATGCACGTCTCAAATTTCTTTGGTTACAAGCCACGCTTTAGTAGCATAATCATGTTAAGAATTGATTTATGGAGTCATTAGTTATTACCATTTGCTTATAACACATGAGTTATTCCTCTTTTACATGTTCCTTGTCTTACAAATGTGATGCATAATGCTTCTTCAAGAGATACTTCATGTTGTTGCAACCACCCTAGGAGCTACTAACTACAAATAGTTTACTTCTTTTTAGGTTTTTATTTGTCTTGATAAAGAAGAAGAGAAGATAATAACTAATAAGTTAATCAATAAGAAAATTATCGCATATAGACTTTTGACTGAGACACATTTCCTTTCTTGTGTGACTCATTATTTGTTTTGATGTGTCGTTATGTCTAATTCGTTCATGTCGATCAATGGTATAGTATTACCGATTACAAGAAATGCTTTACTTGAAAGATTTGTTGTGTTAAGAAATCTGCAAATTCTAAAGTGTTGTTAAAGTCATGGGTACAATGTTTAGTCCACCTGGTAATTTTTTTTTTTTTTCTCTTTCTCAGCAAAGATTGAATTTGGGGACCAAATTCCTTTAAGGGGGTTGGAATGTAAAACCCCGTTTTTTTTCTTAAGAAAATAAGTATTTTTTTTTTCTTTTTTCTTTAACAAATGATTCTTAAATGTAATTATTAAGTATTATTCCTTTTTATTTTACTTTTATTTTTTTGAGTTAAATCATTGGGCTTGTGCTACCTTTTCAAGTATTATGTTTTAAAGAGTCCTAATTAAACAGCCCACGACTCTTCCTTACCCATATTAATAAAAAATACGTTACACCAATAGTTAAGGTTTAGGGTTTTTATTTTCCAATCGATCAGATCTTTCTTTTCCACGCCGCTTGTTCTCATGTCCATAGGTACATTTTCTCTTCGCTCTCATATTTCTTCCATGTTGGTTATCAGTATATTATTATAGGTTTGTCCTGCCACTCATACATGGAGTAATTAATAATTAAGGTGTCGATAATTAGTTTGTAATTGGAAGAAACAGTATAACATGTGTAGGTTAATTTAATAAAAACGGGGTGCTGTGCATGTACTGTTGTCATCCATGACATTGGTGATCATTAATTTGCAGTACGTTAAAACTAGGAATTAGCTAGATCATTATATATTTAGCATAACATACATGTTCCCGCAGCATATATGAAAATCTTGTTGCACTATATACTTCATTATAATATATTATATTTGATGCGGGGTGATTTTGTCTGCTGACTAAGCACTCCACGTCAGACTAACCCAAGCTCCGTGCTGGTGCTGGGTTAGCTTTGAGTTCGAGAAACCTGCACTGAAAAACACGAAGAGTCCATACCTGGGTGAACTTGGAGATTGTTGGTTTCGGACTGAACTTGGGCTGGGCCAAGCTGCCTACGTATCCCGTATAGGGAATCAAGCCGAACGTAGTTCATTGTTACTCTGTGACAGTCATGATTGCGCGTTGGGCTAGTGGACCGTGCTGAACGGGTATGCCTTATGTTGGGCTCGAGGCTTGTTGGGCCTTGTTGAACGGGATACGTTGTGTTGGGCCCGAAGCTTATTGGGCCAAAGCGAGCCAGATGGGCCGCCAATCCGTACTGGATTGCGCGTCGCACAAGAGCTTGATGGACCACGTCGCATAAGACGTCGTCGGACCGAGCGGGTCGGACATAATTTGAGCTCTTCAAGTCTAGAGAGAGAAAGCTCTGACTTAGAGAGAGAAAGTCAGATGTGAATTGTGTCTCTTTTTGCCTTCAGAGGATGGGGTATTTATAGGTACTTCATGGGCTTGTTGATGGGCTTGGCCCATCATTGATGGACTTGTGTTGAACCTGAGAAGGCGATGATTCGAGGAGGCGACAACCCGAGAAGGCGATGACCTGAGAAGGCGATAACCTGAGAAGGCGATGAGGCGATGACCTGAGAAGGCGACAACCCGAGAAGGCGACAACCTGAGAAGGCGATAACCTGAGAAGGCGATGACCTGAGAAGGCGACAACCCGAGAAGGCGACAACCTGAGAAGGCAACAACCCGAGAAGGCGATGACCTGAGAAGCCAACGACTTTCACTCCTTATCTCTTTAAGATACTAAAGCAACACCAATGACTTAGTACTTTTACGGAACTTGTCATTTATATACTTCAAGGTGTGACACGTGGTCGAGTGAGAGGTTGCCAAATATCAATACCAAAGTACGGTACAACAGTAATCCCCCCACTTCGCAGTGTGTTATCTGAAGGAGAAGACATTGTGAAGTAGATTAGGCACTCCTTGGTTCATATTTCGCTTATCTTCTTGTTCTTGCTTGTCTTTGCCTCCAAATGTCATTATTTGGTTCTTGTCTTCATGACTTACGATGATGGCCTACCTTAATAGGCTCTTTACCTAGTTTATTTCGGTAGGGCTTACATTATTCGCCTACTTTATGGGATATTCGCCCAATAGGCTCTTCACCTAGTTTATTTTGGTAGGGCTTACATTGTTTGCCTACTTTATGGGATATTCGCCCAATAGGCTCTTCACCTAGTTTATTTCGGTAGGGCTTACATTATTGGCCTACTTTATGGGATATTCGCCCAATAGGCTCTTCACCTAGTTTATTTCGGTAGGGCTTACATTATTGGCCTACTTTATGGGATATTCGCCCAATAGGCTCTTCACCTAGTTTATTTCGGTAGGGCTTACGTTGTTGGCCTACTTTATGGGATATTCGCCCAATAGGCTCTTCACCTAGTTTATTTCGGTAGGGCTTACGTTGTTGGCCTACTTTATGGGATATTCACCCAATAGGCTCTTCACCTAGTTTATTTTGCGTCATGCCTTGTTTCCTCCCCTCACAATATCTACTTGTAGGTGGAGCAATGATTTGAACATTTTAGCGATTACCAGCGTAAAATTGTTCTTTTGCCATTTTTGTTTGTGGTGAGTGGATATTTTGAAATGACTGTTGTGATCCTTAACAAGGTTGTCGCGTGTGTTATCATCGTCACTCGCGTAGCTGCAAAAATTTGTGTTATTTGTTTCACTCATATGGGGAGTCCCCCAATTCCATATCGCAGTTGAGCTGTTGATGATGGAAGTGCCAAGAAATTAGCATCTCTGCAGCCTTAAGGAGATTTTCATTTGTCATTTTACTGTAAGGGTAAGATGATTCTTGTTGTGCCTTGTGCAGTGAATGCGACTGCGCTCTATTGTGTGGTGTAGAATGACGAGGTAGTGAGACATCTCTTGATTGTTGCGAGGTCTTGTGTTGTGAACTGAGCTCTTTTTCTTGATTAGTTGATCATCGTGCATCACCATGGGAGGCTTTCGGGGCCATGAGAGGCGTTCAACGCCTCAAGAGGCGATCAAAGCCTTAAGAGGTTTTCTTTTGGTGTAGTTGCTTTATGAAGCGATATTGACGCGTAAGTCGCTGAATGTAGCACTATTTTGTCATAAATCTTAACGGAGCATTGTTGACGCTAAGTCGCTTAGTAAAGCGTTATTTTATAAGTTACTTAATAAAGCATGAAGCATTGCTGACTTGTAAGTCCCTTCCTGAGGCTCTTTGTAGTTTGATGAAGAGATGCTAGTTTGTAGCTTGATGTAGCTTGATCCAACCTTTTCTTTTATTCGTGGAGATAGTTGATCCATCGACATGCAGTAACCATGCCATACTAGATTTTCTTGAGTTGAGGCCATCGTCTACTATAAGAAAATATTCGGCATTCTTCAGTTCTTTGCTCTCATACCCTCTTGGGTCGCATTAATATTTTACGCAGCGTGCCTTCTACGAGATTGAGTTCAATCTTCGTTGTGCCCATTCCTTCTATCCGCATTCAATTTTCAATGGTGCATATCCTCTTTGGTGTCATATTCAGTCTTCAATAATGCATTCCCGCTTAGGGGGTCACATTTAATTTTATATGATGCATGTCCTCTATAAGGTCGCATTCAATCTTCATCAGTGTGAACTCTTTTGGAGCATTGTAGCTTTGGAGACGTAAGGTCCTTTACTAGTTGAACTTTGGAAAGCTAGCTCTTCATTATTTTTCGAATGCTAAGTCTTTGTGAGCTTTCAAAAAGTCTGCGGCGAGTGAAGTCAAGAAAAGTTAATTCTTCTTGAGCTTTGGAAAAGCTAATTCTTCATTGCTTTAAGCTTTTGGAATGCTAAGCACTTGGGCTTTAGGAATGACTAAGTCTTCTTGAGCTTTGAAAAAGTTTAGTCTTTAGCACTTGAGCTTTCTTCCTCACTTTACCGATGAGTGTTGAAACTTGAGGTTAGCTCACTTGTATTCAGATTAGATCTTGCATCTTGGGGTCGTAGTAAGGTGTTGGACCGTGCTAGCCGGACTACGAAGGTCAAAGATTTAGAATCTCAATTGATGGAAAAACTGAATTGCCATCGATGCGAACTCTTTTGAAGCCACATTCAATCTTTCAACGTGCATACCCTCTCGTGATCACATTAATCAGTGATGGTGCTTACCTTCTCGGGGCTCACTTTCAATCTTTATGAAGCTATTCTTGAGTATCGTAGCTTTTGAAAAAGCTGAGTCGCAATTGGTTGAGGTTCTAGAAATCAGCTCTTCATAAGCTTGGATGCCATCATGTAATTCTTGAAGTTTTGTGAAAGCAAAGTCTTCATTGCTTGAGTCTTCACGAGTTTTGAAACCAATAAAAGCTCGAGTTATTAAGGAGAGTAGTCTGCGCAATTCCAAGAAAATAGCCATAACTTCCTTTAGCAAATTTCAAATGACTTCTAGTTTGTTGCATTAAAATGAAGACTCATAGAGCTTTTTATCCATATATGGCGCGCCTTCTGGAATTATCTCAATAGGAGCAGTTGTTTGAAAGAACTTGAGCGTTGTACTTTAACTTGACAGATTTTGAAGCAGTCTGCGCAATCTCCGAAAAACATCCATAAATCCTTCTAGAGAACTCCAAATGACCTCTAGCTTGTTGCGTTGAAAAGAAGAAACATAGAGCTTTCCATCCGTATATGGCACGCCTTCTGGAAATGTCTCAATAGGAGCAGTTTTTTGAAAGAACTTGAGCATTGTACTTTAACTTGACAGGTTTTGAAGCAGTCTGCGCAATCTCAGAAAAATATCCATAACTTCTTCTACAAAATTCCAAATGACCTCTAGTTTGTTGCATTAAAACCATGACTCATAGAGCTTCCCATATATATATGACGCACTTTCTGGAATTGTCTCAATAGGAGCAGTTTTTTGAAAGAGCTTGAGCATCGTACTTTAACTTGACAGATTTTGAAGCTGTCTGCGCAATCTCGGAAAAAAATCCATAACTTCTTCTACAAAATTCCAAATGACCTCTAGTTTGTTGCATTAACTAGAAGACTCATAGATCTTTCCATTCGTATATGGCGCACTTTCTGGAACTGTCTCAATAGGAGCAGTTTTTTGAACGAACTTGAGCATCGTAACTTTAACTTGATGGATTTTGAAGCTGTCTGCGCAATCTCGGAAACAAATCCATAACTTCTTCTACAAAATTCCAAATGACCTCTAGTTTGTTGCATTAACTAGAAGACTCGTAGAGCTTCCCATCCGTATATGGCGCACTTTATGGAAATATCTCAATAGGAGCAGTTTTTTGAAAGAACTTGAGCATCGTACTTTAACTTGATAGATTTCGAAGCTGTTTGCGCAATCTCGGAAAAATAATCATAACACGCTCTAGAAAAGTCCGAATGACCTCTAGTTTGTCGCATGTTAAAGACGACACATTGATCTTTCTATCCATATGAGGCGCGCTTTCTGGAATACTCTCAACCGGAGCAGTTTTGTAAAATAATTTGAGCTTTTGTTGGGTCGTATGCTGAAAATTGAAGCCCTTTCCCCATGCTTTGAGTTACTTTAAATATTTTTCAATCTTCTTCCAAGCTTGAAGATATTTTCCAGATTTGGATAACGGTTCTTCCCAATAATCACGCTTAATAATTATGATGAAACGGAAATTTTCCTTCCCATATTCACGCTAATTAAATAGATGAAACAGAAATCATGGATTTTTGCCGTTTCAAAATTTTCTTTTCAGCAGTAGTAACTTTCTTCCTCCTATATACATATACCGCTGACTCACTCTTCCCTCTTTCAAAATTCCAGCCGCCCACAAACCGTTCGTCTAGGAGCAACTCGATGGAGGAAGAGTTTGCATGTACGAGTTCGCACGCTAAGGAAGATCACACGCCGTGGGGGTTTGCCGTTTCTGCTCGTTCGTTAGCGATAAGGGAGATTGGAGGAGAAGAGTTCTAGCAAGCCGATCAGTCTGTATATTCGCCACAATTTCTAGGAGTTCGTCGTCGGCGAGATTTCGCACGGTTCGGGGAGTTCAGCCAGAGGAATTAGCTGCTGTTCGGCGACGCGAGGAGCTCTGACGTGCTGTTTTTCATCGCCACGAGGAGTTCAGGCGTGCTGCTGTTCGTCGGCGCCAGGAGTTTGGTTGATTTGTTGTTCGCCAGTGGAAAGAGTTCGAGCGAGCGAATCTGTTTGACGCGGAGTTGCGGGATCAGTTCGTTCATGGCAAAGAGTTTTGTCCAAAATTGCTCTCGTGAAGGAGAAAATATCGGGCTCCATTCAGATCACGCAAGAGAAGTACGTGTAAGGCGCTGTTCGGGAGCGGAAGAGATCGCTTGCATTGGTGAGTTCACGGGTGAGAGATCAATTTGGCAAGGAGTTCGTGTGCAAAATCAGCTAGCAAGTTCAAGATGCAGATTCGACTCACCAACTGCGTAAGCCTTGATAAATAGACATGCCTCTTTGCCTTGATTAATATATTCTTTTCTCTTAGCCTTGACGGATTTAAGTTCGCCTATGTGGAACCATGATAGAATAACACCAGACTCCAACGGTTGAATTTACATTATGTCGTAGACTTGTTTCGCTTTGCTGAATGAATTTCCCTTGCTAGTCTCCTCCTTATTTTGATGACTATAAATAACTCTTCTATAAATATTATCAAAACAGAATGTTTGCTGGATTGTGGAGTACTTGGCCTTAATAATTAATCTTTATTTTCTTCGTTTTGTTTCAGGTTTTTGCAACGAGGTAAAGAGTTCACGTGAAAAACCATTTTGCACGAGCAGAGCTTACTCAAAGAGAGTTTAGTTGTAGGACTGGTCCAACTGTTGACAAGAATTAATGGGGTTGGCCCTTTGATTGCTCTCGTAGACCTTGCCATGGTGATGAACACGCACGTTTCCTTCATAGCGTACACCCAAGGGGCGATGATCGTCGCTCGAAAGAAGGAAAAGGACCAAGTAAGAGCCAAAGGGACTCGTGGTGGCATAGCTCTTAATCAAGATTCAAGGTGTTAAACGCGATGATGCTAGCATGGCATCTCGCATCCCTTTGACTGGGAAGGATGACGGTGCCAACCATGAAGCTCGTCGATTGCATGAAAGAAGAGGACCAAATGAAAGTCAAGGGACTCTTGGTGGCGTGGCTCTCAATCAAGACTCTAGGCGCCAAACACACGATGATGCTAGCATGGCATCTCGCGTTCCTTTGACTGGGAAGGATGATGGTGCCAACCACGAAGCTCGTCGATTGCATGAAAGAAGAGGACCAAATGAAAGTCAAGGGACTCTTGGTGGCGTGGCTCTTAATCAAGACTCTAGGCGCCAAACACACGATGATGCTAGCATGGCATCTCGCGTTCCTTTAAGTGGTTTATCCATCGTTGGGTCTAGTAAGGCTTCTACATTTAAGAGGAGCGACGTGTCAAGTTGCTGCAACTCTCTTAGAAGCTCTTGTCGTAAATTCCTCTCTCTGCTGAGTAGGTTTATTGATGATGGTGCTCTCAGATGCTCTGAAGACCTTGCCATCGTGATGGACACGTGTGATTCTTCTACAATGCACTTAGTGTTTTTCCACAGAGCTTCATGTTGTAGTGGTTGCAAATCCTAAAGTGGTGCCGATGCATTTGCCGACTTGTCGCGGGTGCACGTTGCTCCGTCAGGATCGTTCCAAAGTTATTCGCCAATGAAGAGATCGTGCAAGGATGTCGTGCGTGCTTCTGTTCATTGATGCGAGGAAGATCGTCTCAAAGTTGTTCGTCAATGAAGAGGTTGTACATGTCTTGAGTTCGTGGTGCTCTTAGAGGCTTGCAAAGCTTAAATGGGTTGAGCCACATGCTTTGGCGATAGCAAGTCCTGAAGTGGTCTTGCTGCGATTGTTAACTTGTCGCGGGTGCATGTTGCTGCATTCGGATCGTTGCATCAACTCTCCTAATAGCTCTAGCAGAAGGTTCTTCTCGTTGCTGAGTAGCGGTGTTAATCCTCTCAGTTGCTTTCGTATACCTTGTAATGGTGCATGTGTTTCGTCCACAGTGCATTGAGTGGTTTCCCACAGACGGCGCCACTGATGCGGGGTGATTTTGTCTGCTGACTAAGCACTCCACGTCAGACTAACCCAAGCTCCGTGCTGGTGCTGGGTTAGCTTTGAGTTCGAGAAACCTGCACTGAAAAACACGAAGAGTCCATACCTGGGTGAACTTGGAGATTGTTGGTTTCGGACTGAACTTGGGCTGGGCCAAGCTGCCTACGTATCCCGTATAGGGAATCAAGCCGAACGTAGTTCATTGTTACTCTGTGACAGTCATGATTGCGCGTTGGGCTAGTGGACCGTGCTGAACGGGTATGCCTTATGTTGGGCTCGAGGCTTGTTGGGCCTTGTTGAACGGGATACGTTGTGTTGGGCCCGAAGCTTATTGGGCCAAAGCGAGCCAGATGGGCCGCCAATCCGTACTGGATTGCGCGTCGCACAAGAGCTTGATGGACCACGTCGCATAAGACGTCGTCGGACCGAGCGGGTCGGACATAATTTGAGCTCTTCAAGTCTAGAGAGAGAAAGCTCTGACTTAGAGAGAGAAAGTCAGATGTGAATTGTGTCTCTTTTTGCCTTCAGAGGATGGGGTATTTATAGGTACTTCATGGGCTTGTTGATGGGCTTGGCCCATCATTGATGGACTTGTGTTGAACCTGAGAAGGCGATGATTCGAGGAGGCGACAACCCGAGAAGGCGATGACCTGAGAAGGCGATAACCTGAGAAGGCGATGAGGCGATGACCTGAGAAGGCGACAACCCGAGAAGGCGACAACCTGAGAAGGCGATAACCTGAGAAGGCGATGACCTGAGAAGGCGACAACCCGAGAAGGCGACAACCTGAGAAGGCAACAACCCGAGAAGGCGATGACCTGAGAAGCCAACGACTTTCACTCCTTATCTCTTTAAGATACTAAAGCAACACCAATGACTTAGTACTTTTACGGAACTTGTCATTTATATACTTCAAGGTGTGACACGTGGTCGAGTGAGAGGTTGCCAAATATCAATACCAAAGTACGGTACAACAATATTGTATGCCTAACTTGAATTGCCATAAGGTAAAATTAATTAGAAGTTTTAATTATATCGATGATTGTAGAAATAGGTTAAGGTAGTGATCTGTATCACATGGTTTTAATTTGCCATCTTAGTTATTAAATAAAATACCTTGTTTCTATATGATATTTTCTTGTAATTAGAATCGAGAGAAAATTACAATACAAATAAATAGAATCTTAATATAGCCAACTTGTAACATAGTAATATGTTGACTTCACTGATTGCAATTAAGTGATAAGTATTTTTATTGATAATAGTTCGAATATGTTATACTGGTAGGTAATTTGGACTAGTTGATTTGTAACGGTTTTCTTGGCGATCGGCAAATCAGGTGCGTGTTCCAAAACTCTATTATTTTCACTGAAAGGGAGTATGTGCCTAACATGGTTACTAATAGTAAATATATATGTATACATATACGCATTGCTGATTAACGTGATTGATGATACATTATTAAAGCTTATCTGTAAATGATTAATTGCTACATAGCAGGTTAATTGATTGGAATTGGTAACGTTATTGATTACTAGCACTAATGAATATGGTTCATGTGAAACAATTGTTTATTGCTTTAAACGTTTATTGTATTGACTGTTTACTAACCGACTGAATTATTTGAAACAACCGAACGACTGACTGATTGTTTTGAAACAACCGAACGACTGACTGATTGTTTTGAACAACCGAACGATTGACCGATTGACTGATTGGAATGTTTTGAACGACTGAATGGATCCACGGCTTGGTAAGCATGTTGTACCGCTGGGCAGCGGCGGGCTCGCCAGATGGTCTTCGTGCCCCATGGCCCCTCTCCCTTAGACCTATGGGAGTTTCGTAGTGTCTAAGTGGGGTAAACGACGAGCATGCCTGTGTGGTATGTGGAACGATTTCGAGGTAGCTCCTTGAATGGGGGTAATAAGGACTGGCCGAATGGAGTTATAAGGACGGGTATTGTTTACTTAAGGTTGAATATATGTTCATCCTCGATTGATTGTCTGATTGCCCGACTGTGTGACTGCCTTAATGATTAATTGACCAATGTGCCTAATTGTGGGTTTTCAATTATTTTCAAAATAATAGTGCACGTCGTTCACTCTGCACACAAACGCACAAATACCACTGAGATTTTTATCTCACGCATGCATGTTTTCCCCTTCCTTTCAGCTTTAGGTCAACCAGGACGAGACTTGAAGAACGTGGAGAGTGGGTTCCGTCGGGTAGTTAGTTAAAGTTGTATTAAGTTCACCTCTTTCTTTATTGTAACCCTTGTAATTGTCTTGTTTCTGGGCAATTAGTGTTTTTTTAAGAAAGTTATTCTTGTTATGATATTGTACTGTTTAGCCTCGAAATTTCGGGGCGTTACAGTTGGTATCAGAGCTTGGGCAATTAGTGCCCATGCTAAGCCAGGATAGGATCTTCGGACTTAGAATGCCTTAGTATAAATTAAGATTTACCTTTAGAATTAAGAACTAGGTTTCTCATTGCTCAAGTTGTTACGCATTACTGTCGAGGTGGCTAACTGATAGTAATTCGATACATACTAAAGCATCAAGTAGATGGTTGGGGTTGAGTGAGCGTGTGGTTTGTATGTTTTATGTTATAGTGTTGCTTTCTATCGACTTAGAATGTCTTTCCCGCAATACGTATGCATTTATTTTCTTCTTATAGAATATGGAAGCCTGAACTTTTTGTTTATATTTGATCTCCATTACTTTGTTCCCCATAAATTTCTCTCAATTTAGACTTGATCTTGTCACTTATGTGCTTCTTATTCCGTTACTGAAATTGGTAATGTTTGAATTGTGATTATAAGGAAAGTGATCGAACTTGAATCTCGTCTCTTTAAAATTTTGGTGCTCCTTCCCATCATTAAAATCTTATAATGTCATGCTTTCGCTACTTCTATTAAAACTGCCTATATTACACTTTTGCTTTGTTTCGTCCTAGATGTTCAACGACTTTGAATATATCTTCTGCTTCTTTGAATTTTTTAATGTGTAAAAAGTATCTCGACAATATGACAGATTTCTTGTTGAGTCCCCGTCTTAACTTATTTTATGCATCATATTTTCTCGCTTATAATCTGTATTTTTATTTCGATGCACGTCTCAAATTTCTTTGGTTACAAGCCACGCTTTAGTAGCATAATCATGTTAAGAATTGATTTATGGAGTCATTAGTTATTACCATTTGCTTATAACACATGAGTTATTCCTCTTTTACATGTTCCTTGTCTTACAAATGTGATGCATAATGCTTCTTCAAGAGATACTTCATGTTGTTGCAACCACCCTAGGAGCTACTAACTACAAATAGTTTACTTCTTTTTAGGTTTTTATTTGTCTTGATAAAGAAGAAGAGAAGATAATAACTAATAAGTTAATCAATAAGAAAATTATCGCATATAGACTTTTGACTGAGACACATTTCCTTTCTTGTGTGACTCATTATTTGTTTTGATGTGTCGTTATGTCTAATTCGTTCATGTCGATCAATGGTATAGTATTACCGATTACAAGAAATGCTTTACTTGAAAGATTTGTTGTGTTAAGAAATCTGCAAATTCTAAAGTGTTGTTAAAGTCATGGGTACA
This sequence comes from Linaria vulgaris, assembly GCA_948329865.1. Classification (NCBI taxonomy): domain Eukaryota; kingdom Viridiplantae; phylum Streptophyta; class Magnoliopsida; order Lamiales; family Plantaginaceae; genus Linaria; species Linaria vulgaris. Next base: position 118,054,256 of record OX415249.1, read on the forward strand.
ATGTTTAGTCCACCTGGTAATTTTTTTTTTTTTTTCTCTTTCTCAGCAAAGATTGAATTTGGGGACCAAATTCCTTTAAGGGGGTTGGAATGTAAAACCCCGTTTTTTTTCTTAAGAAAATAAGTATTTTTTTTTTCTTTTTTCTTTAACAAATGATTCTTAAATGTAATTATTAAGTATTATTCCTTTTTATTTTACTTTTATTTTTTTGAGTTAAATCATTGGGCTTGTGCTACCTTTTCAAGTATTATGTTTTAAAGAGTCCTAATTAAACAGCCCACGACTCTTCCTTACCCATATTAATAAAAAATACGTTACACCAATAGTTAAGGTTTAGGGTTTTTATTTTCCAATCGATCAGATCTTTCTTTTCCACGCCGCTTGTTCTCATGTCCATAGGTACATTTTCTCTTCGCTCTCATATTTCTTCCATGTTGGTTATCAGTATATTATTATAGGTTTGTCCTGCCACTCATACATGGAGTAATTAATAATTAAGGTGTCGATAATTAGTTTGTAATTGGAAGAAACAGTATAACATGTGTAGGTTAATTTAATAAAAACGGGGTGCTGTGCATGTACTGTTGTCATCCATGACATTGGTGATCATTAATTTGCAGTACGTTAAAACTAGGAATTAGCTAGATCATTATATATTTAGCATAACATACATGTTCCCGCAGCATATATGAAAATCTTGTTGCACTATATACTTCATTATAATATATTATATTGTATGCCTAACTTGAATTGCCATAAGGTAAAATTAATTAGAAGTTTTAATTATATCGATGATTGTAGAAATAGGTTAAGGTAGTGATCTGTATCACATGGTTTTAATTTGCCATCTTAGTTATTAAATAAAATACCTTGTTTCTATATGATATTTTCTTGTAATTAGAATCGAGAGAAAATTACAATACAAATAAATAGAATCTTAATATAGCCAACTTGTAACATAGTAATATGTTGACTTCACTGATTGCAATTAAGTGATAAGTATTTTTATTGATAATAGTTCGAATATGTTATACTGGTAGGTAATTTGGACTAGTTGATTTGTAACGGTTTTCTTGGCGATCGGCAAATCAGGTGCGTGTTCCAAAACTCTATTATTTTCACTGAAAGGGAGTATGTGCCTAACGTGGTTACTAATAGTAAATATATACGTATACATATACGCATTGCTGATTAACGTGATTGATGATACATTATTAAAGCTTATCTGTAAATGATTAATTGCTACATAGCAGGTTAATTGATTGGAATTGGTAACGTTATTGATTACTAGCACTAATGAATATGGTTCATGTGAAACAATTGTTTATTGCTTTAAACGTTTATTGTATTGACCGTTTACTAACCGACTGAATTATTTGAAACAACCGAACGACTGACTGATTGTTTTGAAACAACCGAACGACTGACTGATTGTTTTGAACAACCGAATGATTGACCGATTGACTGATTGGAATGTTTTGAACGACTGAATGGATCCACGGCTTGGTAAGCATGTTGTACCGCTGGGCAGCGGCGGGCTCGCCAGATGGTCTTCGTGCCCCATGGCCCCTCTCCCTTAGACCTATGGGAGTTTCGTAGTGTCTAAGTGGGGTAAACGACGAGCATGCCTGTGTGGTATGTGGAACGATTTCGAGGTAGCTCCTTGAATGGGGGTAATAAGGACTGGTCGAATGGAGTTATAAGGACGGGTATTGTTTACTTAAGGTTGAATATATGTTCATCCTCGATTGATTGTCTGATTGCCCGACTGTGTGATTGCCTTAATGATTAATTGACCAATGTGCCTAATTGTGGGTTTTCAATTATTTTCAAAATAATAGTGCACGTCGTTCACTCTGCACACAAACGCACAAATACCACTGAGATTTTTATCTCACGCATGCATGTTTTCCCCTTCCTTTCAGCTTTAGGTCAACCAGGACGAGACTTGAAGAACGTGGAGAGTGGGTTCCGTCGGGTAGTTAGTTAAAGTTGTATTAAGTTCACCTCTTTCTTTATTGTAACCCTTGTAATTGTCTTGTTTCTGGGCAATTAGTGTTTTTTTAAGAAAGTTATTCTTGTTATGATATTGTATTGTTTAGCCTCGAAATTTCGGGGCGTTACACCTACATTGACAGGATACTTGAGAGATTTCGGATGAAGGACTGTAAGCCTACGTTAGCACCTATTGTCAAAGGAGACACTTTGAGCAAGCTTGCATGCCCTCAAAGTACAGCGGAACATGAACAAATGAGGGGTATTCCCTATGCATCAATGGTGGGAAGCCTAATGTATGCACAAGTGTGTAGTAGACCTGACATTGGCTTTGTTGTGGGACTTTTGGGTCGATATCAAAGTAACCCATGAATGGGTCATTGGAAAGCTGCAAAACGGGTAATGCGATATTTGCAAGGGACCAAGGATTACAAGCTAACCTACAGACATTCTGATAGTCTTGAAGTGGCTGGTTATTCGGACTCAGATTTTGCCGGTTGCGTGGATACAAGAAAATCTACTTCGGGATATGTGTTTTTGCTTGCTGAAGGAGCCATATCCTGGCAAAGCAACAAACAAACTATTGTTGCTACATCCACTATGGAGGCGGAATTCGTTGCTTGCTATGGAGCTACTACACAGGCTTTGTGGTTGAGAAATTTTCTCAAGGGTCTCGAGGTTGCGTATTCAGTAGAGAGACCATTGAAGTTGTATTGTGACAGTACTGCTGCAGTTTTCTTTTCCAAGAACAACAAAAGCAGTAGTAGAAGCAAACATATCGACATCAAGTATCTCAGTGTTAGAGAAAGTATAAAGAATCATGAGATAACTATTGAGCACATAAGAACTGAATTGATGATTGTTGATCCCATGACAAAAGGTTTACCAATACTGCAGTTTAAGGGTCACGTGGAACATATGGGGCTTGTCAATTGGTTTAATGTTTAGACTTTCTCTTGTCTATAGACATATATTGTAATTTATTTTTGGGAAATAAAGTTTATGCGCATTTTGATTTCTTATTTATGGAAATAAAATGAGGTTGGACCTGAATGACTAGTAGGTAGTTCATTCATAAAGTATTTATGCATTAGATATTTTTCTAAAGAATATTGTACATGTGATACATGGAAGGGACGGCTTAATCTTTACTACGAGCCTTACCGCTATGATTCGTGTGCAATGTGCTTTATTTGAGTGAGAGTATTTTTTGCATATGGATATGAATATTGGTTGGCCATACATGTTTGATAATTAACCTTATTGAAAAATAAACATTACGAGGGCCAAGTGGGAGAATGTAAGATTCCTTTAATTAAGTAAAATATATTTTATATTTTAGAAAGGATCTTCTAGATATGGCCCTCTAAGTTTGGATAATTATCATTGCTCATATCCGTATCTCACTTCTCTATCTTCTGATGAAATTTTTGAATTTGAATTCTTGATGGGAGAAATTCAAATAAAGATTTACTCATATACGGAGAGGTCCTCGTCTTGCCTATAAAAACCAAAGCATGTGTGCACCATCAGTACCACATAAAGAAAAAGGCAAAGACTAGATACACTCTCCTCTAAATTTCTTTTGCAGTCCCACGGTTCTTTGGAGCAAGGCTATAGCAAAACCTTTGATTCATCGCTTTATTGTAATTCCGCTGCGAAATACTCTGTACCATGTGTTTCAAGTTCAACAATTTCTTCTTCTCACACATGATTTATCAATAGAATATGCGTTTATAAAGCGCCCAACAATCTGTTATTACTTCCTGTTAAGCCATGTAATTTTTGCTCCAAGAATTGTATAATTAGGATATGTTGTAATTATTAATATAAATCACATTACTATGAGTAATAAGACTTTTACATTATTCCTTAGGAATTCGAACACACCATAGACTAGCAAGAATCAACAATTTGTTGGGGTATATATTGTCCTTCGAATTAGGATGACTCGTCAATCGTAAGTGAACAGTTTTTGGGGTATGGTTGTTAAATTGAATCTCTTGCAAGCTACCTCTGTCAAAATACCATGGAGCAAGAGTTTGCTTATAGAATTACGTGTGCTCCTCCAGATTTCCTTCACAATAAATCTAAAGCCATTTGGCGTGCCCTCAAATTTTGGAAATTTTCTCGTACTAAACCTTTTTTCCTTGCCATGTCCAAAATCCGCTCTCCTATCGGGAATCTTCAAGCCTCCCCTTCCACTTCCTCTTCCTTGGCCATGGAGCAAAATCTAAAGCTCCAACTCAATTCTCTTCTCACGAAAGAGGAAACAAAATGGAGACAAAGAGCAAAGCAGGAGTGGCTTAAATCTTGTGACGCCAACACAAGGTATTTTCATTTGAGTGTTATTTTTCATTGTCGTATAAATCGTATCTTTTCTGTTTTTGATAATCAAATTGGTCGTGATGTTATTGAATGAAATCTGATTGATAAAGCTTTTGAAAATCATTTCAAAAATTTATTCAGTACTTGTAAATGTAATCCTACTTTCCTGATGGAATTGGATGGGCTTGTTCCCCCTATTATCACTTCTGAAGACAACTTTTATTAGCTTGATGTTCCCTCCGGGGAAGATATTAAAATAATTGTGTTTAGTTTTGAGTCTTATAAAAGACCCGGCCCCGACGGATTCTCCCCGACGGATTCTCCTCTATTTTCTTCAAAATGTACTGAGATTTAATTTAGAACAATGTTGTAGCAGTTGTGAAACATGTTTTTGAAACCGGATCCTTTCTAAGAGATTTTAACCACACGTTTATTGCCTTAATCCCTGAAGTCCAAAATGTGTGCTATGCGGATCAATTCGGACCGATAAGCCTTTCCTCTACCTTCTATAAGATTATTACTAAGATCATAGCAAATAAAATGAGATCTGTTCTCCTAAAAATTATCTCTCATTTCCAAACCGCGTTTGTGTCGGGGAGTAATATTTCGGATAACACTATTCTTTCTCAAGAGCGTATGCACGACATTAACCACAAGAAAGGCAAATGTGGACTTATGGCGATCAAGGCCGATCTCGTTAAAGCTTTCGATCATATTGAATGGTTTGTCGTTAAAAGAATTATAGAATGTTTAGGATTTGATGACCGAATTATTTGTTTGATCATGAATTGCATTGTTTCATCCTTATTTTTCTATCATCATAAATGGTTCCTTCTACAATTTTTCAAACCCTCTCGCAGGATTCGACAAGGCGAGCCATTGTCCCCTGCCCTATTCCTTATGGTCGATGAACTCCTTTCCCGTATCATTAACAAAGCTGAAGAAGACTCTCTTATTCTTGGAATTTAAGTCAGAGAAATTCCCCACCTGTGTCGCATATCCTTTACGCCGACGACATCATTATTTTCTATCGCGCTGATATGGAAAATGCTCAGAATATCTCGCATTGTTTCAACTTTTTTTGTGAATGGACGGGACAACAAATAAGTAGAGGTAAATATGTGATTCACTTCACTAGAAACACTTTTCCCTCTCTTAAAAACGTTGCCGAGAATATCTTGGTATGAAACCTTGCAATCATAACCACATACATCTTGGAATTTATTTTTGTAAAGGCGACAAGAGAGTTGCTAACTACAGTGAGTTCCTAACTCAATCTGATGGTGCATTGTCGGGGTGGAAAGTAAGTGAAAATAGATTAAAAGCTTCAAATCTTGTATTGACGATTGGGGTATTGATGTACAGAGAGTTTGGGAGAGGAGAGCGGCGGAAACCCTAGCTCTCTCTCATGGGAGTATTGTGTATAACTAATGAACTAAACTAATGAAAAATATTTACAAACCCTTATATATATAGTGGGTCAAAAATGCAAATAGAAAAGTAATGAAGGACAAAAGGGAAAAGCGTTGATAAAATAAAAACACACTATTCCTCTATATTCTAACACCCCTCCTCAAGATGGGCATGTATGTCAATAATGCCCATCTTGGACATCAACTTGCGAAATGGTTGCATGCCTAGGGGTTTAGTGAAGATATCAGCAACCTGATGTTGATTGGAGATGTGTTGAATCTTGAGCAGGCCGTGATGTACTATTTCCCAGACGAAATGACAGTCTATCTGGATGTGCTTCGTCCTCTCGTGCTGAACGGGGTTAATGGCGATGCCTGCAACACTCTTGCTATCGGTGAAGATGACTGGCACGCGAGTTTGAATGATGTGAAGATCCTGTAAGAGCTGGGACAGTCAGAGGAGTTCACAAGTGGTTGCGGCCACTGCTCGGTATTCGGCTTCTGTAGAAGAGCGGCTGACAGTGGGCTACTTCTTTGCCTTCCAGGAAATGAGAGAGACCCCTAAGTAAACCGCCAGTCCAGTGATACTCCTCCTTGAGTCAATGCAATTGGCCCAATCACTGTCACAAAAACTTTTCAAGTGAGACTCAGAATGGGAAGGATAAAACAGACCCTTGCCTGGACTGCTCTTTATGTATCTAAGTACATGATGAGCAGCTGCAAGATGGCTTGTAGCGGGGTTAGACATATATTGATTTAAGCATTGAACACTATAATTCAAGTCAGGCCTAGTGATAGTTAAATATAACAGCCTACCAACAAGCCTTCTATAAGAAGTAGCATCAGATAAATAAGCTAAAGAATCAGAATATTGTAGTTTAACATTGGAGTTCATGGGCACAGAAGTAGGTTTACAGCCTAAGTAACCAGAATCAGCAAGAATGTCCAAGGCATATTTTATTTGACATATAGAAATACCCTTATTGCTTCTAGCTACCTCTATGCCAAGAATATATTTCAAATCACCTAGGTCTTTTATAGTGAATTGAGCATGCAAATGAGATTTAAGGCGGGAAATTTCATTGGCATCATTGCCAGCTAATAAAATGTCATCAACATAGATACACAAGGCTGTAAAGGAGTTATTGTGTTGATGGACAAACAAAGAACAATCAGAAATAGCTTGAGTATATCCAAAAGCAATCAGACAAGTTGTAAGTTTGTTAAACCACTGTCTAGAGGCTTGTTTTAGGCCATAAAGACTTTTCTTGAGTAAACAAACTTTATTTTTAATGTGAGAGCAATAGCCAGGGGGAGGAAGCATATAGATTTCCTCATCCAAATCCCCATGCAAAAAAGCATTATTAACATCTAATTGATGCAAATGCCAATTATGTGAGGCAAATAATGCAAGAAGGACCCTAACAGTGGTAAGTTTGGCAACAGGAGAGAAAGTGTCAAAATAATCTAACCCTTCTTCTTGGGTATACTCCTTTGCTACTAACCTAGCTTTATATCTTTCTATTATGCCATCAAATTTGAGCTTAATTTTGTATACCCATCTACTACCTATGCAATTCTGTCCATGTGGTAGATCAGTAAGGACCCAAGTATTAGTTTTCTCTAGGGCATCTAACTCAGTTTGCATGGCCTTTTCCCATTCAGGATTAACAGCAGCCTGTTTATAAGTTTTTGGTTCAACAATAGAGGTGACAGCAGCTGTGAAAGCTTTATGAGACTTACTCAATCTATCAGTACTTAAGCAGGCTTCAATAGGATATCTAAGTATATGACAAGATAAAGTGGCATTGCTCTTGTGAATGCTAGCAGGTAAGTCATAATCATAAGCATGCAAATATGCAGGGGGCACCACAGTCCTACTAGATCTCCTAACAGTAATATCATGAGAAGGTGCAGAAGCAATTAAAGGAGAAGGTTCATGGTTACTGTAGGAGTCTGCTGGCATGGAAGTGGAGTCATCAGTGAGCTGGGGATTGAACTCCAGTGTCCTATGAGGCTGAGGGGTGGCAATGTGGGAAGCAGCATCCTCCAGGGACTCCTCTGGTATTGACAAAGCTGGAGCAGGGGCAAGAACAATAGGGGGCACAGGTGCAAGGTCATCAGTGACTGTCCTTGGTGCCACAAAGTCCTGCAAAACAATGAAAGGATTAGTGCAGATAGAAATATCTTGCCCTTGGGTGTTAGTGCCATTAGTTGAAAGCTTAAAAGGGAAAGTATTTTCATAAAACACCACATGTCTGGAAGTAAAAGTCTTAGAAGTTTCCAGATTAAGTAACAAATAGCCTTTAGTGCCTAGAGGATATCCCAAAAAAAATACATTTAATGGATCTAAGATCAAAGTTCTGCCTATGAGCTGTTATAGTGGAAGCAAAGCATAAACAACCAAAACATTTGAGTAAGCTGTAGTCAGGAGGTTTATGAAACAGTAACTCAAAAGGAGATATATTTTTAGTAGCCTTAGAAGGAAGTCTATTGATGAGAAAAGCTGCAGTGGAAACAGAATTACTCCAATATGCAAGGGGTAAACCAGACTCAAACATTAAGGACCTAGCAACTTGAAGCAAGTGTTGACGTTTTCTCTCCACTATCCCATTTTGTTGGGGTGTTTCAACACAACTCTTTTGATGAATGACACCAAAATTATCATAAAAGGTTTTCATAATGAACTCAGTACCATTATCAGTCCTCATGATCTTGATATTAGTGTTAAATTGATTTTTCACCATAGTAAAGAAGTGTCTGATTTTATTTTCAACCTCAGATTTAGGTTTCAATAAAAACAGCCAAGTGCATCTAGTGAAATCATCAACAACAGTTAAAAAGAATTTGAAACCATCATGAGAGACAACAGAGAATGGACCCCATACATCACAATGTATTATTTCAAAAGCATGAGTAGTTACAGAAGAGCTTTGTTGAAAAGCAAGTCTTTTCTGTTTAGAAAAATGACAAATATCATAAACATGTGTAACAGAAGGGGATACATTTATGCAGGGGATTTTAGACAGTTTTTCAAAAGAGGGATGACCTAATCTGCTGTGCCAGAGAGCAGTCTGGTGATTAAGAACAGAAGTAGAGTTGCATTTGTTGAAAGAAGAATTAAAAGGGATGTGGGAAGCAGGCACTTTAAAATCAAGGACATAGAGGCCATGTTTGAGGTTAGCAGAACCAATCATCTTCCTCTTGAAGATGTCCTGCATAAAGCACATGGAGAAAACGAAAAGCATGCATATTTCAGGAGCAGCACTAAGTTTTGAAACTGAAACCAAATTAAAAGATCAGGAACATATAAAACATTTTTAAGAGTCAAGTTAGGAGAAATAAAGATATCTCCCAATAAGGTGGCAAAAGTGTTGTTGTTATTAGGCAATTGAACAGTAACATGAACTGGTTGAGGGTGGATGTAAAAAATTTGGGAGAGCAGACCATGTGGTCAGTGGCTCTAGTATCTAAAATCCAAATATTTAAATTTTTCTTTTGATGCAAAACAGAGGAGGCACCAGCAAAAACAGTTTTAGTATCAGTGAAAGTGGTGGCAACAACATGCTGAGAAGAAGAACCTCCAGATGAGGTAGGAGGGCTGTGTTGAGCCTTGGCAAACTGTATAAACTTCTCAAGGAGAAGCTGCATCTGATTATCAGGCTTTTCAGACAGCACAGTAGGAGCCTGGTCCTCTATGACCATTGAATTAGCAGTAGAGGAAGAAGTCATAGATCTTCTGCCCTTAGGCCCTTCCCAACCAGGAGGATATCCAAAAATTTGGAAGCATTTGTCAACAGTATGACCAGTGTACCCACAGTGGGTACACTTAAGCTTCTTTTTGTCTTGTTTAGAAAGGGGAGGTTTACCAGATTTTGAAAAATGAGTAGGGGTAGGATTAGGGAAGGAGGAGCTTTGGTTTTCTTGAAAATTCTTGCCCCTGGTAAACATAGCTAGGGGATCAACAGAGGGGGAAGAGTATAGGGCCCTCTGATTTTCCTCTTGAAGCAGGAGGGAGTATACTTTGGAAATATAGGGCAAATGGGACATAAGCAGAATTTGACTGCGCACACCAGTATAAGAATCATTTAACCCAATCAGAAAACTAAGTATGCAATCATGCTGTTGAAGATCACGTAAGTGCTGATTGACATGACAAACACACAAGCCACAAGAACACAGAGCAAGGGGTCTCTGTGACACAAATTCATCCCATACGGTTCTGAAGGCATTATAATAGTGAGTAATAGAGAGGTTACCCTGGGAGATCGTGTAGAGTGGCTTTTGCAATTGAAAGACCCGGGAACCATCGGTTCGATCATACCTAGTCTGGAGTTTGGTCCAAAGCTGAAGGGCGGTGGTCTGAAATAGGAGACTCCGCTGTAGATCTTTGGAAACAGAGTTCATCAGTCTGGTGAAGACGAGATTGTTCGCGCGAGTCCAGCAGGTGCGAAGGACCTCATCGTCTGTGGGGATCAAAAGGGAGTCGTCGATGAAACGACTCTTATTCTTGATATTAAGCGCCAGAAGGATGGCGCGGCTCCAGGAGACGTAGTTTTCGCCGTTGAGTGGATCGCCAACGACTGATGCGCCGTGCACATTGTGCGCCCCAAGGTAGTACACCGAAGAAAGATCCTCGCTCGGATTTCGGGGCGGGCGAGGAGAAGCGGAAGTCGATGACGCTGGGAGAGAAGTGGATTCAGACGCCGGAGTAGTCATGATAGCGGTATAGTGGCAGATCTAACGAGATCTGAAGAGAGGGTTAATAGATCGTGAAATTAGGGTTTCACGCAGAAATAGGGGGCGAAATCAGAGTTTCGCGAGGGAGAAAAGAGCAGCGGAAGACAGGATCGGATTCGCCTAGACGAATGATACCATGAAAACAGATTAAAAGCTTTAAATCTTGTATTGACGATTGGGGTATTGATGTACATAGAGTTTGGGAGAGGAGAGCGGCAGAAACCCTAGCTCTCTCTCATGGGAGTATTGTGTATAACTAATGAACTAAACTAATGAAAAGTATTTACAAACCCTTATATATAGTGGGTCAAAAATGCAAATAGAAAAGTAATGAAGGACAAAAGGGAAAAAGGTTGATAAAATAAAAACACGCTATTCCTCTATATTCTAATAGTAAGTAACCTCTCCCAAGCTGGAAAGACAGCTGTCATTAAATTTCAGTTACCCGATATATCTCTTCTCCAACACCATTCTCCCTAAAATAATTTGAGACATTATGGACAGAACTGTCCGAATATTTTGGTGGAGTTCAAGCCATCATTCACGTTTCATTACTTGAAAGAGTTTGGAGGTATTTACCAACCCAAAGCTAATGGGGGTCTCGCATTCAAGAGAATCAAAGATTTCAACAAAGCTATATTTGCAAAGAATGCTTGGAGCATTTTGAGTAAAGACAACAGAATTTGGACAAATATCTTTCGACTAAAATGTCTTAGGGAGGAAGAATTTGTTCAAATCCATCCCAAACAGAACAACTCATGTACATGGAGGAATATCACCAGTTGCACAGATCTCATCTCGAAGGGAGCTTGCTTCAAAGTGAACAACAATTCTTCTCTTAGAATTTGGGTTGATCCATGGATACCTTCTGCCCCAGGTTTCAAGCTGAATTTTATTCCCACCACTCAACTGATCCCGTCATATGTCAAAGAACTCTTTACTTATCTGTTTGATGCCCAACTTGTCCAAGATATTATGAAAATCAAAATATCTTCTATGGAAGACCCCCGACGTGTGATCTGGATACCCGACCATCATGGGATATTCACCTCTAAGAGTGCATATATGGCATATCAATCGCAACGATTTAACACTCCTAGCCCCTCTTTTTGTTGCCTCCTTAAGAGAATCGGGAATGCCCGTGTCCACGATTGACTAAAGTTATTTGCTTGAAAACTTGTCAGAAATTGCTTACCAACGCGGGGTAAACTAAGAGAGATCTTTAAAATCCAAGACAGCTCTTGTCTTCTTTGCGGATCTGGAACTGAAAACTTACAACACCTCTTTATTGAATGCAATTTTATCCAAAAAATCCTATTTTCTTCCAAATGGAGCTTTCGGTTAACTGTGTTTTCTTGCCTTAGTTTTTTGAACTAGATGGAAACTCTGTTTTGTCCAAATTCTGGTATAAAATGATGCGCTCAATCCTATGATCATTCCTTTTATACTTCTGGCTCTTGGGAGTCTCTTTGTAAGATACTTCGCCAAAGTGTACCTGTTAGCCCATAAGTCAGTACTCATGTTGACTCGCACTCAGAGTTTGTTAATTTTCACCTCTATTGTTGCTATCTTACTTGGTCCAACAGGAACAAAATGATGCATCACATTAAAACTCTTGATGAAACCTCTCTTGCGAAAAGAGCGGATGTTAATGCGAGGGACTGGATGCGTGCTCAACTTCCCAAACCTGTCTCTAACCGAGTTGCTCCATCTTCTTTTGCTTGGACTCCCCCACCTTGCAGTTAGCTCAAACTTTCAACCGATGTGGCCTTCACGGATGGCATTGCAATAATTTCCTTCATCATTCGAAACCATGGAGGTATCATCACTGCTTTCGCCTAGAATCTACCTTCTTTTGACTCAAATGTTGCGAAAATCTCATCCATTCTTGCCGCTACATCATTTTTGAAAGAGAAAGGTCTATACAAATGTTAATTCGAAACAGACTCTCTCAATACCGTAAACCAAATTAAAGAAGCTAAAAATCTTATTTTTTGGACATGCGCTGATGAGGTGGAGGAAATCTAACAAATCCGGAGTCAATTCCCAAATTGGAAGATTCGAAAAATCCCGAGACTCGCGAACAAACGCTTACAACATGGCAAAATGCGCAAAAGACCGCCCGCAGACTTGCTCTCTCTCGCCCTCTATTAACTCCTTATTTTGTTTGGATGCCCTTACATTTAATAAATATTATTGAACTCTACTAAGGTCTAAGTATGTATGATGGATAAAAACTATTGTAATTGTTCACTCTTAATTATACAAAAAATGATGTCTTCTATATTGTAAAATTTATTTCACAACATTTTATTTGTGTAGTGTTTATACTAAACAATAACAAAATATTTCGATCAGTTTTCGAAAAAATTCTCATATTTGAATCATCAAAACGTAAACGAAAATCAAAACTGTAATCCACCCTATTTTACGTCAACAGCAGCAGCAGCAGCAGCATATTGTAAGTCAATTCTGATTTTAAGAAAAGTAATTTAAAAAAAGGAGAAATAAGCAAAGGACAAAATCTGAAGATCGTGTGAAGCTGCCAGCCAAAAGTAAAGTTGGTGTTAGGTAGTATAGGAGTAGGAGCCCACTAGTTGGTTGGTTACTTTATCCTATCAACTTTCCTTCCTCCTCTAAACTCCCAGCGAAAGAATGATGAATGTCCCCCATTTAATTTAATTTAGATTTACACCTAATTTTTCTCTGTCAATAACAAACAATTTGGGGGTTTAGGGTTTGGAAATTTTGAAGAGAAATGGAAAGGATACTCTACTCCAACTCAATCCCTTCGAGATTTCATCGCCGAAATTCACCAACTCTCCCACGACTCGTCCGAGTTGACTCACCCCGGAAGCTGCTAACTCCTCCCAGTCCTTCCCCTTCCTTTTCGCGCAGGTTCATTCCGCTCTACTGCGCTCTCCATGACTCGAATTCCATTTCCCCCAAAAGAAGTGGCGACGGAAATCTGTTTCTTTCGCCCGATTCGGTAAATGGATCGGAGGCTGAGCCTGAGCCTGAGCCTAAGCCGCATTTTGTCAAACAGATTGGTCAGATATTATTATCCCAGCAGCAAAAGGTATATATGGATTCTTCTCTTCTGTTCATTTTCTTGTTCGATTACGTGCGAACCCAGATTTGTATGTTACTCGAGTCGATGAATTCGTAAAGTGTTTGGGGATTTGGGGATATCCTAGGCAGTGTCGATTTGGGGATTACATACCCGGATTTGTTTGTTACTTGATGAATTCGTAAAGTGTGTGGATATCTGATTTGGATTTTCTGTTGGACTAGTGTGATGTTGTCTATTTCATTTTCTTGGTTGGTGGATTGCAAAGTGAATGATTATGTAGGTTTCACGTTTTTGGAATTTTCTCATTTGATCCCCAAATTGACATTGCCAGGTCTCAAATGGTTCATTTAGCTGCAATTCTTAAGGGCCAATTCTGCATTACTCTATATGAAGTGTAGTTGTAAGGTCTATTTGAGGTTGTTTGTGTTAATATACGTAATAGCTGTACATCTTTGTATAACCAAACTTTGTATTCCTGGTTGAGAATTTCGTATAAACTTCTGATACGTTTCTACATTTTTATGTCTGTATTATATAACTCTTGAGCATTTATTCTCAAACGTGTATACCCTAGATAATCAGACTGCTACTTATTTATTTTCGTCTACAATCTTGCCAAATTCCCATTATATTAATTGTTCTTGTAAGGGGAATGAACGCTTGTTACAGACTGGGACATCCGATAGTTTCTAAAAATAATATTTCGATTAGCAGGGAAGTGTGATTCTACAGATTAATCGGGTTATTTACTTTTTTGACTATTTCACTTTATGCATTTAGGTACTTAAAGCCGGGACAGTGATACTACTATCGGCAGTCCTTTTAACCTTACTCCACCCTGCTATCGTGCCACCGGCTTTTGCTAGTTTCCCAAGTGTGGCCACAGCAGGAGGGAGTAGACTCATTCAAAACGAGTTACTTAGCAGTTCATGGGCCGGCTTCTTTGCAGGTTGCTTACACACATTGTCAGGCCCAGACCATCTCGCTGCCTTGGCACCACTCTCGATAGGCCGTACAAGAATGGAAAGCGCCGCTGTCGGCGCTCTCTGGGGATGCGGCCACGACGCTGGACAAGTGATTTTCGGCTTACTTTTCTTACTTTTAAAAGATCGGCTTCATATTGAGGTCATTAGAACATGGGGATCAATAGTCGTGGGGATTACTCTACTTGTTATTGGTGCCTTGGGAATCAAAGAAGCTATTGAAGTCCCGGCTCCCTGTGTGACTATGGAAAACGGTGTTAGTGGTTATGATGTACTTACAAGCCAACCTACAGGGAAAAAGAAAATTGGGTTTGCCACTTTTGCCACTGGTATAGTCCATGGATTGCAACCAGATGCTTTAATGATGATTGTACCAGCACTTGCTCTGCCTTCTCGGTTGGCAGGTGCTGCATTTTTGTTGATGTTTCTAGTCGGGACAGTGATTGCTATGGGAAGTTATACTGTTTTTATCGGCTCGTGTAGCCAGGCGCTCAAAGAGAGGGTTCCTAGAATAACAGAGAAGCTCACTTGGGCCTCATCCCTTATAGCGATTGCTTTAGGGCTTTCATTACTCGTTAGCCAATTTTTCGGATTTAGTTTGTATTAATTTATTGCTGGGATTTCATTATTAGTCTGGGCAGTGGTAGTGAAAGAATTTGAGGTTAGTCACGTAAGAGCAAATGCTCGTCTTTATAACTTTACATGTCCAAGGAATTCTGGAGTCACCAGAATCCCTGGGAAGTACGCTGTTTTTTATCTATCATGAACAACTTATGCCTTTGAAGCTGAATCAATTAAATACTATCATTAGTGTCCCAAAGCTTCAGTGATTATGCATTATTGTGAAATTGCTGCTGCACAATTTTGCTATGCTGACTGAATTTTCTCCAATTTGTTAGGTTTTGTTACTTGAAAATTGAAATTGGATTAATCACATTAATTGCTTATGATGGTAACTACATGGCACCTGTATTGACTTTCTTTCTCCTTGCGAGATGAGATGGTATTCTTGTTTTCCATAACCAGTATGGTGAATGTTGCTGTAGATATACATTATAGTCAAAGACATCTCTGCATTGTCAAATACAACAGTGTGAATCACATAGAAGCAACAATCTGAGGGGAGATAATTAAGCTTAATTCAATTGGCAAAAAACTCAAAGTGACTAATCACTTATATCCAGCTGGGATTCGTACTGCTTTTGCCTATGTCATACAGATATGCATATATGCATCTGCTGCAGTCTTCATCCGGTACCCACAAAATGAATGACTCAGTACATAATGGAGATAACACGTTTAGTAGAATTCTGCATGAAATCCAAGAGATGCTCATCGTGGTGCTGTGCTGACTTATACTTTACAAGTTGCTTGATCATCCAAACGGAAAGAGTCAAAGAGTGCAACACCAAGTAGAACCAGCTTTATGTTTAATAAGATCTGCAATGTATTAGAAGCTGACCTCACAAGTGCCAGACTAACCCATAAAATCTTCGGTTTGTGTAATAAAGCTTGAATAGCCAACTGCTACTATCCACGACATCTTTCTGATTACTTTTTCCCACCAAGAAAGAACTGCAAGGCGAAACCACTATGTGCGAAACTTTGGCTCGTTCTAGCACACCGCACTTAAGTGAGGAGCTTATGTTGTAAGATAAATTAATTATGGTATTTATCTTTCCCTAATTGTGGTCTAATAGGAATTCTTGTTTTCAAGGAAACATGTTAATTCTATATTCTAGTTACCTAATTAGAGTTATTTTTCTATTAAAGCTCTTCCGTGATGGACGGTCGAGATTAAATCCTAATTAAACCCTAACTGGAATTTGGTCCTCTCTTCTCGTATATATATTATGTCTTTAGGCCATCATAAAACATACTTAAGAAATACTTAAGAAACACATAATGAAGGTGTATAGGTAGAAAGAGAGAAATCCAAAAGCTCCAACTAAAGTTGTTCGTTGGCGGTTCGTGTTCAAGCACCACGACACTATCACAAATGTATTCGTCTTTCATATCTATTTACGAATCTATTTGTGATAATCATAGAGTTCAACGATTTAAAGTCATGTAAATTAAGGATTACATGTAGTATCAGAGCTTAGGTTACTGAACACATGATTATCTATAAAATTAAATAGATATAAACTATCATAATTGATGAAATAATTGTTTGTAATCATAACGGCAAAATTTATTTTATAAAGTTTTGAATATGAGATTATATGCCGATAAAAGGACATGTGCTTACTTATGGTCATCAAGAATTCATGAAAACGTAAATAATTTATTGATGGCAATATGAATCAGATAACATCATTGTTCAAATTTCTTTATTTGAAGAAAGTTGTAGATGATCAATTTGGTAATGTTTGGGTGCGGTATTAATGTGTTTGTACTTTGTATATATTATGCTTGATATATACACCTAATATTAAATTAATTAATATTTGCTCACCGGCCATTAAGATTTTCACTCCTTCTCGTCGAAGCGGTGCACGGTACTATTCTTTTTGGTCTATTAAGATTGAACCAAATTATTTTTATTGCTGGATCATAAAGATAACACTGTTGATTTGTACATTATTTGGTACTATATGGATTGGTTATGTACTGTTAACGAGTGGATTCATCTATTAAGGAGATGCCACTAATTCTGTATATAAAAGCATTAAAGTATAAGCGTTACGAATTAAGATTTATTTACTACTAAAGTGACACGTCTATAATGTAAAATGCAATTAGCATAATATTTATTATGTGCATCAAAAGATATTTATTTCGCATTGATTGGAATATGTTAGTCACTACAGTGATTTTATTCCATGCCGTGAAATATAAGTATTGCATGAATATTATGTGTATTAATTTAAGATCAACATTATGATTATGATTGATTATTTATCAGAAAAAAAGTGATCCAATAAATAGTCAGTAAATTCTTATTACACATAGCTAATTGTTGCACATGATTCATGTATTAAAGAATCAAATATCCACCTTATTGGAATATATTGACCACCGCAGTGGCTTTATTCCTTGTGAAACTCGAATGTTACATGAATCAATTAAATTGTGCATTAAGTTTTGATTGTTCTGTCTTATCAGAATTAAGTTTTTTGTCTATTAAAATTCGTATGGTATTTTATCGATCATTATATATTGTCTTGTCATTATTGATAGGTAAATTTTAAGCGCATGATGACGTACGTAATGCTAATATAATGATATGTACATTGTGAAAAATACATTTGATATATTATTTTGTTAGTCACTCAAGTAATATGTTTGACATTGTTATCGAATTGTCTATGGTATGACATATTGGCATATGATGATTTTGGCAAAATTTGGACTAAGTTCACATTTAGGATTTACAATCCATGCTAGTGAAATTATTGAGTTCCTAAGTTTTGTTTGCATAACTCATCAATAAAGTATAATAGACAATTCAATTTACTTTGTAAAGCATAAGAGTCAACCCACATGAGGCTCACGTTTGCTTAGTAAATATTTATGGATTAAGACACTTACGTGATTATTTATGGTACATTATGTTTATATTTATGTGTTAATGTACTATTAAGATAGAAATTACTGTAATAGTCTTAATCGGTGAAAGATTTTATTTACCATTATTATGATTTATTCGATTAAGATATGAATTACGTGGTTGACCCACAGGCAATCAAAATCATATTTTGTATCAAATATAAAGAGGTAATGTATTTGTAGACTAAGAAAATTCACAGACTTCTTATGTGTTTATGTAAAGTAGATATATTACTTGAATTATGCTCGTTGAATTTTACGACTTCTAATGATATTAATTGTAGAATTTATGGTGACTACCCACATGAGCACTATATATTCTTGTCATGTATATTCTCTGTTATGTGTTGTTTATGTTCTTTTAATGCCTTAAATTATGTTATATCTCAATAATGTCATTGCTGTTTTGTCATCATTTATGTCGTATATCCCACTTCTCACGGAAACCAACTTCACATTAGGGGAACCATTATGTACTTTGGTTCTAAATAAAGTATTGTTGGTTCATGTATATATCTCAAGATCAGTGGGAGTTCGTTCATAACCTTTTCTTATGCATGACATTATATTCGCCAATAGCAATCTTGGTCTTTTACATTAGACTAAGAATCATTTATGTGAGAACTTTTAGAAAGATGTGATTAGGCATCCTATGTCATTGAAATAAAGCTATTTCATGATATATCACTTTAAATTTTGGGAATGCCTTATAAAGCACATACTTATAAAGTTCACAAATACTTGACATTATGACAAGCTTTTCTAATGTTGTTCTGTTGCATAAAGAAGAAAAGCTTAGTCTTAATCTACACCCGCCTAATGAATTGGAACATAGATAAAGTATTGAGATATTTAAAGAAAGTAAGAAATCACATGCTCATTTATAGAAAATCAACACATCCACATATGGTTGAATTTTAAGATTCAGACGAAATTAGATGTTTAAACTTAAAGACTACACTCTTGGCTAGGTTCATCTTATGATTAGGGATGTAACATTTTGAAAAAGCCATAAATCATGAGTTGATTTGCACATTTACCATTAGAGCTGAATTTGTGACATGTTTTGAGGTTACATTTAGGGAGCATGATTGCATAATTTGACAAAAGTCGCAATCAAATTCTCCATTTATGACATGATATTTAAGAGATCAAAACACATGAACCTTAAATATCAATTACTGGAACAAGATGTTAGAAGAGAAAGAATAGTCATTGAGATCTTAATGTACTTTTACATCTATTATATTCTATTTTTCCATTGTGTACACATATTATTTTTGGATGCATGATAACAGAACTTGTCTTTGTTCAAGACATTATGGGACCCTCTTGCTAATGGCCTAGTTATGATAGTCGTTAATATTGTGGTACATGGAAGGAATCATGTTGCAAAATAATGTGTCTGTCATGACTCTTATTAACTACTTGACTAATTAAGGCACTTATGACAACTAGCTAAAGAAAAGTTTTAACATTTTATGCGCGCCTTATGATTCTTGATGAAAACATTAATGAGTATTCCTAACGACCAAGTGGGAGACTGTAAGATAAATTAATTATGGTATTTATCTTTCCCTTAATTGTGGTCTAATAGGAATTCTTGTTTTCAAGGAAATAAGTTAATTATATATTCTAGTTACCTAATTAGAGTTATTTTCCTATTAAAGCTCTTCCATGATGGACGGTCAAGATTAAGTCATAATTAAACCCTAACTGGAATTTGGTCATCTCTTCTCCTATATATATTATGTCTTTAGGCCATCATAAAACATACTTAAGAAATACTTAAGAAACACATAATGAATGTGTATAGGTAGAAAGAGAGAAATCCAAAAGCTCCAACTAAAGTTGTTCGTTGGCGGTTCGTGTTCAAGCAGATCAAAGATTCTCCACGACACTATCACAAAGGTATTCGTCTTTCATATCTATTTACGAATCTATTTGTGATGATCATAGAGTTCAACGATTTAAAGTCATATAAATTAAGGATTACATATGTAACCAGTTCAAATTTCAGGGGTGCAAATTTTTAAAACACTAGAATATCAATAATCAATTATTTTGAGCTACCCCCAATCCGGAATGCATATTTTCTCTGAAAACGCATATTTTCTGCAGGTTATATTCGAGATCAATTATAATTCAATCAGTCATCGCATATTGACGAAGAATATTGTACATAAATAATTTATTGCTAGTAAAGTGAGAACTTTCATATTTTACGAATTCTGGAGAAGCTTTATGTGGACCCAAATGTTAGGTGTGGAAGTGATACATCTTTAAACCCCAATGCTATTGGTCTCAATTTTAATTGGTATTTGACTAAAGAACCTTCTTACTTTTGTTCTAAAACGGAGCACGAGCTCTGTCGCTTGGACTTGGGGATGGAAGAGTAGACTTCGATATGTGAATTGATCAAGTATGTTCCAAGCCCATATTCAAATTTGAATCAAACAGATTTGGCTTGGACATGGCACATTGTGGATTCTCTCGGATTCAATAATTTATTAAAGTTCAATCCTTCATTTTAATAAAACAAAAGTAAGATTTTCAATTCAGTTCCATTCCTAAATTTTAATAATTCTTAGAATTTGCACTAGACCTCCTCAAAAGTTGTCATCATCACCGTGGCCAAATACATTGAGCCATTACAATCAAGCCACCTGAGCTATCCAAAAGTATGTTCCTTGATTATCATAGTTATGACGGCATGAGTTATGAAGAAAATTCCAATATGTTCGATTAAATCAAACAAAAATAAAGTATTTTGAGTGCTAATTTAGTAAACAAGGAGAAATGATGTAGTTTAGTCACACTTGATGGGCAAGAAATTCTAAGAAGCTCATAATTTTGACTCACGGCCTTTATACTTCATAAGGACGGAGAATTGGGCGGTTGGGTTACACATTGCATTCAAGTTGGTTGGACGAAATTGAAAACCAGTACACTAGTCTTTAGCGAACATAACATTTCGCTAAAAGCCACCTGCAATGCTATATGGTTCAAAATGTTAGGACATTAATCGTACATAAGATGAGCTTAACTAAAATGCAAATGTTACGGTAGATGTGCAATAACATAAGAAGAGATAAAGTAACAAGTAAAAGTGTTTCGTATAAATTAGGTGTAGTACCTAGGTTACACAAATACGAATACGAGTCTCTGCATCCGTCGGATACAGATACTTAGAAATATCAAAATTGTTATATTTAATCACTTACATAGTCATTAGTCACTTACTATTATAAAAATATTCAACTTCCAGCACAACTAAAAATAAAACCATATATATAACAAATCCCCGATAGCGCATATACTCAAAATTCAAAGTATTTACTATTAATGTATCAAATCAGACATACTGAAGAACAAAATAAATCGATTTACAATATAACAATAGTAGATTAAGAAAATAAAGACAAAGAAGGTCGTATTTATCTACACCTGAATTGAAGTTTAAGAGTAGATATTAAATCTTGAATAAAATGAAGAAGAGCATTCGCAATTTGCACCGCTTCAACTCAATGTCTTGTTCTCTATAGTCTATATATACTTTTTTCCTGGTTTGGATTGAATCTGACGGTATTCAACATTTCTATATCTACTTTTCTGTAAAGATCTTGCCATTTGGTGCTTCAATTCAACATTTCTATATCTACTTTTCTGTAAAGATCTTGTCATTTGGTGCTTCAATTCTTCGCATGTTTTGTTGGGCCTCTCATAGTTTAAGAAAACTACCACAACACTCTAATAATTTGCTGATACATATGTGATATATCTTTGGATACGCCTCACAGCGTATTTGATACATGTATCTATTATTTTTTAATTATTTTTAAAGTATGATACGCCACATGGTGTATCCAATACGTATTTGAGGCGTATTTATATTCGATACGTATCTGACACTGTAACAAACTATTTTTTCTTGCGTATCCGTGCATCATAGTGTAGCACCCATCAAACTAGAAGAACCAAGATAAAAAATTTAGAATGATTTGTTCATGTTAAACAAAGATTTCAGTATGATGCGTTGAAATCATCGACTTAGGACGTACGAATAGGACATGAGGACGAGCGAAGAACACATGGATAACAGCCATAGAGACCAACATGAATCAAAGAAGCCAAAATGAAGACGCCCTACTCAACTAGAGCGAATAAAGAGAAAAAATTTATGTGTTCTACTCGATGTGATTGAAGTTTAGTTCATATAGCCTGCCTAGAAATTAAAATAAAATCTTAGATGAAGTTTTTAACGTACAAGGTTTCATGCATTTTAGACTCCGGCGAACACTTCAATTCTTATGTATGCTGTTCAAAAAAAAAAAAAACCTTATGTATGGACCGTGGTCATTCAATTGTGTCGGCCTTGAATTCTATGTCATTTGTAATAGCTGGATAAAATTTTCTATTAGGAGTCAATATTAAAGATCCCGCAAAACTTGTGAATACACACTTCAACTGGTATAATCCACATATTTTGGGCTCAAATTAAAAGCAGATTTGTCAATCTGCAACCTCCTTTCATATAGCCAGGTACTGTTCGGTATATAGGATTGGACCACATGGAGGAGTGGAGGAAGCAAGAACCATCCTTTATAACTCTTCAAACTTTTTTAACTTTCGATTCCTATAGTCAACTATATAATATATGTTCTTCACAATAAAAGCGACACTTAAATTTTCAATGCCACCACAATACACTCCAATAATTTGAAGTATTGAACGTGTCAATGATATAAAGTTAGACCGTATTTGATTGCAGATCCAATCGGGTTGGCATTGTGATTTCTTGATTCATTTATCAACTTTCAGTATACTACTGGTTTGATTTTACAAAACAATTGACAAAAGTTTAAGGTACAAATTTGTCACGTGAAGCTTTTAGGGCCGCGGGACCCGATCATGAGTTTTTGAGTGATATTTCTAGTGGGAATTGATTTAGACGCTACAAATACTATAATGGTGTCACATAATTTTAACACTGAGAAAGTTGTGACTGGCCAAAGATTTGTAGTTACACCTAATATGGTAAAAAGAAATATTGGCCGGTCAATTTGAATTCAATTAACTGCTGAGGAATTAAATACACGCTAGTGCGATTGCTTCTGCCCTCAATAATGTTGGATTCACAGACAAGGAAAAAGTTGAAAGGAATCGATAAAGGTTTTCAATATAGTAAAGCCAAAATCAAAATAGGAAAAGCACCTATTCTATTCAAGTCAACGTCACAAACAATGCACCACCACCACAGACCATTGCGGTCAGTTCGATCCTAGTGGTACCACCACTGGTGGTACCACTTAAAAAATTGACAAGTGGTCAATTAAAAAAAGAAAGTAATTGGTGAAAAACAATTGCCCATCAATTGATCATTAACCACGGTTGGTTCAATCTTTCACCCAAATTTCTTTTCCTCTTTTTTTTCTTCTTTTTTTACTTTACCTATCCTCCTGCCACAATTGACACGTGGGCATAAGTAATTTAACCCTCAACAAAATGTAAAACAGAGGCCCATCAGTTCTTCCCTCCATTTTTATTTTCAAGCTTTTGCCCTATTTCCTCAAGCAGCCGCCGTTCACTTGTGCTGCTGCCAATCCACCACTGAACCCGACGGGCCACCTTCAAATGCTGCTCTAGTGTTCTACATTGACACATTGTGAGTCTTCTTAAGCTTCTCTTTCTATTTTTGAAGAAAAAACAGAGATTTAGAAAATATGTTGCCTTTGTGATACAACCTTTGTGATACACAACAATCTCTAACAACTTAATTAGTAAATAGTCGCTTTTTATGCTCATAACAACATTATGATAGAAAACGTAAAAAAAAAATATTAGCTGCTAAATATTTCTATGTTAAAAACGAAAAAATAAATATATATTAAGCTTATATCGGTTCCTTTCAAACATGGTATTGAGTGTTTATTACACTCTTTTGAAAAAGAATTGTCACAGAAATACTATTATATGTTTGTAATTGAAACAAGATTATTTTTTATTTTTAATCAGCGTATTTTATTGGAATGGAGAGCAAGCTGAATATGACACTTTTGGATCAGAACTCAAAACAATTTTCAGGTTTGATTTTTATAACTTGATTTTCATAAGATAATGTTGCCAATAAAATGAATACTTAAATAACTTTTTTTTTCTTTGTTTTCCTTAGATTTGAATTATGTTGATGGCATTGGTGAAGCATATGGTTGTGATGAACCATTATTTGGAGAGCCAACTTTATCTAGTAATGAAGAAGTACATGCTACAAATGAGGTAGAAACTTTTAATATGAATGTGGAAGAACTCGAGCATAGATTAGCGATTGGAGAAATTGTTGAAAATGAACATATTGCATATTCATTATATTGCAAATATGCAAGATTAATGGGGTTTAGCGTGAGAAAAGGGTGGCCGGTGTATTTTAAAGATGGGAGTGGACTTTCAGGAAAATTCTTTTTATGTTCATGTGAAGGTAAGAAAGATGGAAAGTGTTCGGAGAATAAGATTCCGGAATATCAAAAAACAACTTTTAGATGTGGTTGTGAAGCAAGAATGAAAATTGCTAGGAGGAGGGGACAACCATGGAAGGTAACCAAATTTCACAAGGAACATAATCACGAGTTATACGCTACAGATCAAACACATTTGTTGCGATCATCTAGGAAGTTAACGGATGAGCAAGAATTGCTATTAACTACAATGGCGAAATGTAAAATACCGGTCTCTAGTGCTTTCTCACTTTTGGAAAATGTTGCTCAAGGAAGAGAAAGTGTTGGTTTCCTTCCAACAGATGCTTACGATTACCTTCGTAAAAGTCAAAAGAAAAAAATTGAGAATGGAGACATTTTCAATGTTCTCAAACATGTGAAAGATAAGTCGAACAATGAGTCAAATTTTTATTGGAATATGGAAGTAGACAATGATGATAGACTCGTAAACTTTTTTTTACGAGATTCTAGGTGTCTAGTGGATTATCAACATTTTGGTGACGTGCTTTCTTTTGACACTACTTATCGGACGAATAGGTATAGCTTAATATGTGCTCCGTTTGTCGGTATCAATCATCATAATGAGAATATATTGTTTGGCATTGCTTTTATGTCTAATGAAACAGAGAGCTCGTTTGAATGGCTGTTCAGGGTGTTTCTTGAATCCATGGGTGGCAAGCAACCTGAAACAATTTTTACAGATCAGTGTCGCGCAATGATGAATGCCATAAAAACGGTATTTCCTCTTTCTCATCATCGATTGTGTCAATGGCATATTAATCACAATACTGGCAAACATTTTGGCAATTTGAAGAGTAATCAGAATTTTAAAGGATTATGGGAAAAGTGCATGAATCATTGCGAGTGTGAAGAAGAATTTGAATCAACATGGAAAGAAATGATGGGAATGGTGCGTACTTACAAGGTGGACAAAGAGTGGTTTGATCTCATGTATGGATTGCGGCGTGAGTGGGCTACTTGTTTTAGCCATCATTTGTTTTGTGCTAGATTACATGCTACATCTAGAAGCGAGGGTACAAATTTTGCGTTGAAAAATATGTTTGGAAATAAGACGTCTTATTTGCTTGATAATGTTCTTGGGTATGAAAAGCTTCAAGATAATTGGCGTGTTGCTGAAAGGGAGAATGATACACTTTGTCATCATAACATGCCTACGCCGGTTGTTCCCAATAACCCTCTCTTAAAGCAGGCTGCCAAGGTTTACACATTTAACATCTTCAAATTATTTGAAAAGGAACTTCAGGATACTATAGGTTTTGAGCATCCTCAACAGTTTATATGTGAGGGCTCGTCTTTGTTATTTTTCAAAGTGAAGTCTTATAGTGAATGTTCAAGGGTTAGACTTGTGGAGTATGATTGTGAAGAAATAGAAATAAAGTGTAGTTGTCACAAGTTTGACACATGTGGTATTTTATGCAGTCACGCTTTGAAGGTTCTTGAGGTCTTGAAAATACATTCTATACCGGACAAGTACATTAAGAAGCGTTGGACTAAAGTTGCGAATGTAGGAGTTTGTGACGGACATAGTACATTAAGGAGTGGAAAAAGTAAGGACGGTGGTGGCCTTAGCTATATAAATGAGATGGCATTTGTCAATAACGTAACGAAAGATGTCCATGATATTGCTATGCTATACAAAGGTAATGTAGAGGCAAGAGACATCATATTAGAAGGTATCGAAAGTGTTAAAGGAAGAATTGATGTATTGTTTAAGAACATGAAGTTGAATGATTTTGTGGCTTGTGATAACTCGGTGCATGTCGACGATCACAACAATCTCGATGAAGTGCTTGTGCGTGAACCTATTATTGCAAAATCTAGAGGAGTTACTAATGTTCACAAGCGGCATTGGGCCGATAAAAGAAAAAAGGGAAAAGGAAAGGCCGAGGGTAAGTTAATATACTTACTTAATTTAATTATATTTGTATTATCATTAAGTAATATATTATTTTCATGTTCTTAATTTGTTTAGAGAGGGCGGTAAAAGTCACCAAACGAAAAAGTCAGGATTCCCAAAGTGTGGCAAATAACTGTACCTCTCAAGGGACTATTTTTGCCCAACAATTTCAAAGAAGTCAATATCAAATGCCTTTCGGAACCATGGGCTCCGTAACTCCTCAAATGAATGAAAATCCGAATATATTTGGACATTATTTGTCACAGGTACTTGATCTGTTGAATTTTAACTTTTTATGAGTTGCGTATCATTTAAGCATGAGCGAACTAATATGGTGTCTTTCATTTCTCGTGTAGGAATATTCAAACCAAGATTGGAATTTTTCGTGATATTTCATGGTTTGGGCATTGAAATTATCTTTTGTGGAGGAGAAGATTAAGAGCTCAATTTTGTGGGAGAATTGTGATTGATTACTTGTATTTTGAAGTAGATTGATTACTTGTATTTTTAATTCTCATGTTTTCAGATTGGTTTTTTTTCATTCTCATTTGCTTCACACTCTCTGTATCGTGAATGGATGGTTGTTTTTGAAACATTTGAGAGTTTCTTAGTCTCTGTAACATTATTCAATGTCATGATTGGAGAAATTTTGTCCAAGCCTCTAATGACATCTATTCTTCTTGATTTCAATTGATTTTGCTGTCATTGCATAAGGATAATACTTATTTTGGGATGTCAATTTAGCTTAACTTTTCATTGCTCTAAGTAACAAAAATGAATACATTGCTGCTCCAAATAGGCATTGTTGCTGAGATCACAAAATGAATGACAGAAGGCCAAGAAAAAAAAAAACTAAATACAACATGAATTCTGGAGGAAGAAAGGCGTTGTTCAAAAAAAAGAAGAAGAAAAAAAGTAACTAGGAGCACTGGAAATGGGAGTAATATGTAATTTGCATGTTTACATATTAACTCCCTATATTTATCTATTTCTTTCAAAAGCCCCACCTTTTTATTAGTTTATTGCCTAACTAAAGTGCAAAGTAACTGTGGTTAAAGAAAAAGGAGGTCTTTCTACTTAACGTTTAGTGCTATGATTAAAGAATTGATATTCAACAATTTTTTTTTATTTTCTTTTTTTAATGGACACTTGTCGAATTCCTAGGTGGTACCACCAGTGGTGGTACCACCAGGATCAAAGGCCACAATCAATTCGTCCAATACAAGGCAAAACATAGGAAAATGCTGAATTTTCACTTACCATATAGTTAAGGACAATAACGTATAGTTAAAATTATAAAGATCTTTCGTAATATTTTATAAGTAACAAAGATACTGTTTCAAAAGTAACACGAACAGAATATATATATATATATATATAGGCAGTGATTGTTTTTGTAATATATGTAATAATATTCTCAATGATTGCTATTTTGCAAGAAAAAACTAATGCGGCGATTAATATACGTATGTAGCTATTTATTAACAGAGTTCGCGTAATAATATCAGATTCTAGATGGAAACACAAGAATAAATTATCATATAAATCTCTTCTGGAGCTTGCATATTTTGAAGTGTTTTTTAACTTACAATGCAACGTTTTAATTTGTATATTTATAGAGATATGTTTGGCATATTTACGTAACGTTTCTTAAGTTTAAACATGGAGTAAAATGCAAAAAACTACCCTGTGTTATTTCTAATTAGCAAAAAAACCCCTGTATTATTTTTATTAGCAAAAACCCCCCTGTGTTTTTCCAACCTTAGCACACCGCCCCCTACTCAGATTTAATAGTTGACTGCTTGCGAAAGGACTATTTTACCCCTTTCTTAATTATTTTTTAGATTCATATTTAATGTCTTATCCTCTACTTACATAAAAATAAAAAACCCTCCTCTCATATTAATTTTATAAACGAATTTAAATGGAAAACCTAAAATAAAAAAAAAGGATTGCAAAATCACGTTAATATGTAAGGGGTTTTTTTGCCAATTAAAAATAACATAGGGTTTTTTTTGCCAATTAAAAATAACACAGGGTAGGTCTCTGCATGTGATACGTAAGGGAGATGAGGGTAAAATAGTCCCATAACATTCCTTCATTTTCCGAATTCGAAGCCCAAGCTGCAGTTGAGGCGCGTGAGAGGCAAAATCGTACGATAGGGGCTTTTTTGCCTTTGACCGAAAAACACAGGGGGGGTTTTGCTAATAAAAATAACACAGGGGTTTTTTTGCCAATTAGAAATAACACAGGGTAGTTTTTTGCATTTTACTCGTTTAAACATGTGGTTGTATTAGTTATCAAACAGCTAAGAATATTACGTGTAACTTATAAACTAAACGGTGTAATGTAAATATATATGTATGATTTTTATTAACGCTAGAATAAAAGCAGGCGTGAAGTTATGAAGAAGTGAAGAACCCATCGGGTAAAAGAATAATCCATATATTGACTGACGACACACTGTAATTATACCCGATGCTGACCTCACGTAACCCGAACCAACGATCCAAATATGCCGTTCCAAAAACGGGTATTTTCCAATTTCCATGATCTAGTGTTGATAAGCCTTTGCCCACCCAAACAAGACACCAGGTACAACCTTTTTCCATCGATGGACACGAAACGTGAAAGTAGAAATGTTACAAAGCAATACCTTTATTAATTACTTATTGGCACACCCACGTTTTGCGATTGATGATTGTACCAGCAACTTCCACTTTTGCTTAGTATTTCGGTACAGTCATTGAGATTGACATGTTTTTTATTTCAAGTTACTCGCAATAACAGTAAACGAGGAAGTAAAAGGTTGATTGAGTTTGTTTGACTGATTCTTCACATTTTTTTATATGGAGAAGGCTTATTGCCATTAACACCATGTGATACATGAAATTAGCACTATAACCCTATTAGAAAATGACATAGATAAATTACGTCTCTCATATTTTGTTATATTTGAGCACATTACCCTATCTAATAGGAAACAGAAAAAACATTTCTTTCAACGTGTTATATATGTTAAATAAACATACTACCTTTACTGCATATATACTCATGTTGTTTTAAGGAGAAGAGATTAATACGTGTAGCGATGAGGTGATACAATTAATTCAGTTTTTGATATTAAGACGATCGGTTGAAAAGTTATTATTTTGTTGGTAATAGTCGGAATTAAGTTCCTCGACTTAAAGCTAGGAAACTCCTCTTGTGCAAAGTAGCACTTAACTAAGTGAAGACGAAGCTAACAGCTAGCCCCTCGAAATTGTTATCTTCTCACAAAGATCAACACAAGACAAGGACGAAGCTGACAGCTAGCCACTCGAAGTTCTTATCCTATCATCAAAATCCACATCTGCTGAGGACACACGTCAGACTCCCATTCGATCACTCGCCCACCGTCATTCGAGGAGATCTAGCCACGAGTTGCTCGCAGTTGTCTATATAAGCACCCCCCCCCCCCCCAACCCCTTCCTTTCTTTAAAAAGATCTTTGTTTTCCAGAAAGAATTAGATGATAAATGAGAATATTATTGTTTATGCCCTTATTTTTCTCCCTATTTCTCGAATCGGGAAAGGCCGACCAACCCCCGTGTAAATTTTCTTTTACTACAAATATTAATAAAATCTCATATCTTTAGTTGTAAATTAGGAAAAGATATATTTTTTTTTTATCATTAATTGCCCCATGTCATCATGCATCGATTTCATAACTTTCTCATAGGAGATCGTAAGCGACGTCTTAGAATCTTAGGAGGTTAGATGCCATATCCAATATAACATAATTTGTTGTTTTAATATAACATGAGGTGATATAGTCTATTTGACAACATGTTAAATAATTTGCTTATTTATTTTTTACACAATTCACAAACATAGAATCATCGGGGATGGTCTTCACTTCCAAAAGCTTTTTCGACTATCTTGATAATTATTATAGAAATCCTTAAACCAAAAATTACGAGTTAGATAACCATGAAATTTAACAACTACAAAGACATTCAACAAAGTTCTTAGAAATATCACAAAATGAGAAGTATTAAGTGTACATCATAGAAACGTTTGAACCGAGACTAGAGTTGTGCATTTGGATTGAATCAGATCAAATCGAGACTAATATTCGATTTTGATCCTAGAAAGACAAACATCGAAATCAGATCAATTTAAAACGATACGATTTAATCTAAAATCATTCGATTTCGATCTGATTTGATTCGATTTCGATCATTTTTTATCTTTTTCCTATTTATTTTAATATTAAAGAACACACATGATGTAATTTATTTGAGAAAGGAAAACATATGAAGTATTAATACTTTGTTAATATATTAAGTTACTTAGTAGTATTTCATTAACATTATATATATATATATATATTATAACTTGGTTTAGTACACTATTACATATTTATTTATTTTTAAAAATTAAGACGAGTATTCGATTCAATTATATTTTTATCCTTTGAAATCGAGGATCAAATCAAAAGGAAGTTCGATCCTAAGGCAGAAACTAAAAGTCGGATCAAATATTCGATTCGATTTTTGGATTAGAACATTCAATCGATTTTCAACTGATTTGATTGATTCAATTTTTTTTACACAGCCCTTACCGAAACCAAATTTCAAGAGGTGTAAGCGTAATTATTTTTTGAACGTAGAATAATTAAGGAAAGTTAGAAAAGTTGGAAAGAGGAATGGCGTTTCCCCGAAGAGTTGAGGATTTATGTAAAGAATTTTTGGATGCTTTTCCTTTTTAGGGTACTTAGAGATTTAGCATGCTTTGTAATAAAGATTTGGCATGCTCTTTTATGGCCCTTTATGATAAGAGTGTGGAATGCTATTCCATCAAATTGGATTCCGATTGACATTATGATTCTTATTATCATATAAAATGAGACTAACATTATACACTCCTCAAATGTGATTTTGATTAAAAAGAAAGCAGAAAAAATTGAATAATCATAAGATGAACCTATAAACATCATCTTGAGTACAGCCTTAAAATTTACAAATAGAGATTTTAATAATTAAATCAAGCTTACGAAGTCTAAACGTGATATATGTATTTCCTTCCAATATAAAATATATGGTCTACAGTTAACAGGAAATAGTACTTAATTATTCATGAAAAAAGAAAGATAGTATTGACAAGCTAAGGTATAACTTTTTACTTTGAAATATTGTATTAAATGTAGCATGACTATTCTTTTTCCCAAGAAAAGAAAAGAATCAGAGTGCTGTCCCAAATCCAACACCAACCCAATTAATGAAACTTCATCGCATCAACAGACTGGGCAACTGGAGCAATATCATTGCACCAAGCATCATTACTGTAGTAAAACATCACCACATTTCACGCTTACACTGTAAATTTTTTATCACTATAAGGTAAAAAAATGAGAAGGAACATTGGAAAGAGAAAACTGATGATACAAGTCAAGAAAATTGGTCACTATCGGGACCTATTTTAGAGTAACAACAGAAACCAAAAAGATTGTGAATGGCTGTCGCGTATTGATGACAAAATCACAAGTTCACAGCAATTATAACGCTTGTTCTACGTTATTCTCGTGATGTTTAAAAACATTTATTTATTTTTTCAAAAAAGTAGCTAAGCATTATAATTTGACAGGTGTGACACCTACACAAAAATCTCTTAAAGTATCTGTCGTTATTAAAAGACAAATATGTTTTATTCAAACGTTTAAATCAGATAAATATTCATTCGTTCTACATGCATCCGTTATAGAAATGAAGGCCAGAAAATAAATAGGTACAATCTAGTACATTAAAACGCTAAAATATGTAACATTTTCACTACAATTCCACTGGCACTGATAATATTAATCATCGATTAATTAAACCAAAAAAGAAAAAAGAAAAAAGAAAAAAGAAAAAAGATTACATTAATGCATGTATGGTACCCTTCTTGACCATTCTACAGAGGGGACAAAAATCAAGAAAAGGTTCACACTCTTTGCATGCAGAGAGGTGCCGACATGGCAGCATTATTACACACGACTCCCGATCATTGCAGCACTTGCAACTCCTACTCGTTTTTTGTCCTGTCGTCTCTCCTAATACCCCGCCACAGCAACCTGATTCTGCGTCGTCCGATGACGCGGTGGCTTCTCCTCTCAGCCGTTCGATCGTGCTGTTCAGTGATGCAACCATGGCTTCCTTCTCTTTCACTAATTTCTGCCACGTTTGGTTCTCCATTTCTTTTCTTTTCAGAAACTCTTGAAGCTCCATTGTTCTGTTCATTTCTTTTGCGATTTGTTCGTCCTTTTGATTGAATAAATATCGAGTCTTTTCCTCGTATTTGTGAAGAAACAGAGCTAATTGCTGCTTTCTTTGCTCTTGTAACACTAATCTCAATCTCTCGTTCTGTTTCATGTAAATATAATAAGAAAAAGATTATAATCCAACAATCCCAGATCAATAATATACAGTAATCAACAGGTAAATTAAGAAATAAATATACAAGTTCACACAGCAAAAAAAAAGGAAAAACAGGGGATTGCTCTGTTTATTTAATATTTCATTCTGTTTTTTCGTGTGAAAAGCAAAAAAAGGAAAAAAAAAAAAAAAAACCTAAATATCCCAGATGAGTAAAAAACAGTAATAACATGAAAGATTTATGCTTTATCTCAAAAATCAATTGGAATTAAAAAAAACAAAGAATCACAAAAACAGGGGGATTGTTTTTTTTATTTTCTAACCTGTAAAGTGATGAACCTATCAATCTCCGTTCTCTGATTTTGAAACTGGGCTGCAATAGTTTGAGGAATAGCCACTGGCTCTTGATGATTCATCATGGTATTTTCCATTAAAAATCTGTTACCACCTTGAGGAGGAGTAAAGTTGTGAAATTGATCAACTTGCACAAATGATGGCTCTACTTTCTGACGCTTGTTTTGCAGTTGTTGTTGTTGTTGATGATGATGATGTTGTTGTTGTTGAACTTGATTTGGAGGAATAAAATAGAAGTTGTTGTTGTTGTTAATGTTATTGAAGCCACAAGCATTGTCCATCAACAAATCAGGAGCAATATGGAGAGGTATATTTTCGGAATACAACTGCGCTTCTATTGCCATTACCACAACAATTATTAATAGCACACACTGATAATAAGTAAGTATATTTTGAACAACCCAACAAGGTCCCTTTTTCCCTTGCAACTTTTTCTTTAACACAAATTCAGCAAATGGGGGTTGGGGTTGAAAAACAAGAAAGCAGGCTTTGATATGTTGTTGTCGAGTGATGGAGATTGGGAGAATATCGCTCCTTTAAACTAGTGGATTTTAGGTTTGGTTGAAAGCAATGATCAAAATTGATGTTTTTATTATGGTTTGGTGTGACGAGAGAATAATGGTTTGAGGGAACACATCACAGAATAGAAAAACAAACAAGGAGGGTGGGGTGTCTTTATATTTTATATTGGAAGGTGACAAACAGTTTGGAAGGTAATATTTATTTAATTTAGATTTGATAATATTAATAACCACTATTGAATTTTAATTGAAGTAACTGAAACTTTGGAAAAAAGAAAAGGTAAAAAGAAGAAGAGGGTAGGGGGGCCTATAATTGTGGTTTTCTTTTTGTTATTAATAGAGAGTATGTATCTTTCTCTCAGTGTTGTTTATTATTGTGATGCATATATTACATTTACATTAAAGAGAGAGCGGATGATGGGTGTTAAGTAAAAGTACGTGCACATGCAGATTTTGTGACTAAAGTATCGGGTCAGAGATATCAGAGGCGAGCGTACGTTGTTGTGTTGAATGAAACTTTCAATTCTAATAATAATGTAGGGTAGGGTATTATGGTAGGGTGGGAAGGCGTGGGGTGCATTTTTTTGTTAGGTTTGAGGCTACAAAAAAGTGTGTGAATAAGTCAAATTTAGGATTTAGTTATATATTTTAGAGAGAGAGGAAAAAAAAAAGATGTAGGGAGAGAGAGTAGAGGCAATAAGAGATATATTGATTTAGAGAAATAATATGTATTTTGTCCCTAAAGTTTTAAAATGGTTCATTGAACTTAATTAGCCGAGCCATTGATTTTGAATAGGTTTCAGTTTTTATTTCAGCAAGATGTTGTCACGGGGCAAAGTGCTACCATTTCAAAACGTTTATAGACAAAATGCATATATTATGTGTTGGATTGTGATTTGCAAAATGACATAAACATGGGAATTTAATGGAATGAATCTTTTTTTCTAAAAAATTGGAACAATCTTTCAATTATTGATTAAGATTTAAATAAACTTTTTCATGAAATAAAATCAGAAACTTGGCTGATGTGAATGTAATTATTCCTTTATAATTTGTTGAAGGATTGAAGAACGGGATTCGAAGCGCTCTCGTAATGCTAAATAAATTGTGTTGCCATAAATTCACCGTTGAATAATTCCTCCACCTTTTGTAAGGCGTGACATGTGGTTGCCATGTTATATGTGAATTTACTTTGTACAGCCCTGGAGTTTGGGTTTCTAGAGGCAATTCGAAATTCTATTTTATTTTTTCCCAATATAGAGTTACTACCTTTTTAGTTAATGAGGAGCATTATAATTATATTATTGTTATAGAAAAGCTAAAATTATTGGATTTTATAAAAATATATTTAAAAAGACATTGAGAAAGAAGAGCAAATAATGATGAGTATATTACTTGTGAATTTGTGTTTTTCTCTTCATCTTAATGGCTCCTTATATAGGGAAGAATCTCCAATATTTTACATCATTTACAACAACTACCACTATTATAAAATACTATTTGTATATAATTTTCAACAATGACCACTAAGCATATCCCACTAACCATATTTATAACACTCTCTCTTGGCCATTTGAAGATTTTGTTATGTATATGATCCGTCTTCAACACCGTCTTATGCTGCTTCGTTAAAACTTTCTAAAGAAAAACCCAGTTGGATAAAAACCTTAATAAAGGAAAAACAGTGCAGCCGTGTGAACTCCCCCTCAAGTTGGCATCTCAAATTCTTCATAAGTCTCGTAGGTGACGCATCCCAATACTTTGAACATGTTTCTTAAAAGTCACAGTAGGGAGTGCCTTTGTAAAAATATCTGTCATATTATCACATGATTGAACATATTAGATATTAATTTCTTTATTCTTCTCGAGTTCTTGAATGTAGGCAAAATATCTTGGGGGTATGTGTTTGGTTCGGTCACTCTTGACATAATCTTCTTTCATCTGTGTAATACATGTAGAATTGTCTTCGTATAATGTTGTAGGACTCTCTCTAATAGGTAAGCCAAATTTACTTCTTATATGATGTGTCATTGATCGTAACCATACACGTTCTCTGCTAGCTTCATGGAGTGCAATAATCTCAATATGATTCGATGATGTTGCGACAAGTGTCTGTTTGTGAGAACGCCATGAAATAGCAGTGCCTCCATACAAGAATACATATCTAGTTTAAGATCTGGATTTATGTTGGTCTGATAGAAAACTTGCATTTGCATAACCAATCAAATCTTGTTCTGCATTGTTAGGATAAAATAGACCAAGATCCACAGTTCCTTGCAAATAACGGAATAAATGTTTAATTCATTTCCAGTGCCTTTTTGTGGGTGATGAGCTAAATCTGGCTAATAAATTCACAGTAAATGATATATCAGGTGTAGTACAATTAACTAGATACATTAAAGCTCCAATGACACTTAAATACGGAACTTCAGAACTAAGAATTTCTTCATTTTCTTCACTTGGACGAAATGGATCTTTGTCTTTAGTTAATGATATAGCAATGACAGGATGATTTAAAGAAGTTAATTTATTCATGTTAAAACGTTTTAAAATCCTTTTGGTATAATTAGATTGAGGCACTAATATACCATTTTTAGTTTGCTCAATTTGTAAACCAAGACAATATTTGGTTTACCAAGATCTTTCATTTCAAATTCATTCTTCAAATAATTCATAGTTGAATGAATTTCTTTGTTAGTGCCAATGATATTTAAATCATCTACATAAACCGCAATAATTGCAAAACCACATGATGTTCTCTTGATAAAAACACATGGACACAAATAATTATTTATATATCCTTCTTTTAATAAATATTCACTCAAACGATTGTACCACATGCGACCTGATTGTTTTAAACCATATAACGATCTTTGCAATTTAATTTAGTACATTTCTCTAGGTTTAGAAATAGATGATTCAGGCATTTTAAGTCCTTCAGGGACTTTTATATAAATATCATTATTAAGTGATCCATAAAGATAAGCTGTGACAACATCCATGAGATGCATATTTAAGTTTTCATAAACAGCTAAACTGATTAAGAATCAAAAAGTAATTATATCCATTACTGGGGAATAAGTTTCTCCATAATCAATCACAGGTCTTTGAGAAAAACATTGTGCAACAAGTCGAGCTTTGTATCTTACAATTTTATTTTTCTCATTTTTTTTTCGAACGAAGACCCATTTGTGGCCTACATGTCTCACGTCTTTAGGTGTGATGACAATAGATCCCAAAACTTTTTGTTTGTTGAGAGAATTCAATTCAACTTGCATAAGTTCTTTCCATTTAACTCAATCGTCCCGATTTTGGCATTCATCTATAGATTGTGGTTCGAGATCATCATTTTCATAAGATCATAAGCAATATTATATGAAAATATTCCACTTATATTTTTCATCTCATTTCGATTCCAAATAACTCCTGAATTAACATAATTTACAGAGATCTCAGTATTGGAATTTGGTTAAGTGATCTCTTGAGTTATCTCATTTGTCAGATTTTCTGTTTCATCATGAATAGTTTCCCCGAAAATAGAGTTAATAATATTTTCTCCTTTTCATTTTTGAAGATTCTTGTTTTTTGAACCAACATGATGACCACGTTTCTTAAGTGCATTTATTTTATTATTGTTGGATATGTCATTCGAAATTTCAACCAGAGCAGGAACATTCGCAGCTGGTATATGTGATTTGGTTACCCGTTTTATGTCAGTAAATGCATTGGGTAATTGATTTGCAATATCTTGAAACTGTTAAATTTTCTTAACTTCCAAATCACATCGTTTTGTTAAAATATCATAGTGTGATAAAGATGGATTATACCATGATATATCATTTTTCAACTGCTTCTTTTCTCCCCTAAGGTTGGAAAATTTGTCTCATTAAAATGGCAATCGGCGAAACGTGCCTTACAGACATCACCTGTTAATGGATCAAGATACATGATTATAGATGGTGAGTCATATCCAACATATATCCTTAACCTTCTTTGAGGTCCCATTTTTGTTCGTTTTGGTTGTGCAATTGGAACATAAACTGCAAAGCCAAAAATCTTTATATGAGAAATATTAGGTTCAATACCAAAAGCAAGTTGTAATGAGGATTATTCATGGTACGAGCTCGGTCTAATGCGAATTAGTGATGCAGCATGTAAAATTGCATGACCCCATATAGAAGTTGGTAATTTAGCTTTCATTAACAATGGCCTAGTAATTAATTGAAGATGTTTAATTAATGATTCATCTAAACTATTTTGAGTATGTACATGTGCAACACTATGTTCAACAGTAATTCCAGTTGACATACAATAATTATTGAAAGCTTGAGATGTAAATTCACCAACATTGTCAAGTCTGACTTTCTTGATCGTATAATCAGGAAATTGAGCTATTATTTTAATTATTTGAGCCAAAAATCTCGCAAATGCCATATTACGAGTAGATAATAGACATACATGTGATCATCGACTTGAAGCATCAATTAATACCATAAAATATTGAAACGGTCCACATGTAGGATGAATAGGTCCACAAATATCACCTTGAATTCTTTCAAGAAATGTTGGTAATTCTGTCTTAATTTTAACTGGTGAATGCTTAATAATTAGCTTTCCAAGAGAACATGCTTCACATGGACTAGTATTGTTCCAATTGAGTTTGGATCCTTTTAATGAATGTCCATGTATAGTTTCAATTATCATTCGCATCATTGTTGAACCATGATGACCTAGACGATCATGCCATAAAGTTAATAATTCAGAATTTTCATTCACTACCATATTTGACTCGATAGCATTAATATATGTATAATATATGTTGCTTTCCTGATATATACTTAATAATCAAAAGATATTTAGTTTTGTTTTTAGTTTTTGAGTTGGTATCATATCCATGACGATATATATCATTAAAACTCAACAAAATTCTTCTGAATTTTGGGGCAAATAAGGCATCTTTGATGATAAATAGCGTTCTATTTGGTAAAATAAAACTAGCTTTACCAAATACTACAATCAGGTCAGTAGGACCTGATATCGTATTGATTTTTGCCTTTGTTGGTTTTAGATATGTAAAATATTTCTTACTTGTGATAATTGTGTGAGTTGTACCGCTATCAGGTATGCAAAAATCACCGGTATGCTCCATACTAGCTTCATATCAAACAAATAGAGTTAAACATGATGTAACAATAAATGAAGCATATATTTGAAAAAAAAGAAATTGTTTCATTAAGATACATAAGGAAACACAATTAATGAAAACATGGTACATTACAAACAGAAATCGCAAATACATATCAATTCAAAAATTACACAACAAGAAATCACATAATGCAAATCAAACCAGGAATCACGCGACATGAATCACATAGCTCATATCAAGCCATAGTAACATCATGATCATCCGTGAAATTAGATGCTGATAAATATGTGGGATTATTAGGCATTTGTTCAACAAGGTTCATTTCCTTTTCTTTGCCTTTACTCTCTTGGTACAATTTACGAAACTGTTCAGGTGTACGACACGTATTGGCCCGGTGTCCTTTTATTCCACAGTTAAAACAGTAACCTTCATATTTATTATGAGCATTTTTTCTTTTATTATGATGGTTATTGTTATGGACCGTATCACTGGTCGAATGGTTGTGATAACTACCTCGACCACGACCACGACCACGACCACGACCACCTCTAGAAATATATCCTCCTCTATAACCACCCCGACCTTGATATTGGTCTCTGCCTCGACCACCATTATTCTAATTTCCTGGCCACGAAAGTTTGAGAAATTTATGGCATGTTCTTCTGGCAATGCCTGTGCTCCAATTGGGTGCAACTCAGAATTCTTAATCAATATATTATTACTATTTTATGTCGTTAACAACACTCTCTCTAGTTCGTGATACTTACTGTATCCGACTAGTCCGTGTTGCATTTGGATGAGCATATGACTAACATGAAAAGCAGAAAGAGTTTTTTCAATCATTTCATCATCAATAATTTATGTCCCGCAAAATTTTAGCGTATGCCGGATATTATGAATGGTAAAGGAGTAATCATTTACTGATGTAAAATCTTGGAACCTTAATGTGTTCCAGTGATGTATGACTTTTGGAAATATTGTTTCCCTTTGGTGGCCATATCTTTCATTCAGATTAATCCATAGCTCAGAAGGATCTATAATTTCTAGATGTTCCATTTGCAGAAAATTATCTAAATGTCTACGCAGGAATATAATTGCCTCGCATCGTTGCTGGTAAGTACATTCATTTTCCTCATCAATTGTTTCCGCGAGAAATTTCGCAGTAAGATGCGTTTTCACATTTGATTCATATTGCATATAATTTTTCCCATCGACAGTGAGTTCGATAAAATCTACTTTTGCAAGATGAGAGAAAAAAAGATGAAGATTTGTGTGGAGTTTGAATTATGAAATCTGCATATTTATAGAAGAAAAATATCTATAAGTAGTCGTTTTATAGCCGTTAGAAAACAATCATTTTTCTTTGTTTTGTTTAATTTGGCATAATTGATGAATGATAATATCTTTAACAATCGAGCAACAAGGATTAATTGTATAACAAGTAAATAATTTCAACCGCGTTAATAAATTTCAACTTTAATAAGAAATATTATTACGATAAGTAAATACATATAGATATTTTCGCCACATTACATGTAAAAACTTTCATGGGCTTGTGGAATAAACTAATCAATATAATAGGAGGTGAAACCTTCCATAATAATTAAGTGTTAGTAGTAATAGGAGGTAAAACCTTCCATAATAATAAATTGTCAGCAGTAATAGGAGGTAAAACCTTCCATAATTATAAATTGTCAGTAGTCGTTTCTAGATTGTGGTTAACTCAAGCATCAACGAAAGTTAAAATTAACGTTAGTGTTAGAGTTTGATGACAGTAAAATATAAAGAGGATTTTCATCTAATCATAAAATTATAGATAGACGGTAATTCGTCTTGTCTATAATAATGGAGATAGATGAACAAGTAAATATAAACTTTCGTACATTTTAACGTTGAACGCTTCTTTAATGAAGGAACTGAATTCTTTCGGATTGAGTACTATCGTGCTGATAACATGTTATAGAAAAACTAAAACTATTGGGGTTTATAACAATATATTTAAAAGGACATAGGGAAAGAAGAGCAAATAAGGAGTATATTACTTGTGAATGAGTGTTTTTCTCTTCATCTTGATGACTCCTTACATAAGAATTTTTTTTCAATATTTTACACAATTTACAACAACTACTACTATTATAAAATAGTAGTTGTACATAATTTTTAACAATAGCTACTAGACATATCCCATTAACCATATTTATAACAATTATATCCTTAATTTGACTTGCCAAGAAAATATTGATATTGTTAAATCTATGGCCGTGATTCATCATATTATCCAAAATTATGATCATTCAATTAATTTTATTGGATGCAGGATACCCGCATAACATGTATAGTCATCAATTACTTCGTAATATTTAAATATCTGTAATTCTCATGTATTTTGGTCTTATTTCGTCACGGTAATAGAACACAGTAAAACAGTACAATGCGAATATAAATAACCAAAATAATGTTAATCCAATAAAATTAACCGGACTAACTTTGTCCGAAACACCTACTATCTATTACAGATCTTACACTGATTTAAACTATACAGATAACACTAACTATTTAGCGCATCGAATTGCGGTTGTTCGATGTGCGCCTCGAATGGTGCTGGTTCGATGCTGAGCTGATTCGATATGGCCTTTATGATACACTGGATCGTATCAAATTAATGAATGTCTCGAATTATGGAGCGTATCGAATTATGGAGCGTATCGAATAGTGAGATTCGATGTGGTCAGGTTTGGACTCAAGTTCGATCTGCCCCTGAATGCTCAAAACCGTCATATATATAGCAACCTCGCTATGTGGGACCCGATGACAGCTGTAAAATACGCATCGAATGATGAGTATTCGATGCGTTGAAGGTATCGAATTGGGCCAATTCGATACGATTATGGGCCGGCCCAATCCCTATTGCTGGCCCAGTCCTAAAATACCCCCATCACATAGTCCCCCCAGTTTGGGAGACGTTAATAGAGTGATGACGACTTCCAAACTCAAATCATATTCGTCATAATAAATTATAGGCATCGAATTGTAACAATTCGATGCGTCAGTTTGCAGGCATCGAAT
This sequence comes from Linaria vulgaris, assembly GCA_948329865.1. NCBI lineage: Eukaryota > Viridiplantae > Streptophyta > Magnoliopsida > Lamiales > Plantaginaceae > Linaria > Linaria vulgaris. The sequence continues at coordinate 118,096,229 of OX415249.1, forward strand.
TTTGATGAGTTCGATGCGCGCATCGAATTACGAAAATTCGATGCGTTCAGAACAGTGGCGGCCCATGGGCCTATATATAAGGGTCCACATGTCTGACATTTCTTGTTTTTATTCGGAGAAGGAATTTTTGTTTGCTTCTGAACCGCATCGAAATGAGTCTGTTTGACACGGTCCGTATCGAATCGCTGATATTCGACACACTACCGATTATTTATTTTTATAAAAAAAAATATTAAAATTTGTTATTAGGCTGACATGGCTCGTATAAAATCTCGAAGTCGCAGCAAAATCGTGCTATCACCTGAGAATATTCACGATGCTCAGGGAAGGAGAGAGCGAAATGAGCCCTCAGGCGCGGGCCCATCTAATTTATCTTCCCCAAATCATTCTACCATGAGGCTTGGTGGTATTAGTGCTGGCACTCGGGTGCCCATTGTGAGCGATTTTGAACGCAATGAGAATGTTGATACGCGGAGAGTGGTGGTAACACCTACCGTTACTGGCGGACGGATAAAAGTTGGGACTAATCGTCAAATCCGAATAATGGAAGATATCGATACTGAAGACGAGAGAATTGCCACTGACTTGGCCAGATTTAATACAGCTAACCCTACATTCAGACAAAGGCGAAGTGCAGAGGAAGCTGGCTCCTCCCGTTCATTTGATGAGGATTGGTATACTTCTGCTAAAAGAAAATTAGCGGAAGATGAATCCGCTAGGGATGCTCAGGACATTCCGCCTCCTCCCCTAAGACGACCTCGACCTTCAGAGAATCCAAGACCTGCCCCTCCTAGAAGTCTTATTAATTACGCTTTTCTCAATGATGAGAATTCAGAATCATTAAGTGCCACATTGGGTGGATATAGACTGAGAGAGGAGCAAGCTGGAGAGATAATGCAAAGTTTATGGCCTCAGTTGGATCGTCGAAATGTAATAAATCGGTTGGGGTATCAGGATTTGGCGCGCTTTGGGCGTTTATTCTTTGATGTCGTCGTCCTAGCAGTATACCGACTATGCAGGGATTATAGCGGGTTGGCCGAGGTGCAGAACCAACATAATAGTGTTGTCGATAATCTTCGCACTACTATTCGTAATGGGAATTATAGTCGCCAAAATGCACTGAAACGTGCTAAGGAGGCGGAAGCAAAAGCATCGAAAGCTACCCGCGACAGACATGATGCCGAAGTTAAGGCTAAGAAAACAGAAGAGGACGTCGATGCTCTGCGCGCTGAAATCATTGCGCTAAAAAAGGATAATGAATCCCTGAAACGGAAAAACTGTTCTCCTCAGGCTTCAAATACAGATGCTGAAAATGCCATTTCCAATTTGTGCCGTCGAATCCAGTATTTAGAATCTGAAGATTACAAATATGCAATTGTTCGAGATTTTACGCAAAGTAATGTATATAAATTTTTGGAACTACTTCGCGGTTCTATTGATATGAAATACGGCATGGAAGTCGGTGTTGGTTAAGTTGGACATCTTGGATATCTCAGAGATGGTTTCCGGAAGGATATGCTAGATGTAACGCGTAACTCTAAAATGGAGATCCCAGAGTGTAGCAGTGATGATGATAATGACGATTTACATACTCCTAAGCCTGGTGATCCATTTTATGCTGTGTGGCGCGACTGTAAAACACCGAATGTGAGCGGTTCAGGTTCCGTAAAATCAAGCTCACCTCAATCCCATAAGGGAAAAGAGAAAATCAGTCCTAACGCAACCATGGAGGATTCAGAGAGTATAAAAAAAGCCCTTCACGATGCTTTTGGTTCAAGCGATGATGACTCGAAATTACCTCCGAGAACTTCTAGGTCTACAATCTTCCTCCAAAATCCTCCAAAGAGAACGGTTTTTGAAAATGTTCCCCCTGCAGACTTGGACAAAAGAAGTAGGGCATTAAACGCGCCTAAGACTTCTGGTGCGAAAGGAGTTTTTCCAGGAGGAGTTCGTTCTACTCCAGGTGACAAGGTTTCTGTGCTGGCCAGTAGTGTACCTGATCCTTCATTAAGTGCACAAAATCTTATTTCTCCTAGTAGATATCAACTTCATGATCCTTTTGAAAGAACTGAAGTTGTTTTGCCAGATAATTGGGCACAAGAGAAATAATTGATTCTCACAGAGGATCAAATTCAAAGTAACTGTGCTAAATTTTCGCGTTCAGTGGGTGTGGTTCTTCGTCCGGAGTCCCCCCAATCATCGAATGAGTAGTGATATTTTGCTAAGTTGAATTGTGGATACCAGCCTTTTGTTTTGTATAGAGTCTTGTAACTTTAATCAATTGCTCTATAATGAGAACGACTCAACCGTTTAATATTAGCTATGTAATTTAGGTTTACTCCTATATTGCTTCTTTGCGATTATTCCCAAACACATCATTTAATTTATTTGTTTGTTGTTGAGTGAATATTTTTCTGATGTTTAAGAATGATGTTTAATGTCATGGTGCATGTCTAATATTATGATTTTACTTGCCATGAAAAATATGAGCACTTTGAGCTGTTATTATTATCTTTAGGGCATTCATGTTTTATTTTAAAGATTAGATCCCTTTATGTCGCTGTTTTGGCATGCGAATATGGATCACGTTGGGCCTTCTTATCCCTTCGTCTTGTTTTTACTTCTGGCATGCGGGGGTGGACCACTTTGGGCCTTCTTACCCCTCCGTCATGTTCTTCCTTCTGGCATGCGGGGGTGGACCGCTTTGGGCCTTCTTACCCCTCCGTCATGTTCTTCCTTCTGGCATGCGGGGGTGGACCGCTTTGGGCCTTCTTACCCCTCTGTCGTGTTCTTCCTTCTGGCATGCGGGGGTGGACCGTTTTGGGCCTTCTTACCCCTCTGTCATGTTCTTCATTCTGGCATGCGAGGGTGGACCGCTTTGGGCCTTCTTACCCCTCCGTCATGTTCTTCTCTGTATCATTCAACGAATGAAAATTTCAGTTAATAATTTTTGAAAGAATCAATATAAATTAAAGGGTAAGAAACATATATTTAATGAAATTTCTTCAATTTATGCGTAATAACGCATGAGATGTTGCACATTCCATGGGCGTTTCTGTTGAACTCCTCTTAGAGTCTCCAAATAATAATATCTTTGTGAACTTGCTCGTGTGATTCTAAAAGGCCCTTCCCACTTTGGTTCAAGCTTTCCGATATGCTGTTTAGCTGCAATGCTCCTAAGAACCAAATCTCCTACTTCAAAATTTCTGAATTGAACTCTCTTATCATAGCTTTTGGCCATTGCAGCTTTATAAGAAACAGTACGCTGATAAGCATCCTCTCTTGTGGATCCTATCATATCCAGATCCATCTGTCGCAATCGGGTCGATTGTTCTGGGTCATAGTCAGTAATTCTGCGCGTTGGCATACCTATTTCCGCATGCAATACAGCTTCAGTGCCATAAACAAGAACGAATGGGGTTTCCCCTGTGGATGTCCTCGGGGTCGTTCTATATGCCCATAATATTCCTTGAAGCTCTGCTGGCCACGTTTTTCATGTGGCTCTGACTCTCATTTCGAGATAATCCTTCAATGTTTTGTTAGTGGATTCTGTTTGGCCATTGGATTGTGGGTGATATACTGACGTGAGATTGTGTGATATCTTTAATTCCCCAAACCACGATTTAATCTGCTTCCCAGTAAATTGCGTACCGTTATCACACACAATGGACCTCGGTATGCCGAATCGGCATATAATGTACTTCCAAATAAACTCGATCATATTATTCTCCGTGATCGACGTTATAGCTTATGCCTCAACCCATTTAGTACAATACTCCACTGCTACTATTAAATATCATTTTTGACCTTTGCCAGGTGGAAACGGACCCACAATATCAATTCCCCACTGATCAAACGGACAGGCCACGTCGATGGGTTGCAGTTGACGTGCCGGTCTGTGAATGAGGCGAGCATGGTATTGGCAACTGTCACATTTTCTCGAATAAGAAGTTGCATCTTTACGTAGAGTTGGCCAATAATATCCTTAACGCAATATTCGTTGAGCTAATACTCGTCCCCCGGAATGATTTCCGCAGCAACCTGCGTGGATCTCTTCCATGACATATTCAACTTGAGTAGGAGTCAAACATCTTAACAATGGTCCTTCGAAAGATCTTTTATATAACTCTCCATTACTGATAGTAAACCTGTAAGCCTTGTAACGCATTCTGCGTTGAGCATTCGGATCCGCTGGTAAAATGCCCTGTTGAAGATAGATCATAATTTCATCCTTCCAAGACGGGTCCTCTTGTATTGTCATTATAAATTCCACTCTGACTTCTGTGGTAATATATTTTGATATCCCAATCGAAGGTTTATCAGCGACCATAAGTGTGATTCGTTTCTCTGCCAAAATCTCTGAAGAACTTGCAAATTTAGAAAGCGCATCTGCTTTTGCATTGTCGTCCCTAGGGATTTGAGTTATATCAAAAAATTTGAAGCTCTTTGCCAACTCTTTAACCTTAGCGGCATATAGCTTCATAGTTTCCTCACGTGTTTCATATCTTCCCGAGAAATGATTTGCCACCAAGAGCGAATCGGTGAACACGTCTAGATGTTCGATGTTGAGTCCGAGTGCCATTTTGATCCCTGCAATTATTGCTTCGTATTCAGCTTCGTTATTCGTTACCATGTAATTCAGGCTGATAGCAAATTCAAATTCCCTCCGCTCTGGGGACAAAAAATGTATTCCAATTCCCCCTTTGTGAGTTGTGGCAGACCCATCTGTGTGTAATATCCATGCCGATGTTGCCCTACTGGTGCCCACTTGATTGGATATAGAAAAAATATAGCTTGCTGTCTCAACTACACTGTTTCCGAGAGTTTCGGCCATGAAATCTGCTAGAGCTTGCGCTTTGATTGCAACCCGCGGCTTAAACTCCAATCCGAACTCACTAAGTTCAATTGCCCATTTCACCAATCTGTTCGATGTTTCTGGCTTTGCCAACACTTGCTTTAATGGTTTATGTATTACTACAGTAATTGGGTGAGATTGAAAATACGGTTTCAACTTCCGAGCTGTAACAACAATTGCTAACGCAAATAACTCTATTTCCAAGTAATTTCTCTCTGCCCCCTGCAGTACTCTGCTCACATAATGTATGGGTAATTGTTGAGCTCCTTTTTGCTTGAGCAGTACCGCACTGATTGCATTTGCAGATACTGTCAAATAGAGATACAACATTTCATTCTCCTCCGGTTTTGCTAATAACAGCGGGCTTACCAAATAATTCTTCATTTGTCTAAAAGCTTCTTCACATTCCGGCGTCCAAATAAAATCTTTGTTCCGCTTCATCACCTTAAAGAAAGGGAGGTTCTTTTCGGCAAATGTTGATATAAATCTCCCCAAGGCCGTCAGACGGCCCACCAAACATTGTACATCCCTCACCGTCCTTGGTGAGGGTAAGTCCAGTACTGCTTTTATCTTATCAGGATTGGCCTCGATTCCTCTCTCATTCACCACATATCCTAGAAACTTTCCAGCCGTTACTCCAAAAGTGCATTTTTTAGGGTTTAATTTCATTCCATATGTACTCATTATGTTGAATGCCTCATCCAGATGTCGCACATGTTCATCAGCTTTGAGGCTCTTTACAAGCATATCATCAATATATACTTCCATCGATTTCCCAATCTGATGGTAAAACATTTTAGCCACCATCCTCTGAAATGTTGCTCCCGCATTCTTCAATCCGAATGGCATTACCCTATAACAGTACACTCCGGTATCAGTTACAAATGCCGTTTTACTCTGATCTTGCACTGCCATGAAAATTTGATGAAAACCACTCTTTGCATCCATCATACTCAATAATGCACACCCTGTTGTAGAATCCACAAGTAGATCTCTCCGCGGCAAAGGAAAAGGATCTCTCGGGCAATGCTTGTTTAAATCAGTATAGTCCACACACATTCTCCATGTAGCTTCTTTCTTTAAAACCAACACAATATTGCTCAACCATTCTGAGAATCTTATAGCATAGATATGCCGTGCTGCTAAGAGTTCTTGCACCTCTTTTTCAGCTGCTTCATTCTTTTCCTTGCTGAAATTTCGCTTCTCCTGCCGTAACGGTTTTGCACTCTTGTCTACATTCAGATGATGTACAATGATTCTTGAGTCTATCCCGAGAAGGTCAGAATCGGACCATGCAAATATATCTGAATTACGGCGAAGACAATCTACCAACGCAGCCTCTATCATCCAGTCCATTTCGGCTCCAATCTTGATTACTTTATCAGAACTTTCTTTGAAAAGCTGTACGATTTTGAATCCTCCTAATGGTTCCATCTTACATTCTTGCCATTGCTTCAACAACTGACTTTCTATTTTATCTTGCCCCTGTTTTTTAGGCTCAATCCTATCTTGACTCAGATCTGTCTTTGTTTTGATCTTTTTCTATGTTTGCTGTTTTTCAACCACATTCATGCGCCTTTTATTTGTCATCCTTGCTGCCCTATCTAAAAATAGTGTTTACGGTGTTCCCACAGACGGCGCCAATATTTTGGTCTTATTTCGTCACGGTAATAGAACACAGTAAAACAGTACAATGGGAATATAAATAACCAAAATAATGTTAATCCAATAAAATTAACCGGACTAACTTTGTCCGAAACACCTACTATCTATTACAGATCTTACACTGATTTAAACTATACAGATAACACTAACTATTTAGCGCATCGAATTACGGTTGTTCGATGTGCGCCTCGAATGGTGCTGGTTCGATGCTGAGCTGATTCGATATGGCCTTTATGATACACTGGATCGTATCGAATTAATGAACGTCTCGAATTATGGAGCGTATCGAATAGTGAGATTCGATGTGGTCAGGTTTGGACTCAAGTTCGATCTGCCCCTGAATGCTCAAAACCGTCATATATATAGCAACCTCGCTATGTGGGGCCCGATGACAGCTGTAAAATACGCATCGAATCATATCGATTCGATGCGCGCATCGAATGATGAGTATTCGATGCGTTGAAGGTATCGAATTGGGCAATTCGATATGATTATGGGCCGGCCCAATCCCTATTGCTGGCCCAGTCCTAAAATACCCCATCACCATGCAAGAGTCAAACATATTTTAATACGTGAATAAGAATATAGAATTTGAACTGGTTTTGAAGACTTACTTTTAATATTTGACATAAGATAAATACTTGGACGGATGCATTAAAATACAAAGCGAATAACCTATGAATAATTCCGCGGGGTGATTATGAATCAAATTAGTAGGATATTCGATAATTCTTGGAAGAGATTGAGAAAACAAATGAAGCCGAAACCCACGCAAACACGTCAAAAGGAATACTTTAAAAAGTATTTTGTTCGATTTTATCAAAGATAAATAAACTTTTTATGGCTTGAGTTCCAAGTTCAACCTCTTGGGACTACTCATTTGGCTTCGTTGTTTTCAGCTTTAATTTCAATAAATGCGTCTCATGCGGGGATGGGATGATTTAGACCAGCCAATGAATTTGATTGTTTAAGCATTAAGGTAAGGACTAGTTGTTTGCTTTGCGCAACTAATTAAACTAAAGTTAATAGCTGTAACTATATGATATATATGCTTTGTAGGTTTATTAATATTAAATTTCTAATTAAATTCTATGTGGCACTATTTATATTCCATAATAATTTCAAGTATTTCAACTATGTGGCACTATTTATATATATATATATTCCATAAGGGAAAAATGCAGGAACCTACCCAACGTTTGTCCGCTTTTGTAATTTTCTATCCAACGTTTTATTTTTTACACTTTGCTATCCAACGTTTCATTCCGGTAACACTTTACGGTCCAACCTTTGTTTCCGGCCTATTTCAGCCCAAAAACGTCACTTTTTGACGAAATGACGCATCGCTGACGTCATTAAGAGGGGTATTGTCGGTACTTTACTAGTTATTTGCTTAAAAATTAAACAAATTAACCAATAACGTTTATAACCCGATTAACTCGGCATTTTCTTAAAAACCCGCCAATTTCCAGAAACCCTAATTTCCAATTTCGAAAGCAAATCCACGAAATCGAAGCTCAATTTCTTGTTTTATCCACTCGATCGACAAAATCTAACAATGGTGTGGAGAGTGAGAACCCCCGTTGACGTTATTCCTGAAGGACAAATTATACCCCAAATCCAAAATTTAATTTTTTTCTTTGTTTGGTGTTACCTTTTGTCGCGTGGTCCTCCTTTTGGCTGTTTGTGAGGGAATAGTTGAAGTGTGGTCCTCCTTTTCGTCTCGTTCTTTTTTCCTTTTTAGATGTCACTCTAACTGCCACTTGTGTGTTTGTGTGATTAGTTAGTTTAAGTGTGTTTATGTATGTTAATATAACACGAAATAATTTTTGTCTATATTCACCTGGAGCTAGAGATGACCCATTCACCATAATATTGCATCATTCTGGAAAATTAATGAATTTGGGGAAGTGGGTTTATCTAGAGGGATAAGTGAGCTATATAGACTGGTGCACTGAGGATGAAATGTCCAGGCTAGAGCTGCTGGATATGGTGAAAGAAGTGGGTGTTAAAACAGAGGGTTGTGTGGTGAGAATATGTTACATTCAAGATTCTGCTCCAGGCGAGTATATTGAAGTAAGTTATGATAAGGAGGCACTGGATATGGCACTCTTTGCATCTACAAGGAAATCAGTAGATGTATATGTTCTCATAGATGAGGTAATGATACTCAATCACAGAGTGAATTGCTTAATCTTCCTCCAATGAGTGAAATGTTGGATTATATTGGTGATAACAATAGAGGTGCCAATGTTGGTGAATAGGAGAGGTTTGTAGAAGGTCTTGTAGAGAGTGATGATGATGATGATGAACGGCATGATGTAGAAGATGTAACAATTCTGTTAAGAGATATGGCCACCAGAAAAGCAAGAGCAAGTGATATACCAAACTCTTCAAGTGCCCCCCAACTGAATCAAGAAGCCAGAGACATATACCCCAATGCTGATTAGACATCTCCAAAATCGTAACCGTAGGATCAATACTGAACCGGTGAGATGCATTAATTCAGCAGATGATTACCCTAGTATTTAAATAACAATCATCAACTCCAAAAGACACATGCAATCAAACCCTCAAACAAAAATTGTTCCCTCCTCTCTTCTGGCAAAACAATCTCTTCGGTTCTCTCTTCTGTAAAAAAAAAAAACTCTTCACATCTCTCTTCTTTCACAAAAAATCTCCATGGAAAACTTTTATCAGCCAAGCCTAAAGAACTCCTACAACGAGGTAACTGAATACCTCCCCAAAATATTCCTCAACTTTGATGACTTTTCCATCGTCGAAGAATTGGTTCTTATGGAAGAACTTAGTCGTCGCGTCCAGTTTGAAATTACCTATATCGAGGCTATGATGCAGCGAGTTTACGAGGAAATTGCTAATGTTTTCACGGGGAGGAGGGGAGTTTTAGTTAAACCGGTGGAGATTTTGGACCGTCTGCGGATAATGCAGACACGGTTTGAACTCTTCACCGAGTTCTATGGGAAACCAGGGGTCACCTACAACCGGAGGACATGGGTTGTGAAGACAAACTCTGTCTATGAACGTCTCTTAAAAAATGTAAGATCTTCTCCTCAACTTCGTATATTATGATATTTCACGTTTTTTAATATTTATTGCACCCCTTATGCAGCCTTCGAATATGGAGAAGAGATTTGCAGCAGAGTGGTTGGTGAACTACAACATAATGGACTACTGCTTCCGCATCAAGAAGCTTCACATCCCACCCATTAGGATCGTGACCAGATTCGAAGTAGAATATGGCATGATTCCCGTATAGTTTATTGTGTAATCATTGTTGATCCCCCCCCCCCCCCCCCTCTACCCTTTTTTGCCAAGGGTTTATTTTGTATTTTTGGGGATTTTGTTAACAATTTATGTTATTTTCTTATGTTTCGGTTTAATTGAGTTTTTAGTCAACAGATGCATAACATATGGCTAATTGATAACAAATGCCTAATTAATAACGTCAACACACACTATAATCTCGAAATTAGATAACAAATGCCTAATTAATAACGTCAACACACACTATAATCTCGAAATCAGATAACAAATGGCTACTTAAACAAGTTGTAGTACAATACATAAAATAGGAAACAACCAATGACTATCAATAATTTCCTATTTTTGGGCTCTAAAATATTAGCATGTTGTTCAAGCTTCTTCATCTTCTTCATCAGCTTCTTATTCTCCAACTCCAACTCAGTGTTCTTCTGTTGCATGTTAGGTTCAATGTTTCCCTTTTCGAATTCCTTCAGTTTGGCTTCGGCCTTTTTGATTCTTCTCCTCAACATCGGTATAACCTCTCTTGCACGATGAAAAAGTGGTTCATCAACCCAGAACCACAACCCACATCCTTTGGATCCCTTGTAACATTTCGTAAATCGACGACCCAGATTTTTATCGGTTAAGGAGAGGTGGGTAACCGCTGGAAACCCGCACTTGCAATGAAAATCCTCCGCAACAGTAGTCTCTGACATTACTCGATTATGATTGTGGCGTTAATTTGGTGAATTTGTTGGTAATTTTCGGTTTGAGATTTTTAGGGTTCGTCGAAAAAATCGATTTGGGGCCAAAATTTGGTTAAAGTTGGTTTTAAAATGTGTTTGAATGAGTTAGCCGTTGAAAATAGTAAAGTACCGACAATACCCTTCTTAATAACGTCAGCGGTGCGTCATTTCGTCAAAAAGTAATTGTTTTGGGCTGAAATAGGCTGGTTAAAAAGGTTGGACCGTAAAGTATTACCGGAATGAAACGTTGGATAGCAAAGTGTACAAAAAATGAAACGTTGGATAGGAAAGTGCAAAAGCGGGCAAACGTTGTATAGGTTCCTGCATTTTTCCCATTCCATAAACTCACAACTGATTCACAACTCAAATGTCAACTTTAACCCCAATTTATAACCAACTTGCTCTTACATTTTGATAAAATTACAATATGTGATTTCTTTTATTAAAATATCGTGCTTTCTTTTAAAAAATGAAGAAATTATTCCCTCCATTTGAAATTTGAACAACTAGCCAACATCTGCCCACATTTGTTTTTTGGTTGGTTAATTACATTCATAAAAAATAAATAGAAGTTACATCAATAAGTGTTACAAGTTTCTCATACAACAAAAAATGAGCTCGGCAACACTCCCTTCACAAAATGAGTCTAAACTCCTGGACCAAAAGAAAGAGATCAATCCGAGTCTTTGAGAAGGATTTTTAGTAGTATAGAACCACACCAATTGTTACTTTTACCCCCACTGTGTGATATTATGAGCATCTGAATTTACTGAACGGGGTACATGCGATTATCAAACGGGTTATGTGCATCTTTGATTTCCTCATCACAAGCCCAATCGATATTTGTATCTCTGTCAATGACCTAATCAACAACATTTATGGCATCCACTTCAATGGCATCAAACTCGATGTTGAGTCGTTCAAGGGACCTTGAGGCGTATATTAGAGCTTTTGCTTTTGTCACAGTGACATCAGCAACAAATAAAAGTTGTAGTTGGTTCCTGCCCACAAAACTGCACCAAGATGGTTCCTAATGATATAACCGCCACACGGGGCTCCTGACAACTGGTCGTAGCTTGCATCAGAGTTGATTTTCATGCAACCACTAAGAGGGGCAGTCCATGTATTAGGCTCCAGCTGGATTTGCTTACTAGAGGCACCTGAGTCCTCAAAAACTATGTTGATCTACGTTCGGTAAGAATCGCGATAAAACTTGGATCATATTTTGAATTGTCATGGATCACTTGATTACGATGCTTCCAAATACCATCTCTTTAGGGACAAGAGTGTTGCATGGATTGCATAAAGTAGCTACCCATTCCTCCATTTACATATGACCAACAACATCTAACTTGAAGCTCCATCAGGAAGAGAACCAAACGAGTTGAGTGAATGGACACTCCAAGAAGAGATGCTTCACAAATTCGTGGTCGTCATTACACTGCAGGCAATTGGGATTCTGCACAGAAACAAAATTCATTAGTTTGGCGCGTCTAGGAAGTGCATTAGAGATTACCTTCCATGCATGAAGTTTTGTTCTGTTATGGATTGACAACCCCCAAACTTCTTGCACGTTGCAACAGAAATTGAGTCAGTTAGGGTGAATCGGGCAGATTGATCCAAGAGATATGCACTTTTCGTTGTAAAGGTTCCTTTGCTCGAGGGAACCCAGGCTAATCGTTGTTTTTTCGAATTCAGAACGATGGGAATTTCTTGGATTCCCATATAAATGTGAGAACAAAAAACATACGAGAATCAACTCCAAATTCCACAACCCTGTAGTTGTGCTAATGAGGCTGCCAAAAGTTAAATGATTGTGGATGGTAGATTAGTTCAGGTGTGCAAACGGAGGAATAAAGTCGTGGAATCCATGGATCTTCAAACTTTCGGAGAGAAGAATCCTTGCCCACCCGAGAACATGCACCTTTAAGAATAATTTTCCTTCACGGAGAAATGTTGTGCCATAGCCATGAACAGGCTCGAGAGGAGGAACAAAAATCCAAAAAATTAAAAGACGAGAGATACGTGCTTGAAATTAACGTGTTCCAAAGATTTCCATTAGAATTGGCTGCAATTTTCCATGCGCATTTAGAAACCAAGGCTCTATTTATGTCTTATGTTCGTCAAAGTTCGAGCTCCCCATTGCATTTAGGTTGACAAATTTTGTCCCATGCCATCAAATACAGGGGTTTACGATCAACTGAGGCCGACCACCAGAATTCCCGCATCAACTTATCAATATGGTTGCATACTTTAGCTAGAAAAAGTGAGGTACTCATGGCAAAGATTGGTTTAGCTTGGGTTACAGATTTCAAGAGGATAAGTTTGCTTGACGACCCATCCAAATTGTATTTAACATTCATTTTTTTCAACTTGAGTAGGCTATAATTTTCTATATTTTGGGTGTTGACTCGTCATATTGCATGACTTTCTATTTCAAATAAAAGAGGAAACTATATTTATTTGTAAAAGAGCAATGAATTCTATACAAGCATGTTTTAATTTAATAGAACTATAGAAGTATGTAAAATTTCGTCCTTAATTTGATAAAGTTCTTATATAAATTATTCAATTGACATCATAACTAAAATAGTGTTTCTTGTGTAATACGTTGTCACACTTCGGTTGCGACTACTAAAGGCAATGGGAGCTACGGCTACGACGGCGACCACATCTGCAACGCGGCATGCGATCACCAATTGTTGGATTGGTAAAAATATTTTAGATGTGCACTTGGTGTGTTTAAGGATTAGAAACTTGGAATGGGAGAATATTTGTGTGGTCCGATTGTGTATGCGAGTCTTGTGGGTTTATAAAGAAAGTGGTAATAATAAGGCAAAAGAGTAATTCCTTACAATATAGTGGGGTCTTTAAAAAATAGGGAGGGTTGGTCCTAGCCACATAGGATTATTTGGCTTAATTGAACCTTATGTGGGATGATTATTTGCCAAAGCATGCAACAAACTAGTTATAATATGCACATAAATTGATTGTTTAACCATAAAGTGTACTTTTTAAGAAGAAATTATTTTGGGAACCGCTACTGCTACAAATACACTGTTGACATGTCGTTACACAAATTATTTTTAGAAAATATTGTTATCTTTACCGTTGTTTGCGTCGTATCAACCATACAACCCGGTTGCAACAAGATAGTTTTGCCTTTATAAGGGCGCAAAAATGAAAGTTATAGTATGGTTCAATTAAGAATAATATTTGATGTCAATCTTTTAAATTTTACGCTTGTTTTATTTCAATTTGTTCCTAATGAAAACCTTTTTTTTTTAAACTCAGAACTTTCATTTAAGAAATCTCAAACCAATGTTCATACACAAATGATAAAACCATGATAAGAACACGCGCAATAATAGTCGCACGCTAACTAAACAAATAACGCCTAATGGATATTGTCCGTTTGCACTTAAATTGCACCCGGATTGGGCAAAGTTGCATCATGCGCCAAAAAATGAGCGTCAACGTTATTATCTCTAGATATCCAATGAAAACCCCATATCCTTAGGATTGCCTTTGTAAAAAGATATGTCATATTGTCACATGATTGAACATATTGGATATTAATTTCTTTGTTCTTCTCGAGTTCCTGAGTGTAGGCAAAATATCTTGGGGGTATGTGTTTGGTTTGGTCAATCTTGACACAGTCTTCTTTCATGTGTGTAATACATGCAAAATTGTCTTCGTATAATGTTGTAGGACCCTATCTAATAGGTAAGCCAGATGTACTTCTTATATGATGTGTCATTGATCGTAACCATACACATTCCCTGCTAGCTTCATGGAGTGCAATAATCTCAGCATGATTCGATGATGTTGCAACAAGTGTCTGTTTGTGAGAACGCCATGAAATAGCAGTGCCTCCATACATGAATACATATCTAGTTTAAGATCTGGATTTATGAGGGTCTGATAGAAAATCGGCATATGCATAACCAATCAAATCTTGTTCTGCATTGTTAGGATAAAATAGACCAAGATTCACAGTTTCTTGCACGTAACGGAATAAATGTTTAATTCCTTTCCGGTGCCTTTTTGTGGGTGATGAGCTAAATCTGGCTAATAAATTCATAGTAAATGATATGTTAGGTCTAGCACAATTAGCTAGATACATTAAAGCTCCAATGACACTTAAATACGGAACTTCAAAACTAAGAATTTCTTCATTTTCTTCACTTTGACGAAACAGATCTTTGTCTTTAGTTAATGATCTAGCAATGACAGGATGATTTAAAGGAGTTGATTTATCCATGTTAAAACGTTTTAAAATTCTTTTGGTATAATTAGATTAATGCACTAATATACCATTTCTAGTATGCTCAATCTGTAAACCAAGACAATATTTGGTATTATCAAGATCTTTCATTTCAAATTCATTGTTTAAATAATTCACAGTTTAATGAATTTCTTTGTCAATGCCAATGATATTTAAATTATCTACATAAACCCCAATAATTGCAAAACCACATGATGTTCTCTTGATAAAAACACATGTAGACATATAATTATTTATATATCCTTCTTTTAATAAATATTCACTCAAACGATTGTACCACATGCGACCTGATTGTTTTAAACCATATAACGATCTTTGCAATTTAATTGAGTACATTTCTCTAGGTTTAGAAATAGATGATTCAGGCATTTTAAGTCCTTCAGGGACTTTTATATAAATATCATTATCAAGTGATCCATAAAGATAAGCTGTGACAACATACATGAGCTGCATATTTAAGTTTTCATAAACAGCTAAACTGATTAAGAATCGAAAAGTAATTGTATCCATTAGTGGGGAATAAGTTTCTCCATAATCAATCACATGTCTTTGAGAAAAACCTTATGCAACAAGTCGAGCTTTGTATCTTACAATTTATTTTCCTCATTTCTTTTTCGAACGAAGACCCATTTGTGGCCTACAAGTCTCACGTCTTTAGGTGTGAGGACAATAGGTCCAAAAACTTTTCGTTTGTTGAGGGAATTCAATTCAACTTGCATAACTTCTTTTCATTTAATCCAATCGTCCCGATTTTGGCATTCATCCACAGATTGTGGTTCGGAATCATCATTTTCATTCATAAGATCATAAGCAATATTATATGAAAATATTTCACTTATATTTTTCATCTCATTTTGATTCCAATAACTCTTGAATTAACATAAGTTAGAATTTGGTTCGATGATCTCTTGAGTTATCTCATTTGTCACATTTTCTGTTTCATCATGAATAGTTTTCTCGATAATCGAGTTAATGATATTTTCTCTTTTTCTTTTTTCGAGGATTCTTGGTTTTTGAACCAACATCACGACCACGTTTCTTATGTGCATTTATTTTATTATTGTTGGATATGTCCTTCAGAATTTGAACCCGAGCAGTTGGTATATGTGATTTGGTTACCCATTTTATGTCAGTAAATGCATCGGGTAATTGATTTGCAATATCTTGAAAATATATAAAACAATTAACTTCCAAATCACATTGTTTTGTTAAAATATCATAGTGTGATAAAGATGAATTATACCATGATATATCCTTTTTCAACTGCTTCTTTTCTCCACCTAAAGTTGGAAAATCTGCCTCATTGAAATGGCAATCGCCGAAACGTGCCGTAAAGACATCATCAGTTAATGGTTCAAGATACCTGATTATAGATGGTGAGTCATATCCAACATATATCCCTAACCTTCTTTGAGTTCACATTTTTGTTCGTTGTGGTGGTGCAATCGGAACATAAACTGCACATCCAAAAATCTTCATATGGGAAATATTAGGTTCATGAACAAAAGAAAGTTCTAATGGGGAGTATTCATGATACGAGCTCGGTTCTATGCGAATTAGTGACGCAGCATGTAAAATTGCATGACCCCATACAGAAGTTGGTAATTTAGCTTTCATTAACAATGACCTAGCAATTAATTGAAGACGTTTAATTAATAATTCAGCTAAACCATTTTGAGTATGTATATGTGCAACATTATGTTCAACAGTAATTCCAGTTAACATACAGTAATTATTGAAAGCTTGAGATGTAAATGCACCAACATTGTCAAGTCTGACTTTCTTGATCGTATAGTCAGGAAATTTAGCTCTTATTTTAATTATTTGAGCCAAAAATCTCGCAAATGCCATATTACGTGTAGATAATAGACAGACATGTGACCATCGACTTGAAGCATCAGTTAATACCATAAAATATTGAAACGGTCCACATGAAGGATGAATAGGTTCACAAATATCACCTTGAATTCTTTCAAGAAATGTTGGTAATTCTGTCTTAATTTTAACTGGTGAATGTTTAATAATTAGCTTTCCAAGAGAACATGCTTCACATGGACTAGTATTGTTCAAATTGAGTTTGGATCCTTTTAATGAATGTCCATGTGTAGTTTCAATTATCTTTCGCATCATTGTTGAACCAGGGTGACCTAGACGATCATGTCATAAAGTTAATAATTCAGGATTTTCATTGACTACCATATTTGACTCGATAGCATTAATATATGTATAATGCAAGTTTTGGCAGTTTTTCAAATATATGTTGCTTTCCTGATATATACTTAATAATAAAAAGATATTTAGTTTTGTTTTTAGTTTTTGAGTTGGTATCATATCCATGACGATATATATCATTAAAACTCAAAAAATTTCTTCTGGATTTTGGGTCAAATAAGGCATCGTTGATGATAAATAGCGTTCCATTTGGTAAAATAAAACTAGCTTTACCAAATCTTACAATCAGGTCAGTAGGACCTGATATCGTATTGATTTTTAGATATGTAAAATATTTGAGAAACAGAAGTTTGAGAAATTTATGGCATGTTCTTCTGGAAATGCCTGTGCAGTTGGGTGTAACTCAGAATTCTTAATCAATATATTATTACTATTTTCTGTCGTTAACAACACCCTCTCTAGTTCGTGATACTTAGTGTATCCGACTAGTCTGTGTTGCATTTGGATGAGTATATAACTGACATGAAAAGTAGAAAGAGTTTCTTCAATCATTTTCTCGTCAGTAATTTCTGTCCCGCAAAGCGTCGGTTGGATATTATGAGTGGCAGAGGAGTAATCATTTACCGATGTAAAATCTTAGAACCTTATTGTGTTCCACTGATGTATGACTTTTGGAAGCATTGTTTCTCTTTGGTGGTCATATCGTTCATTCAGATTAATCCATAGCTCAAAAGGATCTGTAATATCGAGAAATTCCGTTTGCAAGAAATTATCTAAATGTCTACGCAGGAATATAATTGTCTCGCATCGTTGCTGGTCAGTACATTCATTTTCCTCATCAATTGTTTCTGCGAGGAATTTCGTAGTAAGATGCGTTTTCACATTTGATTCCCATTGCATATAATTTTTCCCATCGACAGTAAGTTCGGTAAAATCTACTTTCGAGAGATTAGACATATTGCAGCTAAATGAACATTAAAACAAACATAATTATGATCAAGGCATTTTATTTTAATACACAACCACACAAGCACAATTATTACAACATTATCATGCAATTATCTCATCTCTAGCTAAATTATGCACTCAAACATTGCTACGACAAAAGTGAGGAATATAATAGGTAGAAACATAGGATTTTCCTTAGCTGCTAGCATAAAAATTAAAAATAAAAGGTAAACGAGCATCAAAATCATTGTTGACGTGCATATCATTTTGCAAGATGAGAGAAAAAAAGATGAAGATTTGTGTGGAGTTTGAGTTATGAAATCTGCATATTTATAGAAGAAAGATATCTATAAGTAGCCGTTTTGTAGCCATTCGAAAATAATCATTTTTTTGTTTTGTTTATAATTTGGCATAATTAATGAATGATAATATCTTTAACAATCGAGCAACAAGAATTAATTATATAACAAGTAATAATTTCAATCGTGTTAATAAATTTCAACGGGCATAAGAAATAATATTACGATAAGTAAATACATATAGATATTTCCGCCACATTACATGTAAAAACTTTCATGGGCTTGTGGAATAAACTAAACAATATAATAGGAGGTAAAACCTTCCATAATAATTAAGTGTTAGTAGTAATAGGAGGTAAAACCTTCCATAATAATAAATTGTCAGCAGTAATAGGAGGTAAAACCTTCCATAATTATAAATTGTCAGTAGTCGTTTCTAGCTTGGAGTTAACTCAAGCATCAACGAAAGTTAAAATTAGTGTTAGCGTTAGAGTTTGATGACAGTAAAATATAAAGATGATTTTCATCTAATCATAAAATTATAGATAGGCGGTAATCCGCCTTGTCTATAATAATGGAGATAGACGAACAAGTAAATATAAACTTTCGTACCTTTTAACGTTGAACGCTTCTTTAACGAAAGAACTGAATTCTTTCGGATCGAGTACTATCGTGCTGATAACATGTTATAGAAAAGCTAAAACTATTGGGGTTTATAACAATATATTTAAAAGGACATAGGAAAAGAAGAGCAAATAAGGAGTATATTATTTGTGAATGAGTGTTTTTCTTTTCATCTTGATGGCTCCTTATATAGGGAAGAATTTCCAATATTTTACACCATTTATAACAACTACTACTATTATAAAATAGTAGTTGTACATAATTTTTAACAATAGCCACTAGACATATCCCACTAATCATATTTGTAGGTCTTAAAGTTTAAACAACTATAATTATTAAAAAAAAAGTTAATTTTTTTTTTCTTTCTGCTTTCCACATGCATAAATATCTCTAATGTTTGAAGAAAATTATAAATATAACCCTTAGATTTTGAAAAGTATTTTTTTTTTCATTTTATATTTCAAAAGTATCTTAGACATATATGATATGTCAATCTCTCAGTGTAGTCTAACTCTCAATGCTTTAGGATAATGTCCCTCTCTCAATCGCACCTAACCTACTTAGGCCCACGATCGAGTAGTCTTAGGATGTGCTTTTCCCAGTTCATTATATTTGTTGTACAGTTCCTTAGGATTTGTAATAAATCTTGTGGATCATCGAGTATGTTTTTTCATTTCTAGTTTACCCATTCCCATTCTCGAATTTCGCGAAGAATCCAATTCCCTTTATAACACGGCACATGCATTAGACGTACATAAAATCCATAATTCACGAGTCATTGCAAAAGTCCACAGTCGCTATATGAAATTCTGATTCAGCAAGAGCTATGTCCCCATTACTTACTTATCAAAATAATAAAAAAAAACTCTGTCCACATACATATACTTATAATGACAATAGTTATAATATCTCATGTCCCAATTCCCTATTCCCAATTCTATTATTGTCATCAATGACGATTTTGTATTTTAATTCAGCCCGTCTTTATATAATACGTGTAACGTGTTCAAGCTTGAAGGCTGCAGTTTGGAGTTTCGTATCTCTTACGCCTAAGGATAACACCTCACATAGGCTTTACTTATGGACTTATAGATACAATTTTGGTCATCCAGAAGACTCACCAGCATCTCCTGACATAACTATAATTAAGGGCTACTAAACGTTTACCAAAGAATATAGAAGAATATACAACAAGCTTATGGTAAAAAAAGTCTTGAATGTTATAATGTAACTTTTAATTAGATAGATCATTAGATCTACATTAACTTTTTTGGCTAGATCGAAGTTGAAAATGGAAATGGCTCTAGATTTTATGGTCCAAAAACTGTTGAATTTGCAGTAGTGGTGTGTAGAAATGCGTCATATAATGGGACTATATATCCACGTGCTGACCACCTACTATTGCTCTATGACTCCTCATTTGGTTGGCCTACGTTCCATCAATCCACGTGAATAGTGATTGAAATCAAATGATATTGCCTATTGCCATGCTTTACAGAGTTAAGCAAAAGAAATTTGGCATACACAGAATTTTAAATTTATGTGGGAGCGTGGAAGCCCATGCATGCATCCACCTCGTATTTAATGAAGTAGCAGCGACTCTTCTCAAAGTATAGGAACGGGTATTAGGGTGTGCTGCTGCATGGGGGCTGGGGCGCAGTTTATTGTTTCATAGCCGGGTGGCAAATGGCATGCATTCACCACTATTGTGTATTTGTGTACATACGTGGTCCTTGTACGGTTGTACCGGATCGGTGGACCCAAAGCAAAAGTTGTCCTGGTTACGTTATAGCTCGGACTTAATTTCGGGCCTCCAGTACTTATGTATATGTGTATATATTAGTCCACGTAAAACTGAATTTCAGCCCATGTTTAAATTAGACAAAATGTACAAGCCTCAATAATATAACTCACGACTCATCTAAGCAAAAGTTTGATTGACAATTCTAGTGAAGTCTAATTTCTCCAAATATGAAATAACAAGAAGAAATTAAAATTAAAACTCGATTTCTACAAAAAAAACTTTATAATTATTGAAACCCACAAAGTCAATTAAGTGCGAAATAAGAATGACTAGTTGCAGTAAGGTGAAAAACCAACCCTTCCAAAAAGTTTAAACCCCTAATTCTAGTGTATAAATAAGGAATTTCTCAGCATTTGCATTTTTTGTGATTGTGTTTATAGTTGAAAACTTTTATTTATCATATAAATGTGTATGCTTGTACATTCCGTACGTCTTGTGTTTTACTTCGGAAATTATAATATCTATTGTAATTGCCTTTTTTGAAAAACAAAATTCCATGCACAAAGTTGAGAAATGCTATTAAGTAGTATCCCACAGCAAGGGAAGCATCAACGCAACACACACACACACACATGGCACCCGCTCACCACACACGTGACAGCCACTTCAAAAAAACCTTAGGTCTGAGAAAGTTTGTAAGAACAAGAACTTTCGTAGAGTTTTGAACTAACTTCTAGTAAAAAATATAAATTTATTCAACCTTTGGTTTCTTTGACTTTTAAAAGTCACAAAATAACTAATAGGACTTAAATTCGTGAAAATTTTCGCTAGCCTTAGATTAGATTTCTACGTGCAGACCTTATGATTCCGAAATACAATTGGTTATATCATAGAAAAAGAATTAAAAACGCGTTGAACAAAAGATGTGCCGAAATAATGAAGTTGTCCCCTTTAACGGGTGTAAGTTGGAAACATAAACTGTACGATGATATTTAATAACGTCACTGAACACAACAAACTGTTATTTTTAAGTTTTAATTACATAAATTTTAACAGAAAGATCCATATCTCACGTCCCATGTTCAAAACATTGGAGAGCGTCAAACACGAGATGTGAGGACTCGAAAGGTCCCACGCTTTGCTTTAATTTCTTTGGTTCTTACTTCTTTCCCTTATAATTCTCCTTAGCTTCTTAATTAAAAAAATATAGAAAATAAAGAAATATTATATTACACGCTTGCACATTTGACTATAGGGATACTTTCACACATCGATATTACCCGCAGATTAGTTATGTTCTCAGTTTTTCCAAATTTTGACTTGTTTTCTTTGGCTTCCAAGAAACAAGAAGACCTTTTAATTTTTCCCTTTCTTTTGCTCTTTTACTTTTTAATATTCTCGATGATTTCTCAATGACGTTTTGTGAAAATGGACGGGTCCAAAAGATAGAAACCAACACGATACAAGACAAGCAATCAATTGTTTATTGTAGTTATGATAATCATATATTTATTATTATAAGTAGTAAACTTTTATTTGTCATCAATTGTCCACCTGGATGCGGAAACCATGACTATTATTCCATCTGTAAAGGCAATTATTGTGCGCATGAACTAGTCTATGATCATATGATGTCAACTAATGTCAAGTTTGTGGTAACAATTGTGTGCTTCAAGTAGCCACAAATTTTTGATTTTCCAGGGCAACAGTACGTGTCTTCTTTAAATTTATTTTCATACTAGATTTTGAATATGTTCATGATTCACAGCACATTAAGGCCGACGACAGGAAAATGTAGCTCAACTATTAAACTGGGCTTACATAGCTAGAGAATAACCCTTGCAAGGCGACTTGGGCTAAATTAAAGCTGCAGGCTTACCAAACAATGGTATAGTTTGATGCCAACTTGAGAGTTCAATCCAATCTCTCTAAAAAAAAAAAAACACAGTTCAATCCAAATATAGATTCTAATTGGACGAATTATTAAAAATGCCCGCTAACTTTGACCTTTAACTTGAAATGCCCGATTTTTTCAAACTTGCTCAAAATGCCCGTTAAGTTTTAAAAGTTCAACCAAAAATGGCCAAAATGAAATTTTCGAACAAAAAAGCCTACGTAGCTGCCTAATCAAAAAGTCACGTTGCCTAATCAAAAAGTCGCGTTCACTGTTCACTATCTGAAAAACGTTTCTCCTTATATATATGTAAGTAATGTATATATATGTTAATAATAATAAAGATATAAACATATATATAATAATAATAAATATTTTAACAAAAAAAAAATTAAAAAATCATCATCATCACCTTCAGATCGCGACCCCCCACCCCCAACCCCCCCCCCCCCCCCCTCTCCCAACACACCGCTGCAACTCGCCGTTGCAGCGGTGGCGGCGTCGATTGACGCCGTCACCACTGCAACGACGCCCTCCCCCCGGCGTCAAATAGCGACCACAACCCCCCCCCCCCCCACCCCGCTGCAACTCGCCGTTGCAGCGGTGGCGACGTCGATTGACGTCGTCACCACTGCAACGGCGCTCCCCCATCAGATCGTGACCCCCCCCCCACCACACCGCTGCAACGGCGAGTTGCAGCCGTGGCGGCGTCAACTGACGCCGTCGGATTTACATTTCGAAAACTCCGGCGAGGTGGTGGTACTCGAATTGGAAATCGGAACTCGAATCGAAAATCGGACTCCGGCGGGGTGGTGGTGCACTGTTCACCGTGAACAGTGAACAGTGAACACTCGCGGTTGCAGGGTGGGGGTGGGGTTGAGAAGATGATAACATTTTTTTAATGTATTTTATTTTTTTATTTGTTTTTTACAATTTTTAGAAATTATTAAAATATTTATAAGAAACGTTTTTTCGGACAAAAAAATCTTAGGTGTTGGGCGCGATTCTTTGATTCAGCAGCGCGCCTCTTTGATTAGGATGCCACGTCGGATAAAATGTTCGCTTTTTTTAAATCGGGTATTTTTGTTAGAAAAGTTAGAACTTAACGGGCATTTTCAGCAGGTTTGGAAAAATCGGCCATTTCAAGTTAAATGCCAAAGTTAAGGGGCATTTTTGATATTTCGTCCATTCTAATTCACTAAAAAATAAAAATAATACGAGCCGGCCAATAGGATGAGTTGGATAAATGGAAGTTTCATCTGAATTATGATTTTTATTTATTATGATGACTTGTTTAACAACGTGTTTTTAACAAAAGTGTTCGTTTCCTGTCAAATCATTGGTCATTAATGTAAACATATAGTTGATCAATCAATTACAATTAAAAAAGATCATTCTTTCAAAATTAATATTTCTACCCGCCTCATTCTCCAACTAATATACCAGCACCCTTTCATGCCCACATACGGTACTCCATCCTTCCTTGCACACCCTCATTATATGTATTTATATTTAGGACTCGTTTGCTATGCGTTTTGCTTGGTTTGTGATATTATTAGTAAGGCTTGTCTTACGTGGCACCTTAAACTTATGATTATTAGTTGGGCACTCCACCTCCATCCGTCTTTCCCAACTAATAATACTCCAAATAAGCCCAAAAAAATTTATTCCTAAAGTCCATAATGCCCCTCCTTTTATGCTTTGTGACCAAATTAACCTAAAGTTGACTAGCAAGCAATTCAATAAATCATCTCTTGCTCTACACATCACATGCATACAACAAATTTTATTTCAAATTACACAACATCGTGACATAAAAATAAGGTTGTTTAGAGATTATTAGTACATAATTTGTATTTAAATTATTTTAAGTGAAATTCACCTATTAGAAATGAAAATAAGTGTGTATTTAACAACATGATGTAGTCACTTTAAAATAAGGCTAAAAAAGAACACATGTAACGTGACATATTATATATTCAGCTAGTAAATCAGGAAACACATGCTCAAAAAAAAGTAGGCATACAAACTCAACGACGAACAATATAACAAGATGAAAATTGGCGGTTGAATAGTCATCCATATAATAGTTCATAATAATGCATAACATTTCACCACTAAAAGACAAACAAGTACTTCAAAAGCACACAACATCACAACATTAATAGAAGTTCAATAAAGTTTTCGTAGGGTGTTCACGAACAAATAGAAACATAAATTATGTAGATAATGAAGTAAATCACTCGTCATCCCAAAATTATTTCAATCAACTACCATAGGCACGACGGTGTGAACCGTGCGTCCATTTGAAAATGTCGTGTATTCATAATCATTGAAACTCTTTTGGTAGAGTTGCACACCCAACAATCATTTATTCTTCGAAAATACCTTTGAATGACTGTCTCCTACAAATGTAAACTTTTGGCTGTCTTAAGGACGCTTACATAATTGAACACAGAACCCAATAATAAATATAGTAGACATAGAATGCATTCACACGGACCGCCAATTTTTGAGTTGGTGTCATCATTGTTGTTGCTATGTGACCTTAGAACATTTTTTTGTTTAAGGATGTTTGAAGAGAAATAAGAAATTGTGGAATTGAAAGTGTGTGTGTGGGGGGGGGGGGGAGAAAATACACTAAGGGTAAAAATGTCATCTTACATAAATAAGCTGGAAGATTAAAAAGTTGTGTCAATTGGTCCAAACAAACACTATTATATATTTTTGGTGTGCTTTATTTAAGGTACTAATTTGACAAATTATGCAAGCTACTAGTTATACACAAGACTACTAATAAGGGCGTATTAATAGTCATGCGGCAATTTTTTTTTTTGATGAATAAGTCATGCAACTATATTAATTTCGCAAGCAAACGAGTCCTTAGTGCATACATGTGTGGGCGAGCGTTGTAATATAATTGAGCGAGCGTTGTAATATAATTGAACATCTTTACATGTACGTACGCTTACATGGATATTCCTTAAAATAAGATAAAAAGTTATATGAACGTAAGGTTTTTAATGGATAGCCGTTGGGTGCCCAAGAGTTATAATTAAGTTTTGAGTTGTTAAAGTCATACGATCAAATGGATAAAAAATGGATAATGATAAAATTAATGGTTGAATCAAACCCGATATACAGTCAACATGTTTGGGTGATTTGATGTTTTGGTGGTGGGGTAAATAACAGAAATTAGGACAGCCTTCTAAGTAGTAAGTACCCATTTATAACCCCAAAAGAAAGATGCGGTGGGTAATCATTCAAGAACTTTCAGTAAATCTTTGATGCCTTATTAAAAGAGAGTACAGATGCTCAAGTAGGTTTTAATTGTCTTACTGCGGAAGAACAAGAAACTATATTATGACTCAAAGAAGTTAGAGTGACGTGATACAAATTCTGAAAAGTATAATTATGTTGAGTCTCCTAAAAGATATAGCAGTTGATAGTAATATAAGGTTAAACTGGTTTCATGTATTAAGTGATATTAGCAATCTAATATTACTTAATATCGCGTTTGGTTTGTGTGATAAATTTTCGGGCTTTTTAGCTAATAACCAAAAGCCCTGTACGGACCCTGTACGGACTCAAACTAAAAGTGGTATTATAATCTCTACCCCCACCTGTTACTATTTTATATCAATTATAAGATACTTTTTAAGACTCATTTTAAAAATCTGTGTATTACATAATATCAAAACCAAACACACTCTAATCTAACCGCAATTTTAACAATCATAAAGAACAACACTATGGTAGAGTTGCATTAGCAATATTTTTTAGCAACCCACTTTATTAAATTTGTCAACTCGAGGCTCTAATGTGGTATACTTTCTGTTAACGGGTTTGGAATTATTCCCTATTTAACGGAAGATATTTATTTTGGGTCGGAACGCCCTGTCCGTGATTCAGAGGCAACAATAGGTGGAAATAATAAGAATAATTGCAAGAATGTTCCCTTCCTTTTTATTCACTGAACTTTTCCTCCTCTCTTTCTTTTTATGTATCTGAGTGTCAAGTTGTAGTAAGTAAGCTGAGTTATCTTTTCTTCCCCCTTTGTCCTTCTTCTATTGATCACCTCCCTTTATATAGACTTTGGTAGGGGCAGGTGTCATTGTGCATGTGCTTTGGTAAGGACAGGTGTTGTCGTTACCTTGATACATGTGTTTAAAATAAGGATAAGGTTTATCTTTTATCGACTAAGCGCTGACTAGATTTAATCTTCATCTCTTCTGATAGCTCTGAGGGCCTTTGATGTAGTTTGTTTTGATAGAGCTATTCTTCATAGGGATTTTACTTCTCTTTCTTGATTCAGGTCTTTTCTTCAACAATCAGGAGTGATCTCTGTAGGTGTAAATGTGATCTCCGAGGACCTGGTGTGATCTCTGAGGGCATGGTGTGATCTCCGAGGGCTGTATTTGCTTTATTTGAAGTGAGATTTTTTCATCGGAGTTCTCGGACTATATTCACTGGGTGTTCTTTTATTTATTTATTGATTTTCTCCGAAATTGGGTCCTCGGATAATAGTCCGAGTATCGTCTTTTCCGAGGAGTGTTCAGCAAGGAAGTTTTCTTGTAAGGTCATGGGACTCGGGGTCCATTGTGGTCCCTCTTGGCGTATTGGTGGATATCGGAGTCGTACGGGTCCATCGGGGTTTGCTCTTTTTTCGATGCCGTGTTGATATCTGTTTTTCCTTCACCGTTTGACTTTCCAAGGGACGCTTATGTTTCTCCTCGTGTGCTCTTGTAAACCTTTTTGGGTCAGTGACCGAAAGGTAGGGCAATCCTCCGAGGGGTTTTCTTTATAGGTACATCTCATCGGAAGTACTCGTGACAATAGTATTGTCCATGTATTGTTTTTTCCGAGTAAGAGTAATCTTCTTTATTTTATTTTTAGGGTTAACACTAGCCCCCCCAAATTTCGATTGTCCTCGTAGAGACATACGAAATTTTAATCATCGTCCTCAGTGAGGCGAGGGGTTAGTTCTTGTTTTGGTCTTCTTTATATATATTTTTCCGAGGGAATATGCATTAATTTCAAAAACGGATTATATATAGAAATTACCTTCTTACCCCTGGGGGTACTGCCCTCACACGTGGAGGTTTCGGAGCAGGGGTTGCAAATAGCCGTTGATTGGCTTCAAACTTCAAAATATCTGACCGTTGGCAACGGTCAGATATGTAACGGCGTGGCGGACGCGGGGCATACGTGGAGCTTTAAATATGCTCCACGTGTGGGAATTTTGTGACCGTTTGGTCTTTATACTCCTATAAATAGGAGAACTATTCATTCCCTTCTCCATTCTCTCACGACATCTTTCTCTTACGGCAATAATCTCTTTCTTTAATCTCCGTTTTTCATCTTTCGTACTTCAAATTCTCAGCAACTCTACTCTTTTCTCTTCCTCTTTTTTTTTTCAAAAAACCTTCTTCTATATCTATGGCCTCTTCCACTAACACCGATCCCGTTGCCGCTGCTACCTCTTCGGAAGTTACTGCTCCGATCGATTCTTCTGTGAATGTGAGGAGTATTCCGGTGGGAGTTGTTACTCGTAAACGCAAGGGAGAAATTGCTGCCTCTGCCGAGGGCGGCGCCACTTCCTCGAAAAAAGCTAGGGTTCCCAAATCGAAGGAGCCGCCTCTTCGGACTTTCGCTAAGGTGGAAAAGATGCGGAATATTGCTACTCGTAAGCAGGTAGCGGATCTGTTTACCTCAACCGGGGTCCTTCAGAAGAATATGGTATTCCGAATCCCAACGAAGGATGAGAGGGCATGTTATCCTCCTCCGGGTATGTTGACAGTGTTTTTTGCCCAGGTGAAGTACGGGTGGCGTTCATTCATGTCACCTTTTTTCTGTGAGCTTTTCAAGACTTGTAATATCTGCCCGAGTCAAATGGTGCCGAACGGGTTTGCCGCTATTTGCATTTATGTTTTTTGGTGCCAAGTGAATGGGCTAGAGTGCTCGGTGAACCATTTTCTTTCGATCTTCGACGTGGCGGTGTCACCCGGGGGGTATCCTTTCTATAATGTTCGTCACCGGGACAACACGGGGGATTCCACGAAGAGGATCTTGGGTGCTGCTATTACCTCACATAGCGTCTGGAAGAATAGATATTTCTTCGTGGGACCTGTTAACGGTGAGTGGGATGTGCCATTCGACTGGCGAGAGGGTACTACTCCCATGCATGCTTTGGACTAGGAGGTGGTTTTATTTCCTATAATTTCTCAACACAAATTGATGGAATCAGAGGACTTCACAATGTTGTACGAGACCTCCGGTCTTCACTACGTAGTTTTTACCGACGACGCCGTGGAGAGGCCTTTGTCTTTGTCTCCCGATGCGAGGAGTCTCTTTCGTAAGTCCCTTTATTTATTCTTTTATTCTTTCTCCGAGTAGAGTAGTAAATTATTCTTATACACGTTATTGGTGGGGATGATGCAGGGGAGGTCATGGCGAACTATTATTTGCAGTCGAGTCCGAGGGAGCCGACTCCTAGTGGTGCTTCCGAGATACCAGAGGGGGGTGATCATGAAGAAGATGAAGTTAATGCTCCTGAGAGCGGACATATGGGTTCAGAGAAGGGCGGAGTTTACGAGGACCATTCTCTTTTATGTATGGATATGACGGGGGTCATCAGGAGCGCTGTTCCCTTGCGTCAAGTAGCTCCTGCTTCTTGGGATTTGGCTTTGGTGCCCGTTTCCAAATCCGAGTCGAGGAATTTACCTGCTTCTGAATCTAATATAGGAACTTCTCCGAGAGTTTCCGAGGAGGGAATCTTTCCGAGTGCTACCGAGGAAGAATCTGCTCAGAAGGTTACCGAAGTAATAGACTTGTCTTCCGAGGGTCCTTCTCCTCAGCCTCCGACAGTTTCCGAATCTGCTCCTCGCGGTAAGTTTCTATGAGGTTTTAATGAGATTTTCATATCTTACTCGTAACACTTGTTGATGTGTTGACGCTTTTTCTTTTGATGTAGTGGCTATGGATAAAGGAAAAGCTCCGATGGTAGAAGAGCCTTCATTATACGGTGAGTATCCATTATTCGCCCTCTTTCCATAATTTTTTCTAGTTTCATTCTCTTTCTCACTGACAGTGAGTATCTTTTGTAGAGGAGGAGTTTCTGGCCCAGTTCAACATTCCCGAGCAGGAAGCTTTACGAGGGGATTCCGAGGATACTCAAGGGGAGTTCGATCCTTCTTCCGAAGACAGAGATGTGAAGGAGGGGATTCTGAATTCACTGTTGGGAAAGACTAGCCCACCCACAACAGTTGGTGGTTCTCGGGCCGTGTTTACGAATTCAGAAGTGATGACTCCCGTAAAGGACGCGACTCCTCCGAGGGGGCATGTTCCGGTGACTTTGTCTCCGAGGGGTCATACATTCCAGGAGCCCGCTCCTCCTAGTGGATCCGGGGGGCAATTCTCGTCTCGGACGGTGGGGGAAGCTTACCAGGATATTCTCCGGTTCTTCGCCTCCTCTAGTTCAACACCCGCCGAGGGGTACCAATTTTTGTACACCAGTCTTAACTGGTTGGGACTCATGGCAAGTTTCTCTAAATTAATCCTCTGAAATTACACAATATATCTCTGTTAAATTTTTTGTTGTTGACTTCTCCGTAGATCGGGAAGACTCGGGAGGCCGTTACTGCCGTAGAAGAACGTGGTCGGAAGGATATAGAGGAGGTGGAAGCTCTCCGAGCGCAACTAGCACCTCTCTTGGTTCGGGACAAAGAAAGTCAGTCAAAGGAGGAGGTTCTCCTTACTAAAATTTCTGATTTTGAGTTTGCTCTTCAAGAATCAGAGAAGGCGAGGGAGGATTTGCAAGGTAACTTAAGCGCTGCCGAGTCCGCTTATAAAAAGATGGAGGCATCCGAGAAGGCTGCAACAGCTAAGATAGCTCTTCTGGAGAAGGAAAGGAAAGAGTCCGAGGGGGTCTTCACTGCTCGTATTGCGGCTCTCGAGAAGGCGGTGGCGGACGGGAATGAGAGAGAGGGGGTTCTCCAGGAGACATTGGGCCAAGTTACTGATAGGGCTGAGTCAGCCGAGGGAAAGTTGGTAAACTCTCTTTCTCCCGAGGACGTGCAGGCTAAGGTGGATGCAGCCGTTCAATTCGCTCATCAGGAGTTTTCACGACAGCAATCAGGAGTATCCGAGACGCCTTCTCACGAGCTCTTGATGGGCCACCTTTTGTGGGGTTATTTGGAGTGTGCTAGGTTGGCGAAATCTTTGGTAAGGCCGGATGTTGACTTCCCCAAGTCTTTCGATCTTCGCAAGTTAAAGAAGCCAACTCCCGACGACTGCCATTACTTTGTGGGGAGGTTTGGGGGTTTGCTATCTTCTCGGGATTCTCCGACACCGTCCCCGATGCGCTCTGCCACAAGTCCGAGTCCGAGAGCTAGTGGTTCCGGGGGAGTATTTTCTCCCATTTCTCGTCTTGCTCCACTGGGTACCTCCGCCGAGGAGACAACTTCTTCTCTCCCTCCTTCCACGGGGGCTTAGTTTTATTCTTTATTTTTTTGTTTTTAAATAAATGTTCTTTGTATCTATTACCCCTTCCGAGGGCTCTTCGGCTTAAATAAATAAATATTTTTGTTCAATTTCCTTTTTCTACTTTTTGTTTTTATAGTTAAAATTCAGCTAAATCAGATAATGATAATTCTTATAAGGTTGATGACTAAGTAAACTTCCTAAGTAAGAAGTGTTGCTTTGCATGGTGAAATAGGGTACGTGTCATTCTTAATCAGAAAGTTTTTCAACACGTGTCCCTTAGTTAACATAATAAGACTCTAACTTCTTCTTTTAACCCTGAATTAGAGAGTATATATGCACTTAGGCTCTTTACCAATTATGCACTCATCTTTAATCATAATTAGTCTTTGATTTTCTTTCAAGTTTGTCCATAATTGCAAGTACGAAGATAATACTTACCTGATAAGATGATGCCTCCTTATTATAGAAGAAGCGGTTCAGTTTCGTCTTGTGGTTCTTCTCGGGATACCGCTCGGAGTCCTTCTGGATCATCAAGGGTTCCTCCCATTTCTCGTGAAAGTTTCTCTCCGAGGGACAATTTATCCGAAAATCAGGCTACACTTGGTGCTAGTTCCTCTCTTAGGGTAGCTCGTAGGATTCCATCTACAAATTCACGTAGGATCAATCATATCAGGGAAATATTCATGGGTAGGGAGCCTTACCCTTTGGCGGATGAATCTTCGGAGTTCGATTTGATTCCTCTTAACCCGTCCAGATTGATAGGTAGAGGACGTGTAGGATCCACTATGAGTACAGAATGTGAGAACTCGGTAAGATCTCTTTTCACTGGTTATAACCTTGATTTCGAAGATTATGACATACTAGTGCCTTCCTCGGGCCAGAGGGCTTACGCACCCCCCTCGGGTTACATGACCGTTTATACCGAACAGATGCGTTGTGGGTTACAGACGTTTTTCCATCCCTTTTTCCAAATACTCTTTCGGTATTGGCAGGTGTGTCCGAGTCAGTTAACACCAAGTTCCTATAGTCATTTGGTGGGATATGTCCTTCGTAGTGAGCTTTTAAACCTTCCAATGTCCCCTTATCGGGTGGGAACAATATTTACCCTTCGACCTTGTTCAGAGGGGACTCCCTTTTTTAGCTTGGCCTATCGGGATAAGGAAAATATCTTCACTCGTGTATCCAGTTCCCACTCTAGTAGAGGGGATTGGAGGCGGAGATTTTTCTTTGTCCGTCCGAGAGGCCAGTCAGCCAGATCGTGGGGTGTACCCATCCGATGGGGGTATGGGATATATTGCTCCCAACATCGAAACACAAGGGCAAGTGAGGGAGATATTGCTTCACTCGGGACTTTTCTCTGGTTCTTATGACATATCTGGGCTACTGGATTTCCCCGAGGCTCTGATTTTGGCAGGTTTACAAGAGGGGGTGGAAGGATGTACTCCTGCTTCTCGTGCTCTTCACAGTAACTTTCATTTTCGTAAGTTCTACTAATCATTCTTGTACTTGTAAATTTTATAGGTGTCCTCAGACCGTTTTCCTACTGACATCTTTTGCAGGAGCGGAGATGGGAGCATTTTCTCTCGGGTCTTCTACTGACGTTTTCTTGGGGAGGGCGTTGCATGGTAGTCCCGGGAGGCCGGAGGTTGGTGATTCCGCTCCCCTCGTGAGTGAGGCAATGGTTGAGATTTCCTCGGAGGAGGAGGAACCTATAGCAGCCCCCCCAGTCAGTTACATAACTCCTCCTGGGCCGTCAGATTCGATAGCAGCTCTCTCTCAACTGGACTTTCACACGAATCCCATAGTGTCACAGCCTATTCCTCATAATTCTGCAGTGGTAAATGTGTTAGAGGAATATCTTCTCTCCGCTGGTACAGAGGACTTGCAGCCCCGGGAAGATATCCCTGATCGTATTCCTGTACCTCCGCTCGAGGAGCACCCTTCCCTCAGGAGAACTCTTCCCCCCGGGGATAATCAGGATGTCTCTCCTCTCGGATCAGCGGTGGGATTTTGCCGAAACTTTCTTAGTGGTTTATTGAATGTAACATATTGTGAGCTGATAAAAACCCTTTCGGTACCCGTTCTCCAAGATTTAGCCTGTAAAGACCTGTGTGAGGTATTTATTCGTTGTATTTAATACTAACCTGTCTTCCAGTCTGATGTCACTCGCTTTGTTTTTTGAGCAGATTTATATGGTGTTGGATGCCCTCGGGTCTTACGGAAGTTCTTCTTCAGATCCAGGCTTAGTATATCGTCGTCGGGACGAGTTAGAGCGAGGTCTATTGGAGGCTCAAGTGGAGATAACTCATTTGAAGGAGGTTCACGAGTCCGCTCAGGGGACTCATATCCATGCGTTACAATCCGAGAAGGATAAGGCTTGGGAATTAGAACGCCAATTAGTGCTTGAAAGAGCCCGTGTACTGAATTTAGGAAGGAGTCATGAGGAGTTACGTAGCCAAATACGGTCCTCGGAGGAGCAACTAACGCAGGCTACGATGGAAAGAGATGCCTTGAGTCAGCAGTTGCTAGGGATAACTCGTTCTCATGCGGTAGAGGTGGTTATGGCTCGAATCCAAGCTGTGTTGGAGGTGGTGGGTCCATCCAATCTTCGTGAGTCTCTTCGGGGTGAGATGCGTGACTTAGTGCATATAGGCTATAAATTGTGCCAAGATGCCGTACAAGCTTTGCCAGAGTTCCCCTCGGGCTTGCTCCTTCCTGAGCTCAACATTCGTCAAGTCTCCGAGGAGTTTCCTCCTTCACCTATTAGAGATTTTGCGGTCGGAACTGTGTTCTTTGATGACCCAGTCTCTCTTTTCGAGGAGCAGTGCCGAAGACTTATCCGAGAGGGGAAACGTCCCATGGGAGGTTCTTAGCTTGTCGACGAATAGTGTACAGTTTAGTTCATAATACATAGGGGTTTTGGTAGTATCGGGTT
This sequence comes from Linaria vulgaris, assembly GCA_948329865.1. Taxonomy (NCBI): domain Eukaryota; kingdom Viridiplantae; phylum Streptophyta; class Magnoliopsida; order Lamiales; family Plantaginaceae; genus Linaria; species Linaria vulgaris. The sequence goes on from OX415249.1 coordinate 118,130,147, forward strand.
GTCCCAACGATTCATATGTAGAACCATCATTTTGTCAGACAACTCTACTTTCTTTTGTACTATATTCCCTCATATATGAACACTCTTTTTATTCATGTATGACTATTACATTAAGCATAATACTTTCTAAGGTTGCTTGCGTTCCACGTGTTGCGAAGTATTGCCTCCTCGGAGTTGGCGAGACGATAAGTTGCCGGCCCTACAATTTCCACTATCTTATAGGGTCCTTCCCATCGTGGATCTAATTTGCCCACATTCTTGGAAGCTCCTACTCGTTTCATCACCAAATCTCCAACTTGAAAGGTTCGGGGCTTTACCTTGGCATTGTAATATCGTGACATCCGAGCCTTGTACTCTTCCATTCGGAGGGCTACCCGGGTTCTTTTTTCTTCGAGAAGGTCAAGGGCAAGGGCTAAATTTGAGCCATTGGCCACTTCCTCGTATTCCTTGACTCGCCAGCTTTCTATGGAGACCTCCGAGGGCAAAACAGCTTCACACCCGTAGGATAGACTAAAAGAGGTTTCGCCCGTAGCGACACTTTGCGTGGTTCGATAGGCCCACAATATCCCGGGTATCTCCTCAACCCACTTAGCTTTATGCCAATCAAGCCGGGCCTTCATGTTCTTCAAGAGGGTTCTGTTGGTTCTTTCTACTTGGCCATTTTCTTGAGGGTATCCCACGGAGGCAAAGCGATGTTTTATCTCCCAATGATCGCACCATTTTTGTAACCCTTGATCAGTAAACTGCAAACCGTTGTCACTTACTAGGCTCCGAGGGACACCAAAGCGACAAATAATACTCCTCCAGAGAAAATTGATAACGGCCCCCGCGGTTACCCTAGCTAGGGGTTCCGCTTCCACCCATTTGGTAAAGTAGTCAACGGCTAGTAGCAGAAATTTCTTTTGACCGGCATTAGAGATGAGGGGTCCAAGTATATCAATACCCCACTTAGACAAGGGGCAAGGGTTCAGAAGGGGTTCCCAAGGAGCTGCGGGTAGATGGGTCCGAGGGGAGTAAGCTTGGCATGGTTTACACCTTTCAACATGGCTTTTGCTGTCTTTGGCCATCGTGGGCCAATAGTAGCCTTGTCGAATCAAGCGTCCGACCATGCTTTCGCCACTAGTATGGCTTCCACATACCCCCTCGTGAGTTTCTGCTAAGGCTAGTTGGGCCTCTTCTTCATTAAGGCATCGAGCATGGAGGCATGAGTATGTTCTTCGGAAGAGTATCCCGTCTTTAAGGAAGTATCAGAGTGTTTTTCTGAACATCATTCGCTGAATATTCTTGTCCGAGGAGTATCCCTCGGGATTCTGTAAGTAGGCCTTGATAGGAGTTACCCAGCTAGATAAGGGATCTGAAATGGTATTTACCTCTTGGCCTTCGCTCTTTTCAGATTCATTGACATGAAGTAGAGTAATCTTCCGAGTATGTATTGCGGCTGTTTGTGTAGCCATTTTGGACAAAGCGTCCGCCTCTTGGTTTTCTTTTCGGGGAATTTGAACTATATCATATTCTTCAAACCATTCGAAACTTTGACGAACAACTCGGAGGTACTCTTGCATTCTTTCTTCTTTTGCCTCATATGACCCCTTAACTTGCTGAACAATCAGTTGGGAGTCACTATGGAGGAGTACTTTCTTCATTCCCCCTTCCCTTGCTAGTCTCATACCAATAAGGAGAGCTTCATACTCGGCTTCATTGTTAGAGAGGGGGTAATCTATTCTAACTGCAAAATGGAGTCTTTCCTCCTCCCCTTCTTGATTTACCAAAACTATTCCAGCCCCCCCCATGTGTACTTACCGAGGATCCGTCTACATATACATGCCACCGTGGCTCCTTTTCCTCGGATCCAATGCTCGTAAGTTCTGTTACAAAGTCCGCCAGAACTTGCGCTTTGATTGATGGTCTCGGAGCATAGGAAATATCGTACTCAGTAAGCTCTACGGCCCATTTTATCAGTCTCCCTGATGATTCAGGCTTATTAAGAATTGCCCTCAGGGGGTGCTTAGTTAGCACGGTAATTTGATGTGATAGAAAGTAGGGACGTAGCTTACGAGCCGTAGTAACCAATGCTAGAACGAGTTTCTCAGTTAGGGTATATCTGGTTTCGGCTCCGAGGAGGGTTTTGCTGACGTAATATACCGGGTGATGTTCTCCATCTTGTTCTTTGACTAAGACAGCGCTAATAGCCTCTTCTCCGACTGATAAATACAGAAACAACTCTTCTTGGGGTATAGGTTTTACCAGCAAAGGTGGTTTCAACATGTACCTTTTTAATTCTTCGAGAGCTTCCTCGCATTGGGGGGTCCACTGAAATTCCTTGACATTCCGAAGTATCTTGAAGAAGGGAAGCCCTTTTTCTGCGGACTTGGAGACAAATCGACTCAACGAGGCCATTCTTCCAGTTAACTTTTGGACATCTTTTACCGTCCTCGGGGTAGGTAACCCCATGATAGCTTCTGCTTTTTCGGGGTTTACTTCGATTCCCTTCTCCGTAACCATAAATCCCAAAAATTTTCCTCCTCGGATACCAAAAGAGCACTTCCGAGGGTTAACTTTCATGCCAAAGTTGTTCATGATGACCAACGCTTTCCGTAGGTCCTTGGGATGTTCTTCAGAAGTATTACTTTTAACTACAGTATCATCCACGTAAACCTCTACTGACTTCCCAATAAGTCCTGCAAACATAAGACTTACTAACCGTTGATAGGTAGCTCCAACATTCTTTAATCCGAAGGGCATGACTAGATAACAAAATGTGCCTGCATCCGTGATGAAGCTGGTTTTATCTTGGTCAATAGTCGCCATCGGGATTTGGTTGTACCCTTGGTCTCCATCTAAAGTTGATAGTAGCGCACATCCTGCGGTAGAATCAACTAGCTGATCTATGCTCGGTAAGGGATAACAATCCTTTGGGCATGCTTCATTGAGGTTAGTAAATTCAACACACATTCGCCATCTTCCTCCGTGCTTAGGAACTAGCACGACATTAGCTAACCACTCGGGGTAGATAACTTCTCGTATTTGCTTTAAATTGAGAAGGCGTTGTATTTCCGAGCGGATGATCTTGTTACGCTCGGGGCCCATTTTCCTCTTCTTCTGTTGGACAGGTTTAGCTCCAGGCTTTACATTAAGGAAATGTTGACATACCTTGTTGCTGATTCGTCCGGGCGGCCCCCCTTCCCATGCAAAGAGGTGATGGAATTGTTTGAGAAGAGAAATCAGTTGACCTTCTATGACTGGAGCCATATGGGTGCCCATTTTGATTACTTTCTCGAGGCTTCCTTCTACTAATTCCACCATTTTTAACTCTTCCACAGGTTGGACTCGTGTTTCCTCGGTTTTACACTTTTTGTTATCTCCGAGTGAAGGTCCGTCCTCTTCCGAGGGAATGGCATTCATGCAGCATTCCCTGGCTTTAGACTGACTTCCTCGGACTTCTCCGATTCCCGAAGAAGTGGGAAATTTTACTTTAAGATGCAGAGTAGAGGGGATAGCCTCAAAGGCCCTAATAGATGGTCTTCCGCAGATGACATTATACGTTCGTGAAGAGGCTTCCGCTACCCAAAACTTAATAGATTCCGTTCTTCGAAGGGTTTGACAGGCTTCCCCTGAGAATCCTACTAACGGGACCTCAACGGTTTCCAACGTTTCTTGTTTCAACCTCATAGCAAGATAGGTAGGTAAGAAGAGTACATCCACGGAGCTGCCCGTATCTATAAGGATCCGTTGGATTTCATACCCGTAGATGACAGCAGAAATAACCAATGGATCTTCGTGAGGATATATTACGTCTGCAAGGTCCTCGGGCCCGAAAGTGATACTAGGCAGTTTTGACCCTTGAATGGAGCAGACAGATAATCCTTGCTCTGCTCGTCGGGCTTCTTTCAGATATTTCTTCTTTTTACCCTGAGGTGCCATGGAGATTTCACCCCCTTCTATCATATTGATGGTTCTCCCTGTCGGGGGATTGCTTTTATACGAGTCAGGTGGAGGAGGTAGACTCTGATACCCTGTCGTTTTCTCTCGTGAATTTTGCCGGCGGTCTTTAATTCTCTCTTGGGATCGGAGACGTCCAGTTGTCCCATCTCGTGACTTCCGACTAGGCGTCCTTTCTTCCCTTTGTTGCTCCTCCTCTTCCCTTCGTGATCTCTTCCAAACATTTGCCTTGGGCTCCTCGAGGTTATTTTCCTTGAGGTAGTTCTTCAAATACCCTATTTCTAACAGGCGGAGCACTTCTAAACGAAGGGTAGTACATTCTCCCGTAGTGTGCCCATAAGTTTTATGGTATTTACAATATTTCCCAGTGTCCTTGTCTCGGTTAGGAAATTTAGTCGGCCTGGGCCAGTGTAACTCGTTGTTACCCCTCATTATATTGAGCACTTCTGGTGGAGTAACAGTCATCGGCGGTAGGTGCACGGGTCGGAGGAATTTCTTAACCACTCCTCATTCATCTTTGCGCTGAGGAGGTTTTCCTTCCTTACTCTTTTCTTTGATCTTTGCTTCTTTCTCGGCACGCTCTAAGTGTTCATTATCCTCCTGCTCCATTTGTTTCTTTGTTCCCTCGGCCTCTTCCATCAAGATGTGTACTTCCGCCTTTTGCATTAGCTCATTCATGTCCGTGATACGATTTCCCATAAGGTATCTAAAGAAGTCTCCCGTTCGGAGTCCCTGAGTTAATATGTCCGCCATGATGGTCGGGCTAACGTTGGGTACATCTAGTGCTTCATCCGTGAAGCGCTTTATATAATCTCGTAAAGATTCATCCTTTTTCTGTTTAATAGTGAAAATGTGTGTAGCAGATTTAGGGTACCTTCGATTGTAGGCGAATTGTCGTACGAACAAATGAGCTAATCGGTCAAAACTCATGATGGAACAAGGTGGAAGGTGAGTAAACCAGGCTTGGGCTCGCCCTCCGAGGGTAACAGGAAATACGCGGCATAACACGTGGTCAGGGGCGGGAGAGAGGTCCATTCCGGCCAGGTATTGATGGATGTGATCCTGCGGGTCCCTTCCATCAGCTTCTCCGGTATATAACGGGATATTGACAGGTCGTATCCCCGAGGGGATAGAGGCTGAAGCAATTTCGGGAATGAAAGGAGAGGTCTTGAATGTAGGATCTTCCTCGGGAGCCATGGTCTTCTTGAGGTCACCTAATTCTTTTCGTAAATCATCCATCATTCCCCATAAGGAATGTTCAACCTCTCCTCGATACTCCGAGGGGCGAGAAATTTCTTCCCTACCCCTCTCTGGAATTCTTTCATGACACACATACCTTCGAGGCGTCTGTCGGGGTTCTCGTTGCCAAGGATTCGAATTTGGGTTCCACGCCATCAGAGGTGCATCTCCCTCCGAGGGGAAATCCCCGTTCTCGAAGAGCACAGTGGACGTGCGTCCGAGAGGTTCATTCCTCCGGGGTGTTCGTGCAGCATCTATAAGTCTTTCATAGACAGATCGGGGAATATTAATAAAATCTCTTGTACCTGATTCATAATTGGACAAAGTTTCTTCTGAGTCGCTGTTCGGGAAATGAAGGTTGTCACTTTCGAAAAGATCATCCATCCTAGCTGACATCTGCTTGAATTCTCTCGAGGACAGATATTATGGCGTTCCCACATACGGCGCCACTTTGTTAACGAGTTTGGAATTATTCCCTATTTAACGGAAGATATTTATTTTGGGTCGGAACGCCCTGTCCGTGATTCAGAGGCAACAATATGTGGAAATAATAAGAATAATTGCAAGAATGTTCCCTTCCTTTTTATTCACTGAACTTTTCCTCCTCTCTTTCTTTTTATGTATCTGAGTGTCAAGTTGTAGTAAGTAAGCTGAGTTATCTTTTTTTCCCCCTTTGTCCTTCTTCTATTGATCACCTCCCTTTATATAGACTTTGGTAGGGGCAGGTGTCATTGTGCATGTGCTTTGGTAAGGACAGGTGTTGTCGTTACCTTGATACATGTGTTTAAAATAAGGATAAGGTTTATCTTTTATCGACTAAGCGCTGACTAGATTTAATCTTCATCTCTTCAGATAGCTCCGAGGGCCTTTGATGTAGTTTGTTTTGATAGAGCTATTCTTCCGAGGGATTTTACTTCTCTTTCTTGATTCGGGTCTTTTCTTCAACAATCAGGAGTGATCTCTGTGGGTGTAAATGTGATCTCCGAGGACCTGGTGTGATCTCCGAGGGCATGGTGTGATCTCCGAGGGTTGTATTTGCTTTATTTGAAGTGAGATTTTTTCATCGGAGTTCTCGGACTATATTCACTGGGTGTTCTTTTATTTATTTCTTGATTTTCTCCGAAATTGGGTCCTCGGATAATAGTCCGAGTATCGTCTTTTCCGAGGAGTGTTCAGCAAGGAAGTTTTCTTGTAAGGTCATGGGACTCGGGGTCCATTGTGGTCCCTCTTGGCGTATTGGTGGATATCGGAGTCGTACGGGTCCATCGGGGTTTGCTCTTTTTCCGATGCCGTGTTGATATCTGTTTTTCCTTCACCGTTTGACTTTCAAAGGGACGCTTATGTTTCTCCTCGTGTGCTCTTGTAAACCTTTTCGGGTCAGTGACCGAAAGGTAGGGCAATCCTCCGAGGGGTTTTCTTTATAGGTACATCTCATCGGAAGTACTCGTGACAATAGTATTGTCCATGTATTGTTTTTTCCGAGTAAGAGTAATCTTCTTTATTTTATTTTTAGGGTTAACACTTTCGAACTTGTATAGTGTTTGTATTACTTATACATGTTATGTGTAAATTGATGGGACAAAATTTCGATGCTTATCAAGGTTGATATCTATTGTGCTTTTAAAAAATTAACAATTATTCTTTGTACCAGAATTGTATTAAATAACAATAACTGCAATAAAAAAAGTAACTCCCAAAATATTATGGAACAATCCAAACTTATTCTTCATTTTTTACTTCAAGAATTCATTAGACTTTGCAACTATAATAAACTTTCCTTCTCATCTTTTAGGTGTACCCAGCGACCTAACCCGTGACGTAGCTTCTGCCGCTACTAGGAAGGCGTGGCCGAGGTAACTGTGGTGTGTGGTTTAATTCTATTAGATTAGCATATTTGAATCCTATAAAAATTAATTCTAAAGTTAATTAGATTAAGTTCAAATACGAGCCACACTGAAATTAGCATAAGTGAAATATATGACGAACCAATCAATATTTCTAAACATATCTTTAGTTATATTTCTTATGCACATTGTAAATTTTCAACAGGTTTTTTTTTTTTTTGGATATGATCTTGAAATATCTTGTTTTTAGTAAAATAATATTAGAAAGATAATATTCTCTTAATAAGTGTAGTAATTTAAGAATTATCTTTCCGGGTGCGTGAGTTTGAAGATTATTTTTACTTAGAAGTGTTACCTTAACAATTAAGAAAGAAAAAATGTTACCTAAACAAGTCACTTTTCCAACGAGCCATCTTATATCTACGAAGAAGGAAGAAGTGTGAAATAATGCGACGCAAATTGAACAAGAATAGTTGTGTCAATCTGTTCGACCCACCTAAGGATAAAAAATATCCATGTCGGCCCCCAGTGATACACACAGCTAAGATACTCGTACGTGGGTCCCAGGTAAATACTGTAACGCTGTCAGACGGATCTGACGACTTTAACGTAATAAAGCGGGTCGGTGCAGCCGGATGGATATCCAATGTAATTGTACACAATAACACAAACACCAATAACATATCACCACGTATGTCTCCATACCATCACCCATCCCCATTCATCCGACGGTCATTTAGTTTAATTAGATTACAATTTATACATACCGATCCTTTTTTTTTTTTTGAACACATATACGTACCAATCTTTTGCTTATAAAGAAAGGATAGAGACTATCTCTCAACTCTAATAAGCAAAAGACGAACAAGAGTCCATTATTCATTCACTCACTAGTCATTAGTCATTACTCATACATTACGTTTGGCAAAAGTATTAAATCCACAATTATCTCCCCCACTTTCAGATATTTTTCTTGTAGAGTCAAACAAACCATAATTAACAAAAAGATTCAGTTTTTATATATATTAGCAAAAAAAAAAAAGAGAAGAGACGAAAAAATGGGTGCTTTGGATCATCTCTCTAACATCTTTGATTGCTCGAGAAGCTCCCATTCCAAGCTCAAGAAACGCAAACAACTACAGGTATGTTTGCTCTTTATTCAAAACACACACACACACACGTGTTGGTGTGTGTGTTTATTTTGTGTATATGTCTCTGTATTTTGTGTTACTAAAGGCAAAAGAAGATCTGGGTTCAGATCTGTATAGTGAAAGCTGTGTGTGTGTGTGTGTTAGTTGTTTCATTTGGAAGGTTATTAGTTAGTGTGGGGTCACTTTCTTTTGCTTAGTTTTGTCATGCAGTGCTCTGTATTTTGAGGAAAGAGACTGAAATTTACTGTTGATCTACTTTCTTGCTGTAAATGGGAATTATGTTCCATTAATTAATGTTATAGGTTTCTGCTACACTGCCATTTAGTATGTCGATACTGATTTTACACCTATATTTTGTTAATTTACTGGTGTTTCTATCATAATTAAGTGAGTAGAAAAGAACCCTTATGCATCCAAAAAAGAAAAAAAAAAAAAAAAAACTTTTTTGCTTGTTGGAAGATCCTGTGCTTCCAAATAATTTGATATCTCTGCAGATTTGGTTTTCTCCAAATTTTAAAAAGGTGCAGATGGACTAAATAGAGCTGACAGTTATTGGACTTGATTGAATACAGATTGATGTGTTTTCCATCATTGTTAAATTTCTTGTAAATTCTGTTGTTTAGTGGCATAAACCCATTTTCTTATAATAGATCAGGGCTACTACACATCCGTTCAAAATTTCAAAAAAAGCATTAATAAAGTCAGATAATAACATGTGATTTCAAGCATTTTGATACTATTTAGCTAGATTTGTGTTGTTTGTGGACCCAGGTTTTATAATCAAGTTGAAAAGCATCTATATCAAAATTTGTAACACTATTGACAATCTTGCAATTTTCCTTTTGTTTCCCTGACCAGACAGTGGAGATAAAAATCAAAATTGACTGTGAAGGATGCGAGCGGAAGGTCCGACGATCCGTCGAAGGGATGAAAGGTGTGACATCGGTGGATATCAACCCGAAGCAGCACAAGCTTACTGTAGTTGGCTACGTTGATCCCGAGAAGGTCGTACATCGTGTGGCTCATCGCACTGGTAAGAAGGCCGAGCTTTGGCCTTACGTCCCTTACGATGTTGTCGCTCACCCTTATGCTCAGGGTGTGTACGACAAAAAGGCCCCGGCTGGTTATGTTCGAAACGTTCAGGACCCTCAAATGTCGCAACTTGCGAGAGCCAGCTCGACTGAAGTTCGGTACACTACCGCATTCAGCGATGAAAATCCTCAAGCCTGTGTTGTGATGTGAATCTTCGTTTACAGTGTTATAGTATGGTATAGGTATCTTTACTTAAGTTGTTGTTTTGTTATAGTAATGTGGAATGGTATGCAGATTGAAGTTGTTTCATGTTGTCTATTCATAGCTCGTTTTGTAAGCAAGTTTGCGGATTCTCAAGTGTGACCAGTTGCACGTCAAATATTGGTAATGTAATGAAAATTCTGAGTTTAAGGATGTCTATGATATTTTTTTTGAATCCAAGTTGGGTAATGATCAAGTAGGGTAACAAAATGACTTGGTTGTATCTTTTTTGTTTTTGTTCTGATAAATTCAAAATGACATGTATTTTTGCTTTATCAAGTAATTTTTTTTTATATGGTTAAGAAGGGAAATTTCTTATCTAACCTTAAGGTTAGAATCCATACCCCCATTTTGTGGGTATGGATGTGGGTCCCACACACCCCCAAAAGTGTTGTGGGGCCCACACCCATACCCACAAAATGGGGGTATGGACTCTAACCTTAAGGTTAGGTAAGAAGTTCCCGTTAAGAAGATGCCACTTCTTTTCAGCCTAAAGTCAAAGCAAGAGTGGAATTTTGTTGGCATGCACGGTTCTCATACCTAATCTCTTGTATTTGTGTAGTCATGTCATGTCTGCGTGACTAAATGATGAACACACGATTATGTTATTTGTATGAAGATAAATGTAGCACTAATAGAAGTGAATGGGAATGAGCTGAGTCTCGAAAAATATATGCAAAAGTTTCTTGCAATAGTTTGGTCGTGTCACGTCTGATGATGTGAGATGTATGCAGACCTATACACACAAACATTTAGAATAGTCATTGAAGAGAACTAAACCACAGACGGTAAAGAACAATATGATTGTCAAAGAATTAGATGAAGACGTCGTACTCAACCGGAATGAGTGGAAAAAGAATCAGTGTTCGACTCAATTTGATTCATTTAGTTTGTTCTAATTAATGAAGTTAATATTGTGATATGGTTGTTTGGTTGAGTGTGGCAGACTTTTCTGTATGTTGGTACCACATATTAGAAATTGAAATTAACATCAGGACTTGCTTGATAGTTGATTCAGTATAGTTGGTCATTACAACATAGCATAAACAAAACTTAATGAGGAAGAACTTTCTTGATCTAAAGAACTTACATGTTAATGAAGAAATAAAATATCAAAAAAATTTTAACAAAGGGTATAGTACAAAATAGAGAATGCTTTTCTTTCATGTGTAGATAGTGCTTCTCCTTTTGAAGGTTGTCTTTAATCTTTTCCTTCTTTTTCCTTTTCTTCTCCTTTTCGCTTTCCTGATCTGTACTGTATTGCAAAATCAGCTAATTTTAAGCCATCATATCAAACATTGCACTCTTCATTACAACTGAAGCCCCTCTGTTATATGCTGGGATGGTAATTGGGAAGAACATTTGTCTCACTCCTTCGGACTTCACAATAGGGAATATGATGCCATATGCACTCTGCACAAGGAAAAGCAGTACTCCTAATTAGATGACCATGATTAATATCATTCATTTGTTGTACAAAAAATAGTTTAATAGAGAAAACGAACCAAAAGCAATTGGACTCCGAGCAAAAGGCGCTTAGGTGATGGAAAAGGAAGCATCAAACGACCAACGCCATACACAGCCACTGCAAAGAAATGTGCAACTAAGCTCATTGGACTTGGATTTAGACCAGAAAGCAGTGCAATTGGTCCTTCTGTGCACATTCCTCCAAGGCTAAGATAATCGAAACATGCCTCTCGCATTTCCCTGCTTGCTTCGTCCGGCTCAGGGCAGAAAACTTTGTACAGAGCTCCTGCCAGAGTGTTTATTGTCGAAGCCACCGGCTGCAGAGGAGAAACAGAAAAAATGGACTTGTAGTTGTGCATTAAGTGAAAGAAAAATTAGTAGGACTGCTCTTAGACCTATTTAAGATTTTGAATGTTGGGCTGTTAAGAAAGAAAACATTCAAAATGTGAGTATTCTATATAGGACTTGCTCCGTTATGTGGTTTGTCATGTGAGACTTAGCCTTACTCGATGCATTAGTATGTCGAATCTCATGATTTAAAGCAAAGGTTTCGAACGCAAGGAATATCTAAGTATAGTAAGATGGGGATTAAGAAGCGCAACCCAAATGAGTTGAGAAAGACAATTTATATGATGTACTCAATAGAATTCTCTTTTGGTTTACATAGCGCACTCATAACATGTCGAAATTTTGCTATGTACGTTTGCTAACCTGTTGAAACAAAATAATTTAAGAATTTTTTGATTAAAACTTTTGCCTACCTTGCGGAGGGAATAGAAAGACTCCAGATGATTGGTGAGAGCAGCTGCATTCGTAAAATCTTGTAGTGGTCTAAGTAAATCTCGAAGCACCACCACATCCGCAAGAGCAACTGTCATTCCTCCACCTGTCAGTGGATGGCGCATGTTGAATGCGTCCCCAAGCAAAATTGCACCGGGCGTAGGAACTGGAGAGGCCGGCATGCTCCTATTTGGCATTGATCTTATGTCTCCTGTTTCGACTTGCTCGATGAAAGCATCACGAAGTTCGATTGGGAGCTGAAAAATTTCAAAGATAATGTCATGGTCCGACATTATTAGAAAACATGTATAGACATGTTTTTCCATGCCATTAATACCTGATGAGCCACGGTTGTTTTTAAGTACTTGGCCATGTCTCCGTTAGAAATCGAAGGCATCCTTTGGCCAGGAACATCAACCAAACATCGCACTTCTGTACTGCTGACAGGATAGAACAAAACAGGCGAAGGATTGCCTAAAATAACATGCCCGTGATTTGGGTGTGGTAGTCTGCCATTCTCCAGATTTAAGACCATACCAACAAAATGAGACACTATATTCACCTGAAATAATATAGTCGAAAATGTAAGTCTTCGAGTGAATTAAACTATTTTGGAATTTTGTCCATATAGGTTCTCAGATGTTACCTGTGGTATACATAGATTTTTCCTCAGGTTGGAAAAGCATCCATCACATACAATTGTTAGAGGAGCATATGTCTTCACATCTTGACCATCTTTATTCTTGTACTTGACTCCTTTAACTGTCCCTTTCTCCTCAATCAAAGATGTAACTGTCCCTTGTTCCATTCTTACACTATATACACAAGAAATCAAAAATTAGAATCTTAGTATCAGCTGATAAAAAGATAAAAGAGCTTGTCTGATGCATTCGAAGTATTAGTTTGTTTTATACTAAGTTGGAAAAAGGGAAAAGATTCATACTTGGGAAGGGACCGTGCCTTGTCTCGCAATCTTTGAATGAACCGGCCGTGGTGAAAACTTCTACCTGAAACATCTGAACTGAACTGTTGCAAAGGATAGGTTAATTGTGCGTATTTCCCCTCTTTGTATAGCGTATATCCATATACCTTCTGTGAATCAATCCCATCGACACATTCTATTACGACAAAAAGTTTCACATCAGCCATGTTGTCCTAGAAAAAGCTGATAAAAGCATAGTCCTAAAAATATCAAATGCACACTTGCATTTTTAGGTTATCTGTGATCCTAGTTATCTCACCTTCCATTCCTAATTCAACCAATTTGAGATAGCCACCGGGCTGCAGTAGCTCGCCAACAATTCTATCTGGTTGGCTTAAATCCCGTTCTATAACTTGTACTAGGCGTCCGTCCTGTTATTGAAAATAGAACAGGAATTGGATCATTTTCCTCCTCTGAAAACTGACTTGTTAAAAGAACAAAAACTTGTTTCTATAGATCCTTACAAAATGACATATATTTCAAACCATGCGGCATGTTTCGGCATGTTTCTCACCACATCATCTCATGTTTGGTCTATTAACAACTTTCATATCATTTCGTGAATAGATCACAAATATGTTATATTAGTCTAAAGTAAGTAGGCTCTCATACAATGTAAAAGTTTAAAACCTTCCGAAAGAAGATTGCATGCACATAAACAAACAAGATATTGTGTCATACCTTGGCCAACGAGTAAGCTAGGGCTGAACCAGCCACACCAGCACCAACAATGACAACATCCGGCGGCCCATCCGTTCGACAAATGATATTTTCCGAGCTTTTCCGCAGACTGGCCCCCCTCTTCCCCTCAGTCGTACTACATTTCTCCTTCTTTGTGCATAACTTGTACAATAATGCCATGCCAAGAACTAAAACAAATAAGCTACCAATAATATGTTGGTCGATGAAATTCAACTCCATGAGAAAATAATATAATTATAGCTTCTTCTTTTCTTTTTGAAAATTTGTTTGTTCCTATGCCACGTATATATAGGCAAACTTTTTCATGCCTTGGCAGTGGAGAAACTACTAAGTTCTCAAAATCGGACTTTTGTTTGGTCAATAAAGTTGGTTAGTTGGAAAATAATTAGGTGTAAATTAACAAACGAGTCAATAAAAAAGTTCCATTATGTTCAAACGTATTTAGTTTACGGTGGATTAAAATCTGGGGGTGGCAACAGTATTGGGTTCACATAATGTTTGATTCAGTTGACAAAAGTTGGCATCGAATTAATAAAAAAATAAAAATCACGCGTGGAAACAAATTGAAGAATCCCTGTTGACAAAAAATAAGTCGTTTTAACTGATTTCTGAAAATACAAATCTTGGAATGATTGATGATTCAACGGAGTTTGGTACGTAAAGCTTACAAAAGATATTGATAGATATATTATTTTATTTTCCGTTACAAAGGGAAGGGAGAAACCCGAGTGGAACTCTATCTACTCCGCGGCAATGCGGGAATTGACTCCACCAACAATATCAAAAATGAGATAAGAAGAGATGCAACTAGGTGGCATGCTATATTTCTCGATGCCATATTGGAGAGAGTGTCCGGTATTAGCAAGCCTATCCGCAACAATATTTGTCTCTGTAGTCGTAGTGAATCTCACTAGAGTGCAACTGAGATTTGAGTTGGTGACATGCTTCAACCAGGCTACGGTAGGTGTGTGCCTCGGGTGTTTCGGATGTCAGAAGGTGAACCACAACCGTTGAGTCACAACTCACACTGACGTGATGAATGTCATGACGTAATGCTTCCGAGAGGCCGTAGTAGACGCCCCAAAGTTTGGCTGTTGTTATGCTACCAAATCCAAGGTTCGAGGCAAAGCCAAAAAGCCAATGTCCCTCATAGTCTCGAGCAACTCCTTCACATGCAATCCATCCGGGATTTCCATGAGCGCTACCATCCACATTAAATTTTACAACACCAGGAGTTGGTCGAGTCCAGCCAAGGTAGCGCATAATTTTACTACTACTTGGATAAAGTAAAGTCGAGAGTTTGGCCCAAGCAACAAATTCATCACGCGCAAAAATTTTAATCCAATTTATTGTGCGAGCAGGATTTAAGTCTTGATCCTCAAAAACTTTTTTACATCGCCGTGTCCATATTCTGATCTCTAACAGGTTGTTGCAAAGGTTGTTGCCCAGGGCGGATCATTACTAGATGTCGTGGAACGTTGGCGTAGGATGGTGTAAAGCCAATCCCAAAGTGGTTGTTGGAAAAAATCATGAAAGTTGTTTGGGGGCGACGAGTCCACTCCAAATTGAGCGACTAGAAGGGCAATCGCAGAGTAAATGGAGGAGTGATTTGTTACTACTTTGACAACATGGGCAGGAAGAATTGTCTATTAAGTGCCGTTGGAGTCGCTTCTCATTGCTCGTGAATTGTCTATTAAGTGCTCTATTAAGAATTGTTACTACTTTAACATAAAGGTGTGAATTCGTTGTTTTGTTTGAAGTTTCCACTCCATGTTCCATGTGAGAGACCGAGGTTGTGTATTCTCGCAAAGACTTTCACACGCTGATTTAACAGAGAAAATACCATTTTCAATAAATCCACAAATCGGAGAATCTGGCAGTGTACCGTCAATGTTCAGAATACCAAGCCCTCCTTGGTCTTTCGGAAGACATATGGTTTTTCAATTTACAAAGTGGAGTCGACGACCACGGTCACTATCACCCCATAAGAAATCCTAATTGAGCTTATCAAGCTTGTCATTAACGTACTTAGGCATTTTATAGGTCTGCATCATGTGCATGGGTATAGATGACAGCATTGTTGTGATGAGGGTGTGTCTTCCCGCTATTGAGGAAGATTTAGAGCGTCAAGGGTGCATGTGTTTCTCAACTCGGGAAACAACCTTAGTGAAGAGGGGTTGAGAGATACGCCCATCACAAATATGAATGATAAGGTAACGACCAAGAGAGGAGGCTTTAGGAATACCAGCCAATTAAGAGATGTTAGCAAGATTTCATGAAACGCTCCGTGACAAAACAATGATGGATTTTTCCATGCTTATTTTTCTTGATTCGAAGCTGCCTTAAATTTCAATCGAGAACAACTTCATTTAGGCAATGCTAGCTCTCGCAAATAAAAGCAGGTCATTGGCAAACATAGATGTGAGACCTTTGGTTTGTGACGAGACGTTGAAATAGGTATCCAAGTATTATCCTCCACCTTAGAACAGATCAGGTGGGTCAGATGCTCACTACATAGAATAAAAATATATGGAGATATATAGTCTTCTCGGTGATCTCGTCGTTCCAAATAAGCTGAATGGATGGTGATCTGATGTATTACATGAGAAGACTAATAAGCTTTGTGGGTAAGTTGGCCAGAAACAGAGTGTCCTCAATGAAATTCCAAGATAAACGATCAAACGCCTTCTCCAAATCAATTTTTATACCTATGTACTCGTGTTTTCCCTGAATTTTTTCTCATAGTATGGACCAGTTCTTGGGCGACAATGATGTTGTTGCGGGTTTGCTGACTGGAGAGGAAACTGCTTTGTTCGGGCCCAATGATGCACATCAAAATTGGTTTAAGTCTCGTAGTGAGGACTTTTGTGATGGTCTTATAAGCGATGTTACATAAGACAATCGGTCGAAATTGCTTGATTGTCACCGGGTGATCAACTTTTGCAATAAGGTGAAGAAGGGTTTCATTGGTGAGGGTGGGAAGATGCCAGTATTAAGGGCGGTAGAGACTAGATGATGGAGATCACGGTTGACCACACTCCAAAACTTCAGGAAGAAAATCGTCCGGTCCCAGGTTTTTGTAAGGACCCATTGAGAAAATGGCAAGTTTACCTCTTCCATATCAACATCTTTAGTCAGAGAATCGAGATCCACATCAATGAGAATGGGGAAAGATCCAGCAAGCCGAGAGGTTTGCTCATTTGAGGTTGTGTAAATACTCTTGAAGTAAGAGACCACTATTTGTTTAAGTGTTGCTATCACTGACTCATTACCCTGTGTCATCCTTTAGGCCATTAATCTTAGCATATTGCCTTCGATTAATGATTGAGAGATGGAAGAAACGAGTGCTTCATTCTTGCAGAGTTGCGGCATCTTCTTTCAATTTTTTGAAACCAGGAAATTTGGTCTTGAAGAAGAACTTCATTATACTCGCTGACAAGGCATTACTCCAGCTTTATAAGGTTCGTAGTGGGGTTGTCGTCCAAAGTAGTTTGAACCCCAATTATAGGGGCATGGAGCCGTTTCTTACAGTGGAAAATGTTATCAAAGTCATGGTGATTCCAATGAAACAACCCATTGGATAAAGAACTAGCAAAGTTCTCAGTGGTAGACCAGTGCATCTTAACCACATTTTTAAAACTTGGATTGTAGAGCCAATCATATTCAAATTTGAAACGAGGTTGGTGATGATGCATAGATTGTGCTCCAAAAGTAAGCAAGGCAGGGCGATGCTCGAAATCTGTCTGAGCTAAGTGTTGGACGCTAGTGTTGGGTGAGAAAACCTGCCCGTCATCATTAGCTAGCACCCGATCAAGGCGTTAACTAACTAATTCTGGAGGCATGGGTTTGAGATTGGTGGAGGAGAGCTTTAGGCGTGTTTTAGTGGGAGGAGGGACCTCCGATGAGGGCGACAACATCACCATCTCCGGAGTGAAAATGGGGGTTTGATGCGTGGTCATTTGCAGGCGCGTGGTGGAGCGTACATTTCAGATACAGTGATTTTAGTTTATGATAGATATATTAATAATTGCTAATGAGGTTTGTTATCTAGGCATAACCATTGTTCCTAAAGATGAGTGATTCTTATATTATATGGTTCTTTAGTGTTGTTTTAAAATTTCGTGTGTACGCTACCTCTCTTTACTACAATCTCTTTTTATTTTTACATTGTTTAAATATCTCTCCAATTAAGATGCACTTAAATTTCTAACAGAACTTTTCCTATTTTAGCACTCAAATAGACGATCCTCACTTGAAATGTGCCATAACCCATGTTATGTATAGAAAAAACGCTGATGCAGATGTCTTTCAGTTCGATCTGTAACATTTTATGTTCTCTTCGATCCCTTCATTTATGTGCCAAAAATGTTGATGCAGATAACTTTCAGTTCGATCGGTAACACTCCCTTCATTTATGTGCCAGAATAGCGAGAGATTTGGTAGGAAAGTGGAAGTAATACCATGCATTGCATAAGAATGTAACGAAAAGAGATGGACATGCAACTTCGTTTTTCATCAAACAAGGAAGAACAGGGGGGAACTTTTAAAATATCGTATTCCGGAAGTAAAGTCTATTATAAATTATAAATTATAAGCAGGGGTGGAGCCACCTTGAGGGCCAGCGTGGGCTCCATGAAATATGTATTTTTTTAAAATAAACTACGAACGCTATCGTGTGATGCAGACTTAAACAATTTTCTCATTAGAAGCTAAGATATGCGGCTTACTAAGTGCCCCAATATCAACATAACTCGAAAACTATGTGGGTCTTAGAGAAAGAGAAAATTTGTAAGATAAAGAGACAAAAAGATTTTTCAAAGCTATTCAAGTGAGTTGAAAATATTTCCTCTATGTCTGAAAGGTGAAAGTCATAGGGTATATATTCAAGGAGATGAGCTCAATGAACGATCTGAGTCAATCTAATCTAACGACTCTAAAGGCTAAAGAAATATTCTACACTCTTCTTACAATAAGATGAGTTGGCCACGCTCTAGAGAATTATAACATCATTATATACAATGAAAATATCTAATTTTTTAAGTGTTTGAAAATATCCAGAGCGACCCTAGAACTCTCGTTGTTGCATCAGTAAGCCAAAGTGCAGGAGCTTGTGCATGCTTTATGCGCATCGTTTGGTCTGTTTGTGTGCCTGGCACGCGTTGCTGGCGGGATAATTTGGGCTTCTACTTGCCAGATTGGGCAGAAGTGTGGTAGCCCGTGAAATCCTTTCCCACCGGAATAGGCAACGTCTCGATGCCAGGGAACTCTGAAACACGTGAACCTCCTCCTTAGACTGCCATAAGTCGTTCTCGGTCCTCAACTTGCAGTTTCCTCCAGCAGT
The DNA here is from genome assembly GCA_948329865.1 of Linaria vulgaris. Lineage (NCBI taxonomy): Eukaryota > Viridiplantae > Streptophyta > Magnoliopsida > Lamiales > Plantaginaceae > Linaria > Linaria vulgaris. The sequence continues at coordinate 118,148,885 of OX415249.1, forward strand.
CTATTCAATCGGATTAAGTATTCTCGATAAGGCTTGACCCCTAGGGCTTGACGGTCCGCTCGACAAGAATCAGAAGAATTGTGGTCATGGTGCAATAGCTATAGCGTTACCATTACATTTCATAGGTAATGGGTTCAAAACTTTGTAGAAACAATTGATTTTCTTATTAGATTTTTTTTCTTAAGGAGCCCAAATAACTAACAAAATCAGTATCTCCAAATGATCTCGATCCATCACTAAATGTAAAAAGAACGTTCATTTTTAAATTTCATTACACTTGAAAAATACTCATATTTTTGTCAAACCTTCAAAATCAAATCTTGAGATATTTATCATATTGTACTAAACTACATTATCTTATTATTTTGTTGGGCCTTTAAGATAACGTTATTAAAGGTCTTTTAAAGTTCTTTTTTGTTATTTTCTTTTTGTAGTTATAAACAAATATTTTGATTAAATGAGAAGCATGTATATTCCTAATAGCTTGTTTATTAGTGCTATTGATCAATTTTATTTTTCATAGAATTGTAGAGTTTAACTTCGATTACATCTTTATTTAACATGTAATTTTTATCATTTTGTACCAAATGGTAAATATTTTTTATTATATTGTATACATTTCAATATATATATATATATATATATATATATATATATATTATTTAAGTTATTGTAGCCGGAGTCCAAAGAAGTCGTTGCTGCGGGTGGCAAAAGTTGTTACATTTATTGATATACAATTCTATGAAAGATAGAGAAAGAAGAGAAGAGAAAATGGCCAGTGTGTATTTTATGTTTTTATTATTAATTAACATAACTAATTTGATAGATTAATGTGGGAGATTAATTTATGTGGGCATATATATGCCACATCTCCCTATATGATTGGGGGAATATAGATAGGAATAAGATTTGGGAATAGAAAAATTTTGCTCATGCGTGCTATGCGTAATTAATTCAACTTTTGCGCTAAAAAATCAGCGTTAATCCACATTTACACATTTTCTAACAATAGTCAACCGCATAAAACCAAATTTGTAACTGAGGTAAAAGAAAAAGAAAGGTCCAAAAATGATAAAAATTTAAGTAACCACAAAATATTCCGACAACAACTCCTAAACCTATGAGTCACAACGCGTTGTCTCTTATTAACGATGCATTTTCATGCCAAAGCTCCAAACACTTATTCTTGGCGCCTCCTCCTCGAAAGTTTTAGAGAGAGGAAAAGGAGGCTCTGCATTTTGAGCCATTACATGCAAAATATAATAATAACAAAAAAGTGTTTCAATTTATGCTGAAAAGGAAGATAAATTTTGCATAGGTGCATATAAAAAAGAAAGTAATGGCTGAATATAGCAGAATACTCTTCTTATCCCTTCTTTCTTTGCTTGCGGCCAGCGCCAATAGTCATGTAAATAGGCAACAACATGCGCAACGTATGCAACAACAATCGCAAAAACAACAGATAATACTACCACAACCAAATTTACAAGACTCTGTAAGATACGATGCGCGATCCATGATCATCAATGGAAGCAGGGAATTGCTTTTCTCTGGTTCCATTCATTATCCTCGTAGTACCCCCGAGGTAGATAATCTTGAAATATTTGTATAAATTAACGAATTACTATTCTCTATTTTCGTATAATCCTAAAATTCTCTATTCCAATTCTTGATAGAGCGATTAATGATCTTACTTTTGTTATGTTGAATTGTTTTCCAGATGTGGCCTGACCTCATTAGGCAGGCTAAACAGGGTGGCCTTAACGTCATCCAAACTTATGTTTTCTGGAATATCCATGAACCTGTTCAGGGCCAGGTAAAAAGATAATCGGTTTCATAGCTGCTAAAATATGTTTCTATATAATTTATCTTAAATATAACTAATAACATATTTGTTTCTCTATGGCAGTACAATTTTGAAGGCAGAAATGACCTGGTCAAATTCATCAAATTAATAGGGGAGCAGGGTTTATGGGTGACGCTAAGGGTTGGACCTTATGTTGAGGCTGAATGGAATATGGGGTAATAACAAATATTTTATTTGTCAAACTAATTAAGAGATACATTACAACACCTACTACTTTTGAAAAGAATTTGTAACACTACACAAAGATATAACGTTATAACATGTCTACCTATATGTTTGTTTTCATTCGAGCAGAGGATTTCCTTACTGGCTAAGAGAGATTCCAGGAATCACATTCCGTACCCATAATGAACCTTTCATGGTAATTTTCAAATTTTAATTTAAAAAAAAAAAAATTCTATTCTTCAGTATATTAAATGATATTTCACTAAAATTGTATTAATTGAAACATTTCCAATATACAGTTCCACATGAAAAAATACACAGAAATGGTGCTCAACTTGGTGAAAAAGGAGAGACTCTTTGCAGACCAGGGAGGCCCCATTATCTTGGCTCAGGTTGAAAACGAGTACAGCAACGTCGAACTTGCTTACAGAGAAGACGGCCAGAAATACGCACGATGGGCAGCTGAAATGGCTGTTGGATTGTACCAAGGTGTCCCCTGGATCATGTGCAAGCAGAAGAATGCCCCACAAAACATTGTAAGTTCGACTTCTAATCGAAGAGTGATAAGAGTTCATGTTTTAATTTGTTTGAACGACAGAAGTGGCGTGATAAATAACCTATGTTTATCGGTTTTTAGATTAGCACTTGCAACGGAAGGCAATGCGGAGACACGTTTGCCGGACCTAATGGCCCTGACAAGCCGTCTCTCTGGACTGAAAACTGGACTGCTCAGTAAGTATATGCTTTTTTCAAGCTGCATCATTTTACAATCAATAAAAAGATTTCTAATCATATTTTGTCTACGCCCACAGATACAGAGTATTCGGTGACTCTCCATCTATGCGTGCAGCAGAGGATATTGCATTCTCTGTCGCTCGTTTCTTTGCAAAGAATGGAACCCTCAACAACTACTACATGGTACCCTATTATTTTTGAAAGCACCAATTACAATATACCAAGAATTTTGGAATAAAATTGTTTTCAGACAAAATCAAATATAAAATTTTGTCCCTTTGTTCTTTATGTAGTACCATGGTGGAACAAATTTCGGCAGAACAAGTTCATCATTCGTGACAACTCGTTACTATGACGAAGCTCCCCTTGATGAATTTGGTAAGAAAAAATTGTAAAAAGAATTTCAATTCACCAAAGCAAAGGAAGTTCATTGATTGTTTCTTAGGTTTGAGGAGGGAACCTAAATACGGTCACTTGAGGGACTTGCACAGGGCATTGAAATTGAGCAAGAAGCCATTGCTCTGGGGTACTCCAAAAGTCCAAACAGTCACGGAGGACTTAGAGGTATAGGTCATAACGTTAAATTATTAAAATCAACGTAGTACAATGGCATTTGTCATGTGAACATGCTGTAACGTGTACGTTTATTGTGTAGATCACAACTTATGAGAGCCCTGACTCTTGTGCCGCATTCTTGACCAACAACAACACAAAGGATTCAGCATCGATTAAGTTCCGGGGCATGGACTACTATCTCCCACCTAAATCTGTCAGCATTCTCCCTGATTGCAAGACCGTCGTCTACAACTCTCAAGCGGTAAATCATTTTTTTTCCAATAAACAATAACTGAAGAATAAACCTCCCTACTTCGAGGTGTTTTCGTAATTGTTCAAACTTGGAAAAAGTTTCTCTGATTAGACCGTGCTTATTTTTGCTTTACTATACATGTAGGTTGTTGCACAACACAGCTCAAGAAACTTTGAAGTGTCAAAGAAAGGAAAAGCCAAGAGATGGGAGATGTTCAAAGAAAAGATTCCAGACATGAATGAATTGCCTGAAAAGAGCAAGTCACCTAAGGAACTTTACAGCTTCACAAAGGATGTCTCAGATTATGCTTGGTACAGCACCAGGTATGCATACAAAACATTTGATTTTATGTTGTTTTTTCTACTTTCATGCGAATCGTGATATATAATCCCTGAATTTTATTTCTTTTTCAGCATTAACTTCGATAGGCAAGACTTACCAATGCGTCCCGACATTCTTCCTGTCCTTCAAGTTGCAAGTCTTGGCCATGCTTTACTTGCTTTTGTTAACGGCGAATACATAGGTTTTGGGCATGGAAGCAACATTGAGAAGAGCCATGTCTTCACCAAACCCGTCAAGTTGAAGCCTGGAGTTAACCACATCTCCTTATTGGTCATGAGCGTTGGCTTCCCGGTAATTATGATCGAGATTTTGCACCCTCTAAAAGTTTGTCCACAAGTTTTAGTGAATGCGAATCATTTAGGACAATATTCCACAGCTACTTATTCTCAAATAAACTACTAGTTTTGTTCACACTCTTGTTGTTTATGAAATACAGAACAGTGGAGCTTACATGGAAAAGAGGTTTGCCGGGCCACGAGCTGTCACAATTCAAGGTTTGATGGCTGGAACTCTTGACATCACTCACAACCACTGGGGACAACAGGTTGCTGTGAACGGCGAGAAGCTACAAATATTCACAGAAGAAGGATCAAAGAAAGCTAAGTGGCTCCCAGCCAAACCAACTCCTACCCCTGTCACCTGGTACAAGGTAATCAATATAAACTACTTACAGTCAATAGTTCAAATTAGGATGAATTTCAACATATATTTTAGTACCTCTAACCTGATCAAACAATATGTTGTGTGTTCAGACATACTTTGATGCTCCAGAAGGCAACGACCCTGTTGCTCTAAGAATGACAAGCATGGCAAAGGGCATGGTCTGGATCAATGGTGAAAACATCGGACGCTACTGGACATCTTACCTTTCAGCACTTGAACAACCCACTCAATCAGAGTACCACGTGCCACGATCACTCTTGAAGCCAAAGGACAACCTAATGGTTGTGTTTGAGGAGACTGGCGGCAACCCCGAGAAGATTGAGGTGTTGACAGTAAACAGAGACACAATCTGCAGCGTTGTTACGGAATATCACCCACCACACGCTAAGTCATGGGAGAGGAAAGACAACCAGTTCCGCGCTGTTATGGACCCTGTCAAGGCAGCACGGCTCACTTGCCCCATCTTCAAAGTCATCGAAAAGGTCGAATTTGTTAGTTATGGCAATGCTGAGGGTGCTTGCGGTGCATTCAAACCCGGAACTTGCGATTCAACCAAGGCTCACCAACTTGTTGAACAGGTACATTATTATCATTATCTAATAAGTAATAATATTGTTGTTACATGTATTTGAGTTGTTAATACTTTGTAAGAGATTAATATTGTTTGTTTGATTGACAGCTATGCTTGGGTAAGAACGCATGCCAAATTGAGTTCGGAAGAGCAACACTTCTTGATGCTGGCAAAGACGCTTGCCCCGATATCGCTAAGACACTCGCCATTCAAGTCAAGTGCGGACCTGCTAAGAAGGGCATTGCTTAATTTTCTCCCTTTTTTTCTTTCTTCTTTCATTCTTTTATGAAGTGAAATTGCAATTCCGTAACATTTAACAATTGATTTACATGCTTCAACCCATCCGATTTATGCTGTTTTTATTAATTTATGCAAATTACTATTCAGAAATTGCATAGTTTCACCTGTCTAATAAATTGATTGGTAATATTGTCCCTTGTATTGGAATTAAATAGGGAAAATAAATTTCTCATATATTACGTCAGAATATTAACTAATATTGACAAGTTTATAAATCAGGGTTTTTTTGAGTAAAAATTAATGGAATTATTAGGTGTGCTATATTTAGTGTAAGGCATTAACATGCAGTGATATTAAGTACTGAGATTCCAAATATGACCATTAATTAGTAACATCAGGATATTGTTTCATGATGCAATATTTATGTATTTACTTGCTAAAACAACGTCGTTGGGTTAAGGAGCTTAACAAACCATATACCGATCCTGTTCTGTTGTAATAGAACTCACTCTAACTCGTACGTGGGTTGGTTAACTATATACAGTTACACAAATTCATATTTATGTTTAATTTAAATAGCCCTTGGTACATGATAATAACTTGATTATAAAAAATCAAAAACTTCTGAAATAGCCAGCTTGACGACCTAGTTAAACATATATAACAATTATTTATGTATTAATGGAAAAAAGAAGCCGGGTTTTAGAGTTTTAACAGGTTAAAAATTAAAATCCACTATCCACAAACCTATCTAAACTTGAGCAAATGACAAAAATCCCTGTGCAAATAACAATTACGCCTCTCCGTCACCTTGCAATCACTCAAATAACAAAACCTCCCTTATTTGAGAAATTAATAAATTATACAAACTTCCCCTCAAACTTCAAAAACCTGAAAGTAAAGATGTCTTTTTGTATCTACTCAAACCTCTCATGGAAGCTAATGTATTATGTTTTTGTAAATCTGAAGGGAGTTTCTATAATTATTTAGAACACCGATTTCTAGAAGAAGACCAGACCCGTAAACGCTAATTGTCTAAATGTAATATTCACTACAACTAAACACTAAATAGTAAACACATACTCACAAATGGCCAAACTTCAAGATGGTATTCCTATTCCCCAAGCTAAGTTGAAATAGTAGCTTAAGGCACCTTTTGCAAATTGCAGAACATTTAAAATAAAGAAGTTCAACTCATCTAATATACCAGAATCACAAGTCTTATCCAGTTCATAGGCATCAGAAGATCATAAACTCAACAAAAGTCAATAACAATCAAGACATTGTTAACAGAATATAGATGAACTAAGTTTCCTTGCTTGCAGGGGCCTTCTTGGCAGCTTCTGCAGCAGCCTTCTCTGCTTCTATATCAGCAGCAATGGCATCAATTTCAGCTTCTTCAAGCTGTCGCAATCCATGCTCTTTAGTCATTACAGCAACTTCGATATTCTTTCCACCACTCTCCACAACCTTCGCATCATATAGATTATGTTTTTCAGATCATTGTCAATGAATTACCAAGCAAATATAATTGTGCACTCTAATAAAACAGATACTTGAAGAAAGGATACAAGATTTGGGTTCTCAGAAAAATCCACAATGAGCAAATAACAGAGAATGAGCAAATAAGATACTCGCACAACCATCTCTTGTATGACCTCATTGACCAAAAATAACAGAGAATGTAAAACCACAAAGGGAAATTTTGCAGTAAACAATTAAAATGGCTGAAGAATCACAAAGATCGGTAATTTTCAGAGTTGTACATTGTCACTTCTCGTTAATAGTATTGTGCCAATAAACTACTGAATGTCACGAAATTTAGGTGCGCCTGCCACTTTCTTACAATAAGATGCTGGAATTGTCAAAAATAGATAAAAAAAAAAAAAAAAAAAAAAAAAAAAAAACTGCCACAATCAAATTCTGATGTAGTAGGTTTATGCGGTTGTACGTTTTGCGAGAAACAATCCAACACGCAAAGAGAAAAAATCAGTATATGGAAGGACAAGTTACCTCAAGAAGAGCACGAATCGCTAGCTTTACTGTTTCTTGTCCCGACGTTTCCTTGTAATTCTTCTCCAGGAACTCCCTGATAGAGTTTGAGTTTCTCCCAGTAGCATTTGCTTTCCATGCCGAAAACGTCCCTGACGGATCTGTTTGATAGAGTGACGGAGTACCCGTATGTGGATCAAACCCGATGATCAAAGTGGAAAGACCAAAAGGCCTCACACCCCCACTTTGTGTATACTTCTGCTGAAGACCGGCTATATAGCGAGTAATGTATTCAACCGTTACAGGATCCTCAACCGTAAGCTTATGGCTCTGGCATTCAATACGTGCCCTGTTTATTAAAACACGTGCATCGGCTTTCAACCCAGCACAGGCCAACGCAATGTGATCATCCAGATTGACAATCTTCCTAACTGATCTGAAATGTAAGAACATAGAAATGCTTAATCGCAAAGAAAATTGGACAGCAAGCGAACAGACGCAAGAGATAACAAACGAACATTAGCCGCCAACTTAAGAGCTTAACACATAGTTCACTAAACTAATTTAAGTGCAAATGGTGACTAATTGTCAATGGAATCACATGTATACAAGCTAATCAGATCATTTTACAGCCGAATCAGAGGAAGTAATATGCAAGCTGAAACTAGGTTTCAACAACAGAATTTAACCCTAATATTTTGCCATATAACAGTATGATACTTAAATTCACAGTAAACCCTAAACCCTAAAGAATTGTACATTTATTTCATCAAAACCAAAAATGAATCGGCAAAATGTGAGGATCCGAAGTTTAGAGAGAGAGAGGGAAAACCTGGAGTCTTGGAGCTTAGGGGCGGACTTTTTCTCCACGGCGAGCACGATGGTGTCGGTGCCGCGAACTCCGACGGCGGCGTTACCTTTCCGTACGGCTTCGAGAGCGTATTCCACCTGGAAAAGATGGCCGTCGGGTGAGAAGACCGTAATTGCTCTGTCGTATCGTGCCATCTCTCTCTCTCTCTCTCTCTCTCTCTCACACTTTTTTTCTCTGTGCGGAGTTGAAACGATGTCGTATGTGTTAGTAGCGATCTCTTCACTGACTTGCTTGACAAGATGCTCCAAGTCTCAAACTAATAATGATTTGAATAAAGAAAAAGTGAATTGGACCAGCATCGTTGCAAGGCTACGTGGGCCTTTTCTATCAAAGAAGAATTAGGATCCAAGTTTATATTGGGCCGTTTTGACCTTTGGGCTCGGTCATAATTGATTTTTATCATCAACATTGTTCTTATGAATCCTATCTATACTTGGGAGTAGGGGTGTGTGGGCCGGGTCGGGAGCCGGGAACCCGACCCGCCCAGGCGGGTTTTTCCCGGACGGGAAAAACCCGCCATTTTCCCGTCCCCTCTTGCCGGGAAATAAATCCCGTTTGGGGACCCCGCGGGTCGGGAACGGGATCTGGCCGGATCCCGTTCCCGACCCGCGGGGTCCCGTTGGCCTGAATGTTATTTTATTTTTTATTTTTTTTTCCTTAAGTGATAAGTCATCACTTTCCTTTCTCTGTTTTTTCTTCCACAGAAGCTGTCCGCACTCCGCACCACTGTCATCCTCACGCACCACCACTGTCACGCACCACCACTGTCAAGCACCACCATTCTCATCCTCACGCACCGCCACTGTCATCCTCACGCACCACCACTGTCAAGCACCACCACTCTCATCCTCACGCACCGCCACTGTCATACTCACGCACCACCACTGTACTCCACTCGCGGCGCCGCCGCCCGCGACCAACAAGTCAGAAAGGGGAAGATTGGTCAAGTTAACTCCCCTGTTGTTTGGAGCACGGGACTCCCGCCGGGACTCCCGTTCCCGCCGGGACTCCCGTTCCCGCCGGGACTCCCGTTCCCGCCGGGACTTCCGTTCCCGGCGGGAGGAAACGGGATCTGGTTTCCAGATCCCGTCCCATGTAAATCCCGGGGGCCGGGGTCCCGAACTCGCGGGATCCCGGCCCATAACACCCCTACTTGGGAGTAGGGGTGTTTGGGCCGGGTCGGGATCTTGGATTCCCGTCCGACCCGTCGGGTTTTCCCCGATTCGAGAAAAACCCGGCCAGTTACCTCCCGGTCAAATCGGAAATTTGTTCCCAGTTTGACTCATGCCGGATCCCGTTACCTCCCGCGGGATCGGGGGGAGGCAGTAGCTTGTTGTGCTATGTGCTAGAAGAGTTAGGGTTTGTAATAAGAATTGAGTTTCAGCTTTGTGGCGGTGGTGGCATAGAAGTTTCGAGAGGAGGAGGCATTGGAAGAGATGGGTGGCTTTGCGAGCTAAGAAAACGAGAAAGGGAGCCGGAATGAAACACACAGTACAACACACAGTACAACACGGTACAACACACACACAGTCACACGGAGTCACACACACACAAAGAGTACAACACACACAGTAGCACACACACACACAGTACGACACCACCACTCCGCCGGACCAGGGCTACGCACCACAACCGCCGCTCCCCTCTATCCCAACAACACCACCAACAACAATTATCAATTTTTTTTTAAAAAAGGGGCTGGAATTCCAGCCCCACGCATTTGTGAACTGCCGGCCGGGAGTCGGGATTCCTCCCGTCCCGGCCGGGAATCCCGTCCACCGGGAACAGTGTTCCCGGCGAGAGGGAACGGGAGATGCCACGCATCTCCCGTCCTGGCGTATTCCCGTGGGCCGGGGTCCCGACCCGGCGGGACCTCGGCCCATAACACCCCTACTTGGGAGATGATTAGGTCGAAAATAAGATTAAAATTGGTCCTTTATGTTATAAATATGATTGGTAGAATATGCCTTGTGGCCATTGTTGAAAATTATGTACAAATACTATTTTATAATAATAGTAGTTGTTGTAAATAATGTAAGATATTGGAAATTCTTGCCTATATAAGGAGCCATCAAGATGAAGAGAAAAACACTCATTCACAAGTAATATTCTCCTTATTTGCTCTTCTTTTCCTATGTTCTTTTAATATATTGTTATAATTCCCAAATAGTTTTAGTTATTCTATAATACGTTATCAGCACGATAGTGCTCGATCCAGAGGAATTTAGTTCATTCGTTAGAGAAAACGTTTAACGTTAAAAGCGTGATATAGAGCATACTGGTGATTTCTGCCTACTTGACTATTGTACAACTCATATAATTCTCACAAATAAGAAATATTTTACATATTTAGAACCCTTAAAACTTCAAGTCGTACAATAGGAGGTCCTATTAAATTGATTGAAGGATCTGGTACAGCTACTTTTACTTTATCAAATGGAACAAAGTTTATCATCGATGATGCCTTATTTGCCCCAAAATCCAGAAGAAATTTATTGAGTACTAAAGATATATATCGTCATGGATATGATACTGAGTCAATGACTGTGAATACGGCTAAATATGTTTTCATTACTAAGAATATACCAGGAACGAAACGTTTTCTTGAAAAACTACCATATATCTCATCAAGGTTGCATTATGCATATATTAATGAAATCGAATCAAATATGGTAGTTAATGAAAATCCAGAATTATTGACTCTATGGGATGATCGACTAGGTCATCCTGGTTCAACAATGATGCGAAGGATAATTGAAACTACACATGGACATTCATTAAAAGGATCCAAACTCAATCTCAACAACAATAGTCCATGTGAAGCATGTTCTCTTGGAAAGCTAATTATAAAGCATTCACCAGTTAAAATTAAGACTGAATTACCCACATTTCTTAAAAGAGTTCAAGGTGATATATGTGGAAGTATTCATCCATCATGTGGACCATTTCAATATTTTATGGTATCAATTGATACCTCAAGTCGATGGTCACATGTATGTCTATTGTCTACTCGCAATATGGCATTTGCGAGATTTTTTGCTCAAATAATTAAAATAAGAGCTCAATTTCCTGACTATACGATCAAGAAAGTCATACTTGACAATGCTGGTGAATTCACATCTCAAGCATTCAATGATTATTGTATGTCAACTGGAATTACGGTTGAACATAGTGTTGCACATATACATACTCAAAATGGTTTATCTGAATCATTAATTAAACGTCTTCAATTAATGTTAGACCATTGTTGATGAAAGCTAAATTGCCATGTTCTCTATTGGGTCATGCGATTTTACATGTTGCATCACTAATTCGCATTAGACCAAGCTCGAATCATGAATACTCCCCATTACAACTTGCTTTTGGCCCAACTTTTATGGTTAGAGGAAGAAAATATGTTAAATTATCAAACCAGGCTTCTGTGTTCACCGATATGAATGAAGAGCCGACTAAGAATGAGGGGAATGGCAAGGGCAAGGCTAAGGCCAAGGGAAAGGGCAAATGGAAGCAATGAATGGGATAATGTGTTTCATTGTTAATTAGTTAGTTGTTGGGTGGGATCCCCTAAACCTTTTATCTTGCTTTGCATTGTGTCTATTTTTGAGCTTAATGGAGTGATTGTTTGTGTTGTTGTTTAGCTATGCTTGTCAGTGTTTATGAAAATGTTGTTTTTGCATTCAGACAGTCTTCCAAATGTTGTTTTTGAACACTATTAAAGGCATCAGAGTTAGTGTTGTGTTGTGTAACTCTGCATAAACAATGCTGGTTTTGGCACTTTGCAATGCATGGTTATTATGTTAGTTTTGGGACTTTGTAATGCATAGTTATTATGCTGGTTTTGGCACTTTGCATTTATAATATCATGATTATTATGGTGTTGTTTGCTTTCAGTTGTTGCATTTGTTGTTTGTTAGTTGTAACCAATTCAATGCTAATTTTTCATTGTGGATGTAATGACAACACAAAATACATGATCAATCAAATAGACTAATTCATTGATTAATCAAACATCACAATTTTACCTCTTCAAAAAGTAACAACAAATTACATCATAGTAGAGTGACATTCAAATCCTAATACCATAACATACATAAGTTGGTAGCATTCACCAAACTTTTTACTGAAAATAATAAAGACTAAAACCAACAAAACTCTAACAATGATGCCAAACACCCAATTCTGTTTTGCAAGCTTCTTATTTTCCAAAATCAAACTCTCCCTTTGAAAAAAAAAATCTTCACTTTCTCCTCAAGTAACACCACTGTTATTGAGTTTTCTTTTGCCATGGCTTCACTCTCTTCGATCCTACGATGGGCATTGGAATAAGTGCTCTAGCCCTTGCACAAAGTGGTTCGTCCACCCAAACAAAATAACCTCAACCACCCTTTCATTTTTCGCAGCAGAGGAACCTTCGTCCATGATTTTCATTGGATTGTTGTTATCCAAATCCTTGCAGACCTTCCACACCCGCACAGTCGGTCTGAATTAGTGGAAAGTTGAGACATGTAGTTGATTTGGTTAGAGCTCAATTGGTAAAGTGATATAGTGTTCAAATATCGATGTGGGGCTTGTTTAAAACAGATGTGTGATAGTTATAAAATCTGAGTGGGGGTATATAAAGGTTTTCACCTGATTTGTGAACAATTTTTTGGCAAAAAGCGTTTTTGTCAAAAACGTATGAGGTGGCATGCGCTTAATCCCCATCACCAGCCACATAAGCGAATAAATTCCAAGTTAGCAGTTGAGCCCGATTAAAGGCCTAGTGGCCATTTTTTGTTAAAAATTTAAAAGTTAATGGACTTTTTTTAGGCCAAAAAAATAACGGGTAAAAGTGAAACTGGGCATATGGTAACGGACAAAAAAGTATAATTTTCCCATATTATTATTTACTAATTATGATTATTCCAATTAGCTTTCATGATTTTTATTTGTATCTATCAAATTAAGTACATTAGTTTAGAACTGAAAAATCATGTAGTCATGCTCACTGCTTCGCCATACCACCACTATTGTCCGATGCCGCGAGCCTCTTGTTGTGTCTGTTCATCCACCTTCTTTAGCTCTGTTAGAACTTAGAAATAGTCTTTTAAGCAGTAATCTCATATAGGGGAATGTAAATTATGTAGCATTTTGAATATATCCACCCTTTGAGGAATCAAAGAATAAAAAAAAAAATGTTGAACACTATATAAAGATAGTGAATATATTGTATTTTTGACTAAGAGAATCTTTATCATCAAATGAAGAAAGTTTTTACAATGAGTAAATTAACGGACCTAAAGAATATATAAAATTCAATTACAAATTAAAAAGAATAAATCAGAGAATAATAGAAATATTGCTCTGAATTTACGAATTTTGTCGGGATATCACCTTCCCTAATAAAACTAATGTAATGTTTGATATATTATATTGGTCACAAGAGAAACGGATAATTACTATAGCTTTTATCTTCTTACAAGTTTCTTTTTTCACGAATTATCTTCTTACTAGTTACTAGCCCTTCTTAATGTACTTCCACAATTGTTGCTTTATTGTCGGTTCTAAGAGAAAGAATACTTGTGCAATCATCAAAAAAATCATTTGCATATTTATGGAGATTATGAAATTTTGGAAGCGTGAATGTGTGAAGTATCAAACAGAATAAGTTCCATGATTTGGTAAGATCCGGATGATAAATTAAAAGAAAGAAAGAAAAAAAAAGAAGAAGAGAGAAGTGCTCCGACTTCAGAGATTGTGTGGATAAGTTAATAGCAGCAATAAAATTAAGAACATACATTTCGTGAATTCTTCTACGTCAATCTTTTCAAGAACTCGTCCTAATTAAATTGATCGATCATGCAATGATGTGGTGCCTTAATTTACACTTGGACAGGTGTTTAGTTTTTATTTTTTTAATTGTAGGACCATTTTGACAGGTGTTACTAGCAACTTTATGAAAGCCCTTCATTTCTTCATGGATGCTAACTATTGTATAATCATTTCTCATATTTTTGCACAATAATTAATTGTGCTCTTAAATTAAGACTTTTTTTAATGATGCGAGAACCTTAGTCACTACTCTTTGGGTGCGTATTATGTAAACTCATGGGTCGACAAAATAGTCTGCAAACCTCGCCAACTGGATAAATCACACTATGCTAACCATATGTGACAGTCCATGTCCTAGAAGACACGCTCCTTTCACTTTGTATTTAGTTAATTGTTATTAAACTTGTTATTATATTTGTTTATTAGATGTTTAAAACTTGGGAGAATTTCATCTACACCCCTCTAGTTTGGAATATTACAATCTAATCAAAAATATTTTGCCTATTGTTCAATTAATCTTTTTAAAAGATTTAAATGTAATGTTAAATAAGATGGGCGTACTTCATTAAATGTGCAAAATTTTAATTTAAAAGCTATCTGATAACATAGAATTAGCACAAGGGGGCGATTCTTATATTATTGGTAATTGAGAGAGTTCGTAACGCTCTTCCTGAATTTAGAGAGAAGTTCTTTAAGGATCTTAAGTGTTTTACGCGGAGGAAATAAATGAGAAATATGGATTTTGGCACAAAGATAATAAAAAATGGCACATGATGAGATTCTTGTCAATGAACATATATATATATATATATATATATATATATATATATATATATGAGTTTCTACAGTTAATGTCGTTAAAATCTTGTCTTTGTATATTGAGCGGTGCAAACAATTACACCAAACGTGCTGAAGTGTATTTGTAATTACGCTTAAAACTTTTAATTATAGTCTCCTATTGTTTTGAAACTGTGATTTCAGATAAGTTGGCGACATTGATTTTTGTAAATTCAAAAAAAAATATTTCTTCCTTTTTCCGTACAACGTATAATGTTCTTGTTCAGGTAGTCGATCAAATGAGTTTGAACAAAATACCCAAGAACAACAATAAAAAGACAACAGTCACTCAGCTTTGTTGCAATTCTCATCTGAAGTCCCAGTAGTATTATATAATCGGAGTCAGAATTAACGGTATAAATGTCAGCAACATATCATAACTACTCTGTTGTCCGCACCCCATGTTTGTTTGTACAATTAAGAGGAGAATCTGTTGATCTTCTTGTGCTTATTGTCATTGAGAACGTGAGATGTATAAGCACGAAATGAATTACTGTTTCAAAAATATGATTTCATTCGCAAAATTTCGCTATTGTTACAAAATCAATATAAACAACGTAAAACCTGTCAAGAATTGACATGCGATATGCTATTAAGGATTACTATACACATGACAACTGACACATTATAGTCTATTTTTTTCCAAAAGAGAAAAACTTACAGAAGCCTATTGAATAATAAAAATGCCTATAGAATAATAAAAATAAAAAAGGACATAAACTGAAACTAAAAATACAGTAACAGATCATTAAACCCACCCTTTGGAGTTGGAAACACCAGCCAAGCTATGTATATAGTACATATCACACTTTTCAATCTACACCACCATTTTTTAATTTGGAGGGACCAAATTCATCAAGTGGATATTTCAAAGAAAAAAAAGTCTGTGTTCACAATGGATCTAACTGAGTCACCACAATGGGGCTCCGGACCACATGCTTCCCATCCACCCATGAAAGTGACCCGAAAACCGCACCCGAATCATCCAACTCCAAATTCTTCCCATCAATAGTTACTGTCACATAGTACCCTAACCTCCTCGCCTTCTCCGAAAACACCAGCTTCCCAGGCTGCACACTAACTGTCACGCCCTTGGGCGGCTCAACCCTAACCCGGTACACCGCATTTGCCTCACCCACATTTGTAACCATCCTAAATAATGTCTTACTCGAAATACCAGTAGAGCTGCTCGGAAACAAAGCGGCAATGGATGGATAATTCAAATTCTCGGGCAAAGGTTTCTTCGACGGACAATTCACCGGTGATCGAGTGATCACCTGAATTGTCCTTGCACTATACTCAATCGCACACAAGAAACTAACATAGTCATTATTCGTCAAATCATATACCAGACCCGGATCCATTGCTAGATCAAGATTCAAATGACCCGCGCCATAATCATAAGGATTCGCAACTTTTTTACTCGATTCGTCAACCAATTGTTTCAGGGAGTTGTCAAGTAAGTTAGCGGTGGTCATCATTGCTGACCTTATGGCGGCAGGGCTCCAATCAGGGTGGGCGGATTTTAACAAGGCCGCTGCACCACTAACATGCGGGCAAGACATCGAAGTTCCCGACAATATATTGAACTCCGTTCTTCGTTTATCTGTATCCAAACCAGTAGGGCCAACCGCTCCAGTCCAGGCAGCTAAAATGTTAACTCCTGGTGCAATCAAATCAGGTTTTAGAATCTCCGGGTTCAATCCATTAGGTCCCCTGCCAGAAAATGACGCCACCACTGGTGCCGGTTTGACTCCAATCACCGTACCCCTGAAATTAATCGTTGCAGAGGCCCTCGGGTTTGATGCTAAATAGGCTTTGATTTGATCACCGGCATTGGACCCGAGCGCAAGAGCCGGAATCAGGTGCGCGTCGCCCACTAACCCCTCGCCATTGGAAGCTCCGTTAGTTAGGATCATTCCCACGCCTCCCGCATCCTTGACAACCAATCCTTTCGCTACTCGTGGATTGCTCCCGCGATCACAAATGACGATTTTACCCTTAACCGAGTGGGGATCAAGCGAATTCTCCATACACAACGAAGCAGAAAGCACACCTGATTTTCCAGGGTAAACCAGAGGATACATTTTACCACTCAAAGGCTCTCCAGCATACAGCGATACCCCCGCGAACTTCCTCCCGTCGCTTAAAACCACATCCGCCGGAAAATCCCGATCAATGGTACCAGCACCAACAGTCATAAGCCACGGCGCGAGGTTCGTCACCGACATTCCATTAGGCCCGTCGTTTCCAGCCGAGGTTGAAACGAAAATCCCCCTCGAAACAGCCCCATACGAACCAATCGCAATTGGATCGAGATAATACGGCGACGAAACCCCGTCTCCTCCCCCAATCGAGATCGAAATCACGTCGACTCCGTCCTTCACGGCGGCATCAAATGCCGCCAAAATATCCGAATCGTAGCACCCGGCATTCTTCCAGCACACTTTATAAACCGCCAACCGCGACTTCGGAGCCACGCCTTTCGCGATTCCGGGAGCGTAACCCTCCATGCTCGCATTAAAAGCATACCTCCCCGCCGCCGTGGACGCCGTGTGGGTCCCGTGTCCGTCGGCGTCTCGCGGCGACTTGTACTCAACCGTCTCATTAATCCCGCCACCAATTCCCCCAAATCCGTTACCAGCCTCATGCCCCTTGGAGAAAAACCTAGCTCCGACAATTTTCCTGTTACAATTCTTCACGGTGAACATAACCCCCGCCTCGCACGTGCCGCGCCAGTGCTTCGGCACGGGGCCGAGGTTGAGATCGGAGAAGCTTCTCCGCTCGGGCCATATCCCGGTGTCGATGACTCCGATAACGACGTCGGAGCCGTAATCGGATTCGGACCAGAGGCCGCGCTGATTTCGGAGCCCTAGAAATTGGGGGGAGCGTGTGGTGTGGAGGGATCTCCGGCGGTCCTGGAAGGCGGCGAGGGTGGAGGGGTGGCGGAGGATAGTGGCGGCTTGTGAAGGGGTTAGTACGGCGGAGAAGCCGTGGAAAACGGTGTCGTATGTGTGGAGGATTGTGGTGGTGGGGCCAGTGAACTCGGTGGTGAACCAGTGGTGGTGGGTGGGAAAGATGGACGGCTTGGATGAGCTGTTGACGCGGATTATATAGGTTTTGGGGGTTTGATCAACGGCTGAGATTTGAGTTAGTGTAAGTGTGAGGAGGATGAGTTGGAGGAGGAGAGAAGCCATGGCTGAAGGGGAAGGGGAAGAGAGAGAAAGAGTGGGATTAATTAGAGTGAGTGGGAGTGTGGATATTATTAATACTAATTTGGAAATTATTATTGTCTTTTTGTTGAATTTATTAATCTTATTTTTATAGCCGTTAATTTTAATCGGGCTTTGAAAAGTATGGGGAAATGGAGACAGGATTTTGTTTTGTGGACTCGTACAAGATTTGGTGGGGACCACACGAGAGACCAGGTGGCAAAATTACTAACTTCCACTAATCCCATTGCATTAAAACAAAGATTATTATATTAAAGGGTAAATTTAACTGAAGATAATTTGTGCAGCTATTAAAGGTTATTTATTGCCTCTGATGATGAAGCTTGATGCAAGACAGAGAAGCAAATAGCTGAAAATTATTTTAGCTGAATGGCAATCTTTTATTGCAACAATCAAATATCGAATTTCGATCATTAAACATAATGATTACTTCAATAGTTGTATTTATTATTTCTTCGATTACTTTTTCTTTTTAAGGAGAATCAAAATCATTAGATATTTAAAGAGGTGAGAAACTTTGTCTCCTGGAAAGTAAAAGGCAGAGTCATGTGTATTATTAGCGAGAGTTGGTTTCTTTGCATTATTCGGGGAATTGGAGTGGGCCAAGGATTCTGCAAAGCTTTGGTTTTGAAGTTTTTATTTTATTTTCAAAAATAAAGTAATACATTTACAGTTGGTTCTCCATCAATTACTATGCAAAGACGATATTTAGTTATGGAGGAACCAGATTTATAATTTAGGGGGCGAATTCTCGTTCAAGAATTATTGACTCTTATTATATCTAAATTAGCAATTCAGTATTTAATTATTCATAATTCATTGCAAAACCTGTATTCCACACAACGTAAAAATATAGAGCAAATACATTATCTCAAAAAAAAAAAAAAAACTAATACAAGTGATATGTTACAAATTCCGCACCCTTGCATTTTAAAATTCGACATTTCCAAGGTGTACCGTGTACACAGCTTTGTGATAGTATAAAACCACAACTATATTTTAAAATCAAGACTTGTGAGTATTTTTCAACTGTATAGGACTAAAGTGATTATACACGTGACTTGTTTTAATCTGTAATTTTGTATCAAGTATCATATCTTAAAATATTGTCAAATTGTTTAAATACAATAGAAGTCGAATTATACACTGCTCCTTTATGCTCCCCCAGTGGCTCCGCCACCGATGAAGTATTTGATTAAAGAGTTATTCATGTGTTAATGGGAATGGTCCTTAACGTCCTTAATTACTCACTTAATTACCAGCTGATTAAACGACGAAATGGATGTCCTTAGTTCGTTATTACTTATTATACCTTTTTATGTTTAAACAGCCATTATCAAGAATATAGTCCATCTTTAGCTTCGAAACGAAGAAACTGTAACCCTATCTTTCTCCAATCTGAGAAAGTAGTCAATATATAACTTACAATAACTTATTGATATCTTAATTAATTAATGTAGCCTATGAATTAAACATATACCACACTCACCACTCCCATAATTTGTTCATATCCGGCACCAAATGGCAATGTGATACGGGACGTAGATTGATGCGGGGTAATTTCGTCTGCTGACTTGTCACTCCACGTCAGACTAGCTCGAGCTCCTGATTGGTCCAACCTAACTTTGAGTTCTGGAAACCTGCACTAAAAAACACGGCACGTGAACTGGGTCGAGGCTGACTAAAAGTAAGCGCTCTGATGTTGAGTCAGTTGATGCTCGTTGAAGGCGTCTACGTCAGCTAGAAGTCACTGGTGTGGATCGAGGAGTTTGTAGATTTCAGACAGAACTTGGGGTTAAGCCAAGCTGCCTACGTATCCCATGTAGGGAATCAAGTCGAACGTAGTTCATTATTTCTCTATGGTGGCCGATCGTGGTCGAAGGTGAAGGTCGGACCTTCATCAATCTTGATAGGTCAATCTCCGTAGATCAATTTTCGTAGATCAATCTTGATAGGTCAATCTCCGTAGATCAATCTCTATAGGTCGCATTCACTATAGGTCAATCTCCGTAGATCAATCTCTATAGGTCGCATTCACTATAGCTATAATATGGATAATGACACGTCAACCCTATCATGTCAACCACGTTAATCCTAGAGCTAACGTCCCTCCTAATGCACATCAACTGTTAGGGCCAACATGGAGGCCCAACCCATCAAAGGAAAGCACATTGCACTCCTACAACTAAGGATATAATCAGCTTATAAATACCCCATTAATCACAATCAAAGGGTCAACCCATGGCACCTGCTTAGGGCTAACCTGGGGCACACCTTAGTCATAACACACAATCTGACAACAATCAAGAGGCGTTCCACTATGATGTCACTCTACACAACGTGGTAGAGCGTAGTCACATACACTACACAAGGCACAACATGGACCACCTAACCTTTACAAAGGAATGGCGGACGAAAATCTCCCACAAACTGTAGAGATGATAACATCCTGACACTTTCATCATTGTCAACTCAACTGCAATATGAAACTGGGGGACTCTCTATATGATTGAAACAACTGGCACAATTTGTTATAGCTATGCAAATGATGATGATAACACATGCAACAAACTTTGTCAAGCATCACAACAACTATTTCAAATATCCAGTCACCACACTCAACAATGACAAAAGAACACTTATATTCCAACATTTCAGTCGCTGCTCACCTACAAAGGGGCATGGTGGAAAGGAGGAACAAGGCATGGCTGACAAGATATTTTAGGCTACAAGTTCCATAAATTGGAGTCATGCGCACTCGAAAAACACAACAAGCAATGAGCAAAAATGCACAAATGCTAAAACTCTCATGCAAACAAAGCTACACTGATGATCGCTAGCTTATCAGAACAAAGCATCGACAATGAAATTAAGGCAAGACCCATACAAGTGAAGACACAAAAACCACACAATATGATGAAAATAAACTAGGTGAAGAGCCTATTGGGTGAATATCCCATAAAGTAGGCCATTGTCGTAAGCCTTACCAAAATAATCTAGGTGAAGAGCCTACTGGGCGAATATCCCATAAAGTAGGCCATTATCGTAAGTCCTACCAAAATAATCTAGGTGAAGAGCCTACTGGGCAAATATCCCATAAAGTAGGCCATTATCGTAAGCCCTGCCAAAATAATCTAGGTGAAGAGCCTATTGGGCGAATATCCCATAAAGTAGGCCATTATCGTAAGCCCTACCGAAATAAACTAGGTGAAGAGCCTATTGGGTGAATATCCCATAAAGTAGGCCATTATCGTAAGCCCTATCGAACTAAACTAGGTGAAGAGCCTATTGGGCGAATATCCCATAAACTAGGCCATTATCGTAAGCCCTACCGAAGTAAACTAGGTGAAGGGCCTATTGGGCGAATATCCCATAAACTAGGCTATTATCGTAAGCCCTACCGAAGTAAACTAGGTGAAGAGCCTATTGGGTGAATATCCCATAAAGTAGGCCATTATCGTAAGCCCTACCGAACTAAACTAGGTGAAGAGCCTATTGTGTGAAAATCTCATAAAGTAGGCGAGCTGCAAAAGCCCTACCAAATTAAACTAGGTGAAGAGCCTATTGGGTGAATATCCCATTAAGTAGGCAAGCAACGTAAGCCCTACCGAATTAAACAAATGGAAGAACCAAATCAAGAAAAGAAGAAAGCAAGATGAAGAAAAGAAGAAATCAAGATCAAGAAAGGAAGAAATCAAGATCAAGAAAAGAAGAAAGCAAGATGAAGAAAAGAAGAAATCAAGATCAAGAAAGGAAGAAATCAAGATTAAGTAATGAAGAAAGCAAGATCAAGAAAAGAAGAAAGCAAGATCAAGAAAGGAAGAACAAAATCAAATAGAAGAAGAAAGCAAGGTCAAGAAAAGAAGGAAACAAGATCAAGAAAAGAAGAAACCAAGATCAAGAAAGGAAGAAAGAAAGAAAAGAAGATCAAGAAAAGAAGAAACCAAATCGAAGTATTAAAACGCGAAGAACAAAACTATACTTGTCCCAAAAAGATAAGAAATAAGTATCAAATGTACAAGAAGTTGAAGAGCAAAATAAAGGCACAAGTGCCAAAAAGTAAGGCCAATAAGGCCACCTTCCACTCTCAAGAAGCCTAACCACCATTGGCAATATCATCTTTCCCCACATAAGTAACACCTTCCAAGACTTCTATTGCATCAATGACAAGGCAGAGCTCTTCTATAAGACCACCGCCAACCAAAACTTTGGAATAACTACGGCGGTGTTCCTCTACTTCTTTCTCCATGCGTGCATGATCCTCAGCAGTGAAGCCAACCTAATTTTCTTTGAGGCATAAGCCGAAACCAGTAAGAGATTCACACTGACCGATTGACTAGTTACCTCTAGATCTCTCATCGGAGCATGGCAGCTATCAAAACAAGACCATAAGGATGAGATTTTAAAACAAAAGAAGTTGGAACAGTAGTCAATGCTGTCTCAGAGGTGGCGACTGTCTCAGAAATAGTCAAGGAAGGAACCATCGCATCTTCTGTCTCTACGACAGCAGCGGTAGATAGGGCGGTACTCGTCATAATCCCAGAGTTAGCAATAGGAAAAACAACATTGTCGGATGCCACAAGATCATCCGGAGGAAGGGTACAACAACAGCAGCAACGTTAGTCACAAGTTGTTTCTTCGAAGTCGCGATAATCACCTTCGACTTACAGCCTTCCTCTACATAGGCCTTATTTGCCGCTCGATATTTGTTGATGGTTCTATCCCGCCTGTCAAGCCTATCTAAAATAGACTTATGATCAATTTAAAGCTTTGCAAGCTTGGCTCAAGCGACCTCAAGGTCTTCTTTGGCTATAGCTGCCCTCCGGGCTCCGGCCGCAGCTTGAGCCTTTTTGCATATTTTCTTCTGCTCTTTAGCACCGGCTTGTGATTCTTTGCACAATTTTGTTTGCGGCATCCTCTGCTACTCTTGGCCTCTTAATAAGAGCATAACGCTTTTTGCTACTCAAGCACCCTTTATACAAGACGTTTTGCCTCTTCGACAAAGAGAACTTGTTCGGTTTCAACACTAATGGTAAAGTTTTCACCAATAGTGGTCTCAACCTATATTAGGACAAGTCGGACTTGCAAATTATGGCATCTCGACTGTATAAATTTGCAAGACGTCCATAAGCTACGACCACCTTACAAACTGGGGGACTTATGTTATACCATAATTTGGTGTGATTCCCTTAGTGAGCCTATCAAAACACTATTGTCCTACAAATGTACCGGCCCAAAAGGCCCATTCACAAGCCAGATCGGCCCAAATAAACCGTCCCAACAAAGGGGCCCAAAAGCCCATTATGCAAGCCCGATATACCATATGACATATGAATACAGCTTATGACATATGTCATATGACATATAAGGGCTTGGCCCATCAACAGAGGCCCATACCTGCTACTACAATCAAGGAGGTTGATCATCTATAAATACCAGACTCATCCTCATTTACAAGGGAGATTTTTCTTTCTCTTCTTATAATCACTCCTCAGATTGATCTACGAAGATTGACCTATAGTGAATGCGACCTATAGAGATTGATCTACAGAGATTGATCTAAGGGGAGTTTGATCTACAGAGACTGACATATAGTGAATGCGACCTATAGAGATTGATCTACGAAGATTGACCTATCAAGATTGATCTACGGAAATTGATCTACGGAGATTGACCTATAGTGAATGCGACCTATAGAGAGTGAATGCGACCTATAGAGATTGATCTACGGAGATTGACCTATCAAGATTGATCTACGGAGATTGTCCTATAGTGAATGCGACCTATCAAGATTGATCTACAGAAATTGATCTACGGAGATTGACCTATAGTGAATGCGACCTATAGAGATTGATCTACGGAGACTGACCTATAGTGAATGCGACCTATAGAGATTGATCTACATAGATTGACCTATCGAGATTGATCTACGGAGATTGACCTATCAAGATTGATGAAGGTCCGACCTTCACCTTCGACCACGATCGGCCACCATAGAGAAATAATGAACTACGTTCGGCTTGATTCCCTACATAGGATACGTAGGCAGCTTGGCTTAACCCCAAATTCAGTCTGAAATCTACAAACTCCTCGATCCACACCAGTGACTTCTAGCTGACGTAGACGCCATCAACGAGCATCAACTGACTCAACATCAAAGCGCTTACTTTTAGTCAACCTCGACCCAGTTCACGTGCCGTGTTTTTTAGTGCAGGTTTCCCGAACTCAAAGCTAGCTTGGACCAATCAGGAGCTCGAGCTAGTCTGACGTGGAGTGACAAGTCAGCAGACGAAATTACCCCGCATCATAGTTATTTAAATTATATTATGTTTGTATTTAATGTTAATTATTATTATTATTATTATTATTATTATTATTATTATTATTGCTTAATGGACCGTGTAGTTGTTTGAACTTAGTGGTAGTTAATTAAAGTTAGTGGCTAGTGGTAAGAGCTAGGTCACATAAGCGGATGCGGGTGCGAGTGCGGATGCGGGTGCGCTAGTTCGCCAAATTTAAAAATACATAAATTTCAATGCGCCTTAATAACTACTCATGATAATTAATTTTATATAATATTTTAAAAATTATTATGGTGGAAAGACAAAGATATAAGTTTTAAACTACCTCCAATATTCTATATTTATTTTATTTTCAGCCTATTTTTATTCTCCATTTGCTTTGACTGTTCTTTATTGTCATTCATTTGTTTTGTTCTTTACAAATTTCTACGATTATTCATTAAATTTGAATAAAAGAACTAAAAAATCTTAGTGCGAGAACTAAGAATTTATAATGCGTCTCAGTGCGAAGCACGGGGACTGAATGCACCAGTGCGAGACCGGTGCGCCAAAAACTTTGACGGTGTGAAAGATTATGTGACCTAAGGTAAGAGTTAGTGGATAGTTACTTAGTTAATTTTTGTAATTATGTATATATGTAATTGGATGGTGATTGAAGGTAAGAATGAAAAAGTATTATTTTAGCGTTATCAAATATCTTCTAATCTTTATTTATAAGGAGATCTGTCATTTCTCGAATTAGGACTCTATCATTGGTGCTTTCATCGATTTGAACTCTATTACCTCTCGTAATGGATTTTCATTCTGAGTTACTTGCACTTTTCGAACGATATGAGACACGGATGGCTAAGTTTTATGAAGAATGACGAATTAAAACGAAAAACAATTTTCGCAGAATCTATTGTCACATTTGAATGCCGTGAAAAGTTGTATTATCTTGCTGGAAGAGACTGCTACAAGGCCATCGTCAACGTTACACTTGATGAAATTGCGGATCTCAGCGCCGAAGAGAAGCAGCGCATCCGCGATGACGAAGATTTTTTTTACCATCTGTGTGAATTCTAGCCATACTTAATTTATAAATAAATCACTATTGATTTAATATACAACTTGTATATGATTAAATAATTTGAATTGACAAGTTCTTGGTGAATCAAGTATTTCTTGATTTCGCGCGGGCGATAGATAGCTGCCAGAAAGTATAACTCAGAAAGAAAGAAAAGAATGTGTTGTTTTTCGTATTGGTTACCATACTACATGTGATAATTATCAGTTAGCCTATATAATCTTAGTTTGTTTTTTCTTCTTTTTTTTTTGGAAGTCGGAGAAATATAACGTATACAAACCAACCGAACTATCCAAAATGAGAAAGTCTCGGAGAGGCTTTATATCAACAAAAGCACAAGCCACATAACATGAAAAAATAAAAATCTTAAATTTACGTGAAAGTCTTAAATTTCAAATTAATAGCTCTCGCATCACGTTCGACAAATCTCACTGCTATACCCCTCAAGTATGGACGAAATTAAGCTTCAAATCCTAGCTAGATGGTAGGAGCTTTGATATTATACCATGATTTAGCCCCTTCCTTCAATCCAACGACTAAAATCTCTTGTTAGGAGAAGAAACTATAATATTTCATGCATGTGGTCTGATCATACTAGTTCATTAGCAGTTTGAGACAAACTTAAGTCACATCAGACTTGCTAGGAATATTACAAATGAACAGTCGCTTTGTCTTACCCAAAAGTCTTGTGATGGGCTACCATATGCATTAGGTACTTGTTGGGTTTAGTAATTGGGCCCTATTATGAACATATATATTTTGGTGACATTATTTAATTTATATTTTGGTGAAACGACATTATTTAATCTAAGAAGGTCTACCTGATCAGCTTCTATTATTGGGGTTGGATCTACAAACTTGGTACTTTTGTACTTCTTGCCTGTTTCCTATCATAATGAGTTCACATGAATTTATTTACTGTTTACGACGAAATTATATTAATCACTCCTACTTTATTCAGCCATACGGGTCAATAATGAATAAGCTAAGAAACGGCTATAAATCCACCTGTCTAAAATCTAAACTCTAAAGTCGAAACATGAGCTTGTGATGTTTAGCCCAATTCAATTGTAACTTCTTTGATACTAATTCTCAACTTAATAAGCAAGTATTTTTCTCAACATTATTAGTTTTGTGGTGTTTGAGTTTAGTAATTATTTCGTATATAAGCTTTCTATGATGACCGGTGCAATCAATTTGATTAATTTAATCTATATAAAACCTAGCGATGATATAATCTTGAGGGTTACTAAGAAGTTTATCGTGAAGTGCAAGCCAAATAAAGGTTCAGATTTTCTTGGGACTTGATCGATGACCCATCATGTCCTCGTTGTTCTTGGGACACCGAGACACTTCTCCACTTGATTCGAGATTGTCTGTCGAGTCGTGATATATGGCTGGGTATTCTCCATTCTAATGACACACAACGTTTTTTTTCCAAACAAGCCTTCATGATTGGCTTTGTGAAAATCTATACAAGAGAACTCCCATTAATCCTAAAGATATTCCTTGGGCAACAACATTTGCTGCTGCATGTTGGTTTATATGGACTTGGAGATGTAAAAAGGTTTTTGAAAATGTTGAGATTTCTTCTATTAGAGCTATAAATTGGATAAAGTCATCTGCTTATTATGATACAGAAGTTTGGAATAAGCTTTATTCATTTCAAGACTTTGGACGCGTGAGAATGTTGCGTGGACTAAATTGGATACGTCCTCTTCCGAGAATTGTTAAAATAAACGTGGACGGCAGCACCCTTGGCAACCCCGAGAATATTGCACGTGGTGGTGTTGGCCAAAATAGAGATGGGCACTGGCTTTTCGAATTTGCAGCCAATTTAGGCTATGGAAGCATCAAAACCGCAGAATTATGGGGAGTCTTTTATGGTCTCTCAACTGCTATCAATCACGGTATCAACCGCATCTCAATGTCGTGTGACTCAAAAGTTGTAGTTGACCTTTTAAATCTTTCGTCGCCCAAAATTCATCCACACAATAGTCTGATCAACTCTTGTCGCCAACTTATATCCAGCTTTATCTCATGTGAAGTCCACCACGAGTACAGATAAACAAATTTTGTGGCCGATCGTCTTGCTAACATTGGCCAATCTCTGCCCTTCGACGTCCAAGTTCATGCTCAACCACCGCACTCTGTTTGTTATCTCTTATATGATGTTGTTGACGACACGAGCTTTCGTTTCATTGCCGAGTAGCTAGTTTTTTGTTCTCCTTCTCTAGGGTCTTCCCCTTCCTATGTAGCGAAAAAAAATATTTGAGGATTTTTGGCACAACACCCTCCTATAATATAGGAAAGAAACGCATTACTCTCATGTAAAAAAAGAACAGACATATTACCCTTATTGATATACGAAATAGGCACATTACCCCACTGTAAAATATGTATAGGCAAATTACCCCCTTGTAATATATGAAATAGGTACAGTATACGAAATAGGTACATTACCCTATAATTTTTAAAAAGTTGCACACCATCCATTAATACATGTGTACGGAAATGAGGTATTTTGCACCGTATAAAAACACACAGGGGGGAGGGGTAATGTGCCTTTTAAACATCACACATGGGAGTAATCTGCCTATTTTATTATTACATGGGGGTAATATGCCTATTTCGTATATCACATGGAGTAATATGTCCTTTTTTTACATGGGGTTAATGTGTCTATTTCTGATATTACAGGGGGTGTTATGCCAAAAAATCCAAACCAAACCAAACTAAACAACCAAGCTTGTAATTTCGATAAATTAGGGTAGACTATATGAACCATCAATGAATCACGTTAAGTTGTGAACATGAATCTCCTGCCTCCATACATTTCGGTTGACGAGCATGTCTTAATTCAAATCTTTTAGCTTCATGTCGTTCCGTATGACCTCCATCCACGTTTTTTCGGTCTTTCACGAGCTCTAGACGTTTGTCCCAAGTCGAGACCTCAACTCGTCGTAGCGGTGCATCTATTGATCTGCATTTAACACACCCAAATCATCTTAAACGATTTTCTCGCATTTTCTCGTCGATGGCCGCCACATCCAATTTATGTCGAATATCTTCATTGCGTACCTTATCTCTCCTGGTGTTACCGCACATCCACCGTAGCATGCGCATCTATGTGATGTTCATTTTCTGTGCACGACGTTGCTTAATAGCCCACCACTTAGAGCCATAAATCAAAGCATATCTAATAGCCGTATGATAGGACTTTCCTTTAAGCTTTAAAGGAAATTTACGATCGCAGAGGATCCCTGTTGCACTCTTCCACTTTGACCATCCAACTTGGATGCGGTGGTTGACATCTCCGTCTAACTCTTCATCCTTCTGCAGTATGGAGCCTAAATACCGAAAACGCAAACTTCTCGGTATTTCTTGGACCGTGCCATCGTTGTTTCTTCGTTGTTTGCTAAACTTGCATTCGAGGTACTCTGTTTTTGTTCGACTTAGTCGAAACCCTCATGCTTCTAATATTTGTCTCCATCGTTCTAATTTAGCATTAACTCCCGTTCTTGTCTCATCGATGAGGACAATATCGTCTCCAAACAACACACACCATGGAACTCGATCTTGATTGGTTCTGGAGATTTCATCAATTACAATGGCAAACAAAAATGGGCTCAGAGTTGACCCCTGATGTAAGCCAATTCTAATCGGGAAGGCGTCTGTTAAACCGCCACAAGTTCGAACACTTGTCACCACATTCTCATACATACCTTTTATAATGCTGATATATTTAATGAGTACCCCCTTCTTCACCAAGGTCCACCATAAAACCTCTCGAGGTACTTTGTCATATGCCTTTTCTAAGTCAATAAAGACCATATGCAAATCTTAACTCCTTTCTCGAAAGCGTTCAATGAGCTGATGAATCAAATGGATGGCCTCTATGGTCGACGTTCCGGGCATAAATCCAAATTGGTTCTCAGATATGGGAACAATTTGTCTCAATCGGTGTTCGATCACCATCTCCCATAGCTTCATGGCATGAGGCATAAACTATATCCCACGATAGTTAGAACAACTTTGGACACCACCCTTGTTCTTTTGGTATTTTATTTGGTCGCCATATTTTGTTGAAGATGTCCGTCAACCAGGTCACACTTATCTCACTCATGCTTCTCCAAGCCTCGATAGGGATACCAACTGGGCCAACAACTTTTCGTGTCTTCATCCTCTTCAAAGCATCTTTGACTTCTAACCTTCTAATACAACATATAAAATTGCGATTTAGATCTTGAGGGGACTGCGAGATGTCACCCACTTCTTGGGTGGGGCCTCCATTGAATAAACCCTCGAAGTACTCCCTCCACCGTGCTTTGACATTGTCCTCACGCACCAAGACAGAATGGCCTTCATCTTCGATGCATTTCACTGCACCTAGGTCTCTAGTCTTCCTATCTATAATGCGAACAATCCTGTATATTTCCTTCTCGGCCTCCTTGTTATCCCTCTTCTCATAAACTTCCTTGTACACAGCATCTCGCGCTAGTCGAACAACTTTCTTTGCTTCTTTCGAGGCTAGCTTATACTTTTCGAAGTTTCCTCCATCATAGTTCTTCTTCAAATCCCTATAGCAATCCCGTTTGGCCTTGATTGTCGCCTTCACTTCTTCATTCCACCATGACGTGTCTTTACCTGTCAGGCTGCTACCTCGGGATTCACCAAGAGGTCTTTAGCTACCTTCTTGATACAACAAGCCATTTTGGTCCAAGTTGCATCTGCATCGTCGTGAGTCCTCCAATCTACCTCTCGAACCACTCGTTCCACGAAGGCCTTCTAGGTAGACTCCTTAAGCCGCCACCACTTAATTCTAGGTTCCATCCGGCGGGTACTCCTCTGCAATCCTTGTCGCAGTCTAATATCCAACACCAAAAGCCTATGTTGCGTAACCACACTTTCTCCGGTGATGACCTTGCAATCTAAGCAACAACTTCTATCCGCCCTCCTAGCTAAAAAAAAATATCTAGCTCTTATTCGACCTACTCCTATAAGTGTCAAATGAGATTATCTCTTCTTAAACCAAGTATTTGCTATAAGCAAATCATAGGAGAGTGCGAAGTCTAACATAGCGTTGCCCGACTCATTGCGATCCCCAAAGCTGCACCCACTGTGGATGTCCTCGAACCCATCATGGCTAGATCCTACATGGCCATTAACGTCACCTCCAATAAATAGTTTCTTGGTACTAGGGATTCTTTGGACCATCTCGTCTAAATCCTCCCAAAACTTGCATTTAACAGCTTCGTCTAGTCTTATATGTGGTGCATAGGCACTAATGACATTCAAGATATTATTTCCTATTACCTACTTGACCAGTAAGATCCTGTCGCCCTTCCTTCTGACCTCCACCACGTCCTCGAGCCAAAGCTTATCTATGATGATCCAACACCATTTCAGTTCTTTTCTGTCCCGGTATATCAAAGCTTACAACCCCAAGGGTCTACGACTTTGGCCTTCTCACCAACCCACTTGGTCTCTTGCACGCACAAGATGTTGATCCTCCTCCTAGACATCGCCTCAGCTAACTCGGCCAATCTTCATGTGAGTGATTCCACATTCCACGATGCAAGGCAAACTCGTCATTCCTTGACTAACTTCTTTACCCTCACTCGTCTTGGAAGGTGAGGGAACCCTTGCTCATTTGACACCACACCCGGACGTCGATGTGGCGCGTCGCTTTCGGGCGACGACCTAGAAACCCTTGTCCATTTATCACTACATCCGGGGTCTGATGTAGCGCGTCGCTGAGTAGGAAATGTCCCAACGAAATTCATAGTATGGTTCATATCATAGGATGTGATAGAGTTTTCACGTTGGCTGTCACAAGCCTACCACAACCCTCCTCTTTTATCTGGCTTGGGACAGGTAATGAAAGCTCACTGGCCGAGTTACGCCACAAAACTCATTTGGGCTAATTAAGGTGTGACATTTTATTATGTGTGGAGCATGGGCATATTGAAATCTACTTGGTATTGACCTCATATCGAGTCTCAGACAGTGTTTGAAAGCGGATAGAATGGAAGTATAACCACTTTAATGTATGAGCGGGCATTGAGGAGTTTTCGTTATAATATTATTATATCATGCAGTTAAAATCTAGTAAGTTTTATTATGCATCTGCAATCTGCAGAGGGCATACGTACTTGACTTTTATCACTTGCGAACTTAGGTTTACATGCAAGTTTATTTGTAAACTTGAGGGTTCAGTTTTTAAACTCTTATAAAAAACATAAGGAGCATAAAATTAAATCACGGTTAAGTTAAAATTTATAATTAGACATGCATCAGTAAAGATTTTGAAATGGTCTCACAATGTTCAGTACTTCGTAGTGATAATTAATAGCACTTTACCCATAAAGATAGTTTTTGGCACTTTTCCCTCTGAATCTTGAAATTAAGCACTTTGTCCTTGAAGTTTTGAAAAATGTAGCACTTTACTCCATTAAATGCTCATTACTGTAAATTAATTTGGCACGAAAAATGTACTTTGTTGCGTACATTTTCATAGGAGGTCCAAATATGTTTATCTTTGGTACATATAATTAAATTTAGATAATAAGTAATTGAACTTTGAAATTTGAATACTTATTTATAGAGAGACAGAACTTTCAGGGGTTAAATTATAGTGCTTAGTTCTGGATTCTAGGAGCCAGAGTGCCATAACTTGTCATTTTTGCTGGGGAAAATACTCTTTTGATAATAAATTATATATTCAAAATGTGTTAAATCGCGTTTGAGAGAGGCTAGGTTGCTAATTGCTATATTAATTAAGGAATACTGAGAGAGATATTTTAGAAGGCGCTATGATCACTCCTTCGCTCTAGAGGTAACGAAGATAATTTTGATCTTTTTAAGGGTTCGCGTGACACCATATATTTAGTATTCACTAACACAGAGATAATTAATCACACAAGTAACAAAAAAGTCAGAAACTGAAGCGATACGCACTACAAGAGTTTATCACAAAACAAAAGGAAAAGAAAGTGATTAAAGGTTAAATAGTTAAATTATTCTAATCAGCTGAAATGACATAACGAAGTGGTGTTACAAATTAGAGGGTTGGCTTTGACCGCCACATGCATCTTAGAGAAGAAAAAAAAAGGAGGAAATGGTAACAAACAAGAACAAAGAGGTCTCTCTGAGTAATTAAATTAAACGTACATAATTTTATACCAAAACAATTAACATTATATCTTAAAGTTGTTGGTTATCTGAATTATTTGACTCGATCCTGGATAACATCGAATCCCATCTCGGTAGGGTCAGTAGCTTGAACTTCATAGTGGATGCCATCTAATGCTCTCCTTAATCCATCTTTAGATGTTGCATACAATATTTTAGCTCTAATTCTTGAAGCTGTTGGAGCCCTGTCAAAGTTAATTAAATGCGCTTGTCAATGATTAGTGAATTGATCATAAATTGGAAAAATTATCACACAATGTATTTGTGTCACGTGTATTGCTTAGACAATTAATAGAATTTGCATCAAGTGCACTGTTGCCAATGAAAATCAGATCATATATAGTCCGCAAAAGTGGTGTAATAAAAAAATGAGTTAATACTTAATAGCAAAACGTAACGTAAGCACCAATGGTTGTTTGCTCAAGTGGTAAGGGAGTTGAGTTCACTTAAGCAAGGTCTCGGGTTCGAGTCTTGTGGATGTAAAAAACACCGTTGGGAGAGCCGCCCCCTCAAAAAGGGACCGACAGTGCTCGACTGGATTAGTCGCATAAACGGACACAGTGAGAAATCAAAAAAAAAAAAAACGTAACCTAAGCTATCATGTGTTATTTTTAATTGCCGCGTGATGCCCTGTTGTATTTTTATGATTAATAATAGTTTCTTCAGAAAAAAAGGTAAGAAGAATATGTATGAAATTCAATTTGAACAAATATTAATAATTTATGTATCAAAAAG
This sequence comes from Linaria vulgaris, assembly GCA_948329865.1. NCBI lineage: Eukaryota > Viridiplantae > Streptophyta > Magnoliopsida > Lamiales > Plantaginaceae > Linaria > Linaria vulgaris. The sequence goes on from OX415249.1 coordinate 118,182,317, forward strand.
ATCAAATACTGTAATCAGTTTCAGTACGGATTAATTACATAATAATATGAAGTCATTATGTAGGAGTCCATGCGTGACGTACCATGCAATGAAGAAGATCTTGCTCTTACGACAATTGTCAACCGTCACAAAGTCAAAATCAAACACCGCATACCGGCAGTCATCCTCAGGGAGCGCCGCTGTGAGGTCATGGTAGCATTCTCCGGGACCACCAACCTTGTCGACGGTGAGCAGCTTTGAGCCCTCATCAATCTTGAACACTATGTATCTATGCACCTTCTTCCACTTCATCTCCATAAACGAGTTCTTACATTCTTCTGTTACCCACATTCCTGTCGTCGCCTATACAATCAAACAACATTAAACTATGTTTAATTAACTGAATTTCTATGTGTGTGTGAAAATAGTTGGGAAAATGAGTTTACCATCTTGAAAGCCATCGCCATGATGAAGTGGTTACAAGGGTCGTCACTTTTTCTTGGAATAGTTTTGTGATGAGATTTGTTCAATTTTGTGAAAAGGTGGGGGACTGATCGAGTAGTAGTAGTACTAGTTGGTGGTATTATATAGGATTTGGGTAGTGAATTGCCACTATGGTTGCGCTATAATTACTAGTTTGTCAAAGATATAGATTTCGGACATTTGTAAGAGGTCTCCTATATATTAGATATAACAGTGTTATTTAAACTGAAATATAATAGGGGAATAAACATTTAATATTCATTATTTTAAATGCCTCTCTCTCGAAAATTTGGTATTGTGAATTCTTACTTGGGGTTGGGGAGGATTTGTATTATTAATAGGTGTAAGGTTTTTAATTTAACATATGCAATTAAATTAAATATGATTAAGTTGAGGTGGATCTCGTGTATAATTTCGAAAGCGATATTGTACCACTAGTCCAATATATACAATAATTGTCCCATTCATCCTCCGATCAAACACCTAACGTAACGAATGATGAAAATTCTTCCTCTCGGTTAATTATTCATGCAATTAAATTGATATTTGATCTCGAATCCCGAACTTGCGTTTATCAATAAACTTGTCCCAAGGAATATATGTAGGGAACTTGCATTATCCTAATACTTCTTATGACCTTCGTATGATGAGTTCAAGTAGACTTATTATATTACTCGTTCATGATTAATCCAACTGAACAGCTGCATAAGATTACAGAATCAAGAAAATTAGATAATTTACAAGCACTAAAAGTCTAACTATGCCAATGAAATGCATGTTGAGAAGACATGCCCCGCGTGCTTGTGTCCTTCAGTAAGCCTACAACTTTGAGTATTTCGTAAAATGCAATCTTACAAAACAATTTACGGACGAATTAAAATGAACGGCAATTACGAAAGCATAACTGTTTTCTTGATAGTAAGGCTCTGTTATGTGACGGTTTGACAATTCACTGCATGCAAGCAACAAATTAAACCCTTTTTGTATTGTATATGCGGCGGAATACTCCATTTATTTGAGGATATAATTCACTTGCAGAGTTGGGATTTTAAATGCAAAAAGCCTTTTCTATGGTTCTCTCTTAGAAATGTCTATATATTTTATTATTCCAAACTTTATATATGAAGAATTAAGATCTCAAGCATGTTTACAAGACCGAACTAATTTTATCAACGAGTAAATGTAATTTGTATTAAGAGTATTTGAGTAAGATCCAAGAAAAGAGAGAGAGAAAGAAGAGAATAGCAAACTTTTGCAATCACATGGGATTACGCTGCCATTTTTCCCACAAGGGGTTAACTTTCTTGTTCGATGTAACAGATGAGATAGTACATTTTTTTTCGCATCTCATTTCTATTTAGATTATTAATGCCCATCTTTTTACTGCTATGGCACATTAATATAATTTCACGACACACACCAGAAATCTGGTCTTACAACAAGAAATAATTAATGACTTGGGCAGGACATTTGGATCGAAAACAGGACACTTTGTCTGATCAGACAAGCAAAAGCAACAAGAAAATGTTACCCGAAAGAGAGTGGCTTAATCCGATTGATACCTAAAGCATACATTGTCCTATTTTATGAAAGAAATATAGAAAGATCATGTGCAAGTCAAACACCAGCTTATGGGGTCAGATCTCAACAAATCCAGCTACATTTTATCAACTTCTTCCCAATGGATTTAACCTTCTTTACAACTAAGTGGGACTCCATGGTGGCAATTAAAATCCATACTGCAAGCATTTCTACTAAGTATGAGCAACCCCCCCCCCCCCCCCCCCCGGATGTTAAGGTCTAATAACACAAGTATTCTTCGTTCTTGAACAATTTACGACTACATAATCCGTTCAAATTCAAGAAAAAAGTAACATTATGATAAATATATACTTTCATGATATTTAAAATAATCTAAGCGAGCAATTGTAATTATTCGTAATAGTAAACAGTCAATTCTTTATTCATAATTGTAATTATTCAAAGCTTAAGCTTTTCACGATCACCATTACTATGGAATGTTACATGACCAACTAACATAATTAACCCCTGTGTGATTTCACCTCGCCTAACTTATGAAGCAGAAGGTTACATGTTAAAATTTAGCAAAGAAGGTGCGCATGCAGGAGGCTCATATTTAAGACCATATATCAAATAATGTCATTCAGAAGAACAGTCCACTACACGTTAGAAATTTCGAAAAAATTGAAGAACTTACATCACAAATCACAATTTTCTAAACAAAGATATTCACAAACTCAATAAAGCATGTTATTGTGAGCCATACCATCACAAACCAAAGATAATTAGTCAGTTTATTAACAGTTCAACGCATACACAAATGATTTTATTGAACAAGGCTTGGTACAGACTCGAATCTCAGATATGCACAATATGCCGTCTGGCAATTATACCTCCAAGCAGAACCAATTACAGATAGTACAACATAGGATTAAAAAAAAGGAGATCACACAACAAGCGGAGTTCTGGAGACAAAACCTGTCCTATGACTTCTACTGATAGGAAGGTGAACGTAAACTTCATGAACATCTTGTTTATAAACTTCACCCCTGTCCCTGTCAATAGCGTAGCAGACATAAACCGTCTCGATGACGTTGTCCAGAACGTGCACAAAGAAGCCCAGTATTATGATCAATAGTATCCATGCCATGAGAGCCACAAAGTACGCATCGTTCCCAAGGTGAACAACAGCTTTCAAAATGACAGTGGCCTGCATATTAGGTGAGAAGTTCTTCATTCAACTTCTAAATATAAATAAGAGATAATTAGACATCTTCAACAATTCCTGAAATTTTAATAGAAGTTCCAAATTGGTCTGACCTACTTGGTGTCTTAGTAGGCCTTTGAGGCTCCTTGTATAGTTATTCAAACTATAAGACAAGTTCGCATGATACAGATTAAACTCAAAAGAGTAATTATTATTCCTACAGAGAGTGATATTTATTAGAAGTAAACTGAGGTCTTTAAACATCCCTATAAGCAATAGATTCACCCAAGAAAGCTAATAGAATCATATAAGTGATAACTAGTATGCAAGCAGAACGATGTACTGCTACTAAATTCACTGTGCAAACAAAGAAAAGTACACTGGAACGGTGGACTATTAACAATGCTGGGTTTCAGAATTGGGGAACTTATTATATAGTTCAAACGAAATAGTTCGAGAATTGGAAAGAACTGCCATATTATTTGCAACAGTTTTTCATACATGTAGTTAACTACGAAACATGAAACTCATCAAAGTTCAAGTCATCAATGTTATAGCCATGTTTGCCAGGTATGATGCGTAACTCATGAACCTTAAAAATCTTCAATAACAACACGAAACCATACAGAGAAAGCATGTTTGATTCTGGTGATGAGATAAGGTGGGATAGATCAAATAAGTAAATAAAATAACGAAATGAATAAAATAACGAAATATATCTTAAGATTGGTTTCCCATAATGCAACTTTTATTGTTATATTTGTTTTATTTTTAGGGCATGAAAGGCAAAAAGAAAACATATGAGATTCTTATTATCAAATTGAATCTGGGACTACATATCATGATGGTAGACACATAATTTGTATTTAACTTAATCACAGATTCTATTTAGTGCATTCATTTGAAGCAGCCCTAAAAGATCACATGATATAACTAAATACATAATGCAATCTGGTTCCATCAACAAAGCTAAACATGATGAAAATGTTGACGGTAACCATTCTTTAAATAGATGAATTATCTGCAAGTTCAAAATAATTAAGAACTTGTGGAGTCCACGTGTGGGGTAACCCAAATATGTTAACTCAGCTTACTATTAATGAGATTATTATATAGTTAAGGGAGAATCAAACTTACCACTATTGCATAAATTGCAGACAATACAAGTACAATTCCGCCAAGTATTCGAGTGGACACAGTCTCCACAAATACTGTTGACAGAAGGTTGCGTTTAAGAAGTTCATATGTCATCTTTGCAGCACTGCAATATGCTTCACCTGTTATGGCAGCAAAGTTTATAGTGAACTTGTTCAGAAAATCAAAAGCTGACAATAGGGTGTTGACGCAGCAACGGAGAATAAGATTCACGATCCCTGATGCATCTTCTTGTCTCGCATTGTCGACCATAGAGCGGACAATGCGGACAACACAGATGAGTAAACCAGAGAAACATATTGTGCCGGAAGAGGGACCAAACGCATTTCTGCATTTTTTAACAGGATCAGAAATTTCGACACATAAAAAAGTACATTTAAAAATGGAAGAGCCACACTATATAATATCACTGCAGACAACAGATACATTTGATTTATATATAGCCAACCACCTAGGATATGTGTAAATATAACTGAAAGAGAGGACTTGCTGTAAAACGACTTGGACATAATACCAAAGATTATATCAATGAGATAAAGTAGATAAGATACTGACAAGCATGTAATAAAAAAGTACCAAGGATTCTGTCCATTACATAAAGCATGTCGAATATGTACAAGTATAGAATGATAAGAACATACTCAAAATGATAAGCATATCAACTAATCTAATTTCAGCACCAGCTAATTGCACTCTATAATTCAACGTAACCTGGCGCATATAAATCGTATGCGCCAAGCTAGTGGCATATATATTTCATCAGAGGACCTCAAAGAAACTGTGAGATTTAGTGAGTTGGTCACTTGAACTAACGAACTAAGTAATTTGGCAACGAACTTCTCTCTTATGAAATGTCGATCAAATTCATAATGCTTTCTTCTCTAATGGATGACAGAATTAAAGGCAATATGTAACATTGCCCGATTATCACAAATTAGCTTCATTGGCTAAATGTGTTTCAATAGCAACTCATTTACCTACTGCTTTAGCGACAGCTTGGAACACAATATCTAGCGAGCGTGTGTGTGTGTAGAACATATGGTCCTGCCCAATCTGCTTCAAAGCCGCCAATAATATGAGTTTGTCTATTATCTTGGAACAACAACCCTTTTCCATGCTATTTTAGAATCCTACAGCATTATAGTGCTACTACATTGAGAGTCCAAAACTGGCTCAGAATGCTATATCCAGGCGAATTATTGTGAGATAGTTCAATCAACCGAGCCTCCCATATTTTTTCCTAGATCATCTAACGACTACCCTTCACCAGGAAGTAACTTAACATTAGGATCAATTGGAGTTGTTTATGGGCTGGGAACCTACTATTCCAGCTTCTCTTAAGAAGAGCTTACAAACACCATAGCAATATCAAAATTTCCAACATGAAGCATAGAAAGCCAATACGTAAGTCACAAAAAAATAAAAATAATAAGGAGTTCGAAATGTAACTAACTATAATACCACAGTCACAGACTCGCAGATGCCTCCTTTATATACTGTTTCTATTTTAAGGTACGTAAGAAGATTTTGATGTTTTCACAAGATATCTGATTGGAAAAGGGGATCTTCTATTTACTGGGTTAAGGCGCGCTGCAATTTTGTCCTACTCTTAGTATCTTATCTTTCAGCTATAGTGATATAAACCAAAAGAAGCTACCTTACTAATCCGTAATCCAGATAGGCCTAATAAGCATCACTCACTGACCGTGATTATCATAACCATAGGTACTTGTATATCATCCTTGTGATAGGTCCAGAAAAGTTAAGTTTGATATTCCTCGGTTTTTATGAGGTAAATAATCGTCCATTCCATGATTTGTTAGATTGCATACAGGACAATTTGAAATATTATAACATAACCGATATTGATAAATCTCGAGTTACCAAAAAAAGGTCTGCTAAGACATTTTGGCAATCAGTCAGAACTGAGTGTGAATGCACTAATTATTCTCCAATCTCTACAACATGGTTACTAAGAAGACCTTCCTTCAAAGATTAGCAAAGTTATTATGTAACACAATCATTGGCAATTCCTTCCTAAGGATTTCTGCTATCTAGTCTAGAAGTTGATCAAGAGTATGCTCAAGGCATCACTGTAAACCAGCCCGTCAAGTTGTCATTCTCCTTTTACATACCAAGACCAAAACTAAAATCCTAACCATAGTAAGATATGCTATCCAAAGACAAGCAACACAAAAAAAGTGAACACTAAAAACGAAAACTTCTCAGGAGCTGCTAGACAAAAGAAAGCTTGTCCTATTACACATGGACAATGCAACTATCACACCTCTAGAAACAAAATATCCGGAGAACCAACTACCACTCATAGAAGACTTGCTTAATATATAAATTTAATTTGCCATTCATTTACTTAACAGAGGCAGTTACCTCAAGGAACTTCTTATTCCACGCTTTGGCCCAGATTCTTCCTTGGAGAAATACCACTGTGCAATAGTTCCACTGATCACATATACCTGAGCTTCCACCAGAGCAGCAGCAGACCACAACATTGTCAAGATCGCCAACGTATAATAAGCAGGCACCCAACTATCCTGTTTCCATGCACAATAGGTCTCTCCATGTTTCTCTTTAGGCACAATTTTTCCATTCCCATTTGCAAATATCAAAAACACGACAATCGGCACATAGTACACAAATAAACCCACCGTCAAAGCTGGAAGAACACCAAACAATCCCATATTCCTCGACAACGCATTAGAAGCTACCCCAATAATCCTCACAGTCAGCTCAATTCTATGCCAATTCACCACGAAAATCCACACAACCACCCCAATTATCAAGAACACGAAAACGAGCACAACAATACGATACGCTAAAGGCAGCGCATCACTGCACCTGGAGCTCATAGTGCAAGCAACAAACCAGTAAACATTAATGAAAACCGGGATTATCACAAAGAACGGAAGCATAGCATACACTATCTGTTTGGTGTAGTGTTTGAGCAACAAGAGCACAAACAACGCCAAAGGTGCGCTCAAAATCAAAGTGATTACAAGGGTCCATACCAAACTCTTCAAAACACCGGAGTTTCCCGATTTCACCGAAGTGGGGTTGCTCCAAAAAGACACATAATCAGCAAAACCAAACAAAAGATCAAACTTTGAGGAAATTAAAGAACTGGGCTTTGCATGCAAAGTGTTTGTAGAAAGACCCCACTGAGAATCTTGCACAAGCTTGCAAGAAGAAGAGGTGGTGTTGTAAGTAAAGGAGGAGATTTGAGCACGGTGTGGGTTTTTGTGAACAGACGCGAAGATTCCGAAGCCAAAAGTGGCGAGTACGAGGATGCAGAAAATGATGAGAAAAGGCAAGTCTTTGAGAGGACGAGGGCCGTAATTGTAAGAGATCTGAAGGTACTGGGATTGGTCTTCGTCGGTGCCGGAGGTGGAAGCTAAGAGGGGCTGAGTGGCGGCGGCGATGGGGTGGTTGGGGTCGCCACTTCCGTCCATTGGAGAGGGGGTTTTGTGTTGTTGGAGTTTTGTTTGACTATTTCATTTCAGTGAGCTGGAGGATTTGTGGATCAATTGGATTTCAAGGTCGGTTTAGTTATTACTTTTAGAATTAAAGTAGTTGAGTTGTAATGGCGAATCTAACTCTGGTAAGAGTTTGGAGTTTTGAAATTTTATTACTTATGTAATTATGTTTAAATTCATTTTTTTTTTTAATTTTCACTATTAAATTGTTTTGTTATGCTTCTGGGCTTTTTGGTTATATGATCCTTTTCGCCTAAAACAATTTGTAACTAATGTTTCAAAACACCTTTACTTAACAGAAGAAGATTTTGCTGTTTTCACGATATATCTGCGAGAAGAAGATTTTATGGGTTCCTATGCTGCAAATTTGTCCTACTACAAGTACCTCCTTATCTTTCAGCTACTGTTAGTCTGTTACTAGTAATATAAAATTATAAACCAAAAGAAGAAGAAAAGAAAAAAGATTGTTACGTGCAAAATTGCAAATCCTATCTTGCACCCACCATGTCATCATGAGTCAATTCAAGCCAGCCGAGAGCACATGATCATGAAGCTTAACATTAAACATTCAATAGAACCAGTTGTGACATCCGGCATTTAATATTATTAATGATAAAATCTTTCAATTGAAATTGCGCATTGCTGATAACATTATTTATTAGCTAGTTGTTTTACCATTAGATGTGATTTCTTGAAAATTAAAAGACTATATAAACAAAAAAAATGTTGAAAGGTTTTAAAAATGAACTTGACCCACATTTTTGCTAACGATATAACAGGCTAATTTTTATTATTTATTGACCTTTTTTTTTCGCAGAAAGAAAGAGGAACTCTCACGTCAACGCTCAACACACCTCACCACCCCCCTTCAAAAACTAGAACCAGTTAAAGAACGGTTGACGCACTATCAATTTTGTATAATTCAATGCGTATTTGGGTGACCCATTGGCCTTTAAAATATTTTACTGCTCAGTTTTTTTGTTTCAATACTAACAGTATTATGAACATTATTAACTAAAAGAGATGTCATATGATATGGTTGAAAACTCGGGTGCTGTTGTTTAAAAGTAAGACGAAGAGAAATGTCATTTATATTATTAAAATCTACCGGACTGTCCAATAGGAACAGTAATCCACAAAAGCTATGTTATCCCAAAGAATAATATAAAATAATATGAGTGATTCTCATAGTAAACTATATAATATATCTCAACTCATTTTACACCACGTTGCACTAAAATAGTCATGGTCAACAAGATGCAAAAAAATGCAAAAAATGTTTGATTTGGATGATTAGCATGAGTAACAATAACGATTGTCCGTTTACTGAGAAAACATTTTCTTCAATAGTAAATCATATATCAGTGGCTGCAACTTCAAACACATATTACAGTATTTACCAGAAACCACAGGTAGTGAAATCAATGTATATGCCTATTAGTAAACAGAAGAACACGAAAAAGAGGATATACGCCCAGAGAACTCTAACCGGATCCACAAGGTAAGAAACTTTTAAAATTTTACAGCATTTTTGTGTGTTATATTATGTTGCTGAAGTCCGGCTATCCTCATCCCATTTGCTCTTGGGTATCTCCCCAGAGTCGGCAATGAGTACTTTCTTCCTCGGTTTCCCACTGTACGTTCCCGCACTACCCTCGATGGCATACACCGTGTCCATGCCGTCAATGACTTTGCCAAAAACAACATGCTCTCCATCCAACCTGCGTGGAAGAAGTCGTGAAGAACTCAGGGACATTACCAACATTTTAACTAAAATACAGAGTGAATAACATCAGAGAATGATGTTTTCTTTAATTACAGAAACCCATCTCACTCTCCAAAGTGTTAAAACAGTGATAGATTACCTTGTTACTTAAACTTCACTAGGTGTCCCCACGACTGTTTAAACTTCAAAGGGCATATCTTTTACAGTTTTTCAAAAACCAAAAAGAGTTTTTGTAATTATTCACACCTCACGATAGGTTTCTGTAACTCAGGATGAAACCTTATAAAGTGTAAATATAATTATCTGTAATATATATAAGCATATTAAACATACCAAATGCTAATAAACGTAAGACTGCATATAATTTCTTTATAACTATTAAGGATGATCAACACCCTTGAGTTCTAGTCTAGTACATAATCCAAATATTTGAATAGTAACAAAGAGATCCTCTCAAACTTGGAAAACTGAAACTGGTTGGGGCATGTTCGTAATATTTGTAATTATTGAAACCTCAAGGGAACCTAACAGACATTTATTTCCAAATTTAGGGAGTTTCTCCACAATTTTTCAAATTTCATGAATTTTTTTGTTACCTATCCCATATTTCAGTTGATTGTGTACTATCAGAAAGTAAACATAAGTTCACTAAAAGATCGAGTGCTAACTGCTTGGTTGTATTACGAAAATGCGTGCAAAAAGATTTAACGAGTATGATATATTTTGCAAGAGATGCACTTTGATTCATAACTTCAACACCATAGTTGGTAGAACAGCGTTGTCTCAGACGTTCAAACTTACCAGTAAGCCTTGACTGTCGTGACGAAAAACTGTGAGCCATTAGAGTCCGGCCCTGAATTCACCATGGCAACAATGCCTGAAAATATCAGATTGAGAAAGTGAGATTTATTCTGCTTCTTGTGTAGACATACAGACACATACAAGCGTCTCAAATCGAAGAAATACTACAAAATCATCAGAGACCTGGATGGGCATGCTTCAACTTGAAATTTTCATCACGGAAAGTGCCGCCATATATAGATTGATTTCCTCTTCCATCTCCAGAGACGATATCTCCACCTTGTATCATGAATCCAGGGATAATACGATGAAATGGAGTTCCCTTATAGTGTAGCACTTTCCCATTACGAGCTTTTCCCATCTCCCCTGATTTAGCAAAGAAAAAGGATAATTTAATGAACAAGGAAAAAGACAAATAATAGGCTCTTTATTAAAACATTCGATAAAGAATGCTGTTAACATCGGTGAATCTTGTTACTAATGATTGGTTCTTCAAAGTACCTGTACATAGAGCTCTAAAATTCTCTGCAAAGAAAATTGGAAATATATAATCAGGAACTTCATGCCAAAAACAGAAGTAAGTAAGACAAGTGAGCAGAAAGAAGACATTACCCACAGTCTTTGGCACAACTTCTCCATATAATCCAATTGTAATTCTCCCTGTAGACATTTAGGTGTGATATTTATAATTCAAACAGGAGAGAGGAAAACAAAGAGAGAGTTCAGAACAAATAAAAACCCTATGTACTATTTTGAATCCTTAAGGATTTTATGCCAAGTAGATTGTCATATCTGACATGAGATACGAAAAACTTGTGGTAGTATAAGTAATCAGAAGACTTGATGAGTTTTCCGTAGGCCGCTCATAATCACTTCTAGTAATATCTAAAACAAATTACATATGTTTATACATCATAGGATGGATGTCACATTAACAATTATAAAAACAAAATTAAAAATACTCTTGTTGATTCTCCCAAATAATTAATCTGGAGCATCTTTAAAATATAGTGTGACATGAAGATGCAAACTTTTGCCCCTCAGATATTTTTGTAGCAGGTTTTTGTGGGTGTTTTCTAGCAGCAGAAGGAAGAGAGATGGAGCAGTATAAATTTAAGAACTGTAAATTATCAAACAAAATTGTCCCTTCCGCACACATAATATATTGACAAACAGGTAACTTCCAATTCAGAAAAAAACTGGTGATATTCAGGGGAAAAGAAAAGTTGAACTGCAAATTTAAAATGAAATTTTGCACCAAGAGTTTATAATAGAACCAAACAAGAGACTCAGAAGGGCATGTACCTATCCGTTGTTTATCTATGTCAACATCTAAAAATACCCTATGCGTGATTTCATAGACCTCCCCTGCTTTCTCCACCTCCTAGAGATAAAGAAGAAAAAGAATAGTTAAAAGAACAGTCAAAATATAACTAATCTTGAGAGTACAATCTTCCATGAAAGTGGCGCAACGATCAAACTAAATGAATAAAAAAATTAATGCATATACACAACCCCAATAGGTAAGGAAAACGTACTTGAATTTGTACATGAAGGTAAACTAAACATAACAAAACTGCAGTTCTCTTTGGCATGTTGCATACGTATCTTGAACTAAAATAGTACCTTTTCTTTTGCCTCCCAAAATCCAGATTATTAAATGAAACTATCGCCAATCTCTTTGAATTATTAAAATGAATTGTAAGAACAAATTAACGTAAACAGCCTCGTTGCAAAAAAACTGAGGATGAGGATAGATGTTGATAAAAGTACACATTTTCCTACATCACTTGCAGTTACCTAGTTTTCCATATTAATGTTGATTCAAGGGATAACTCAAACAAAGCATTTCCATTTTCCAAGAAAGTGAAAAACTGTAGTTTTAAGTAGCTAAACTCGCAATAAAGTTCACCCAGACAGACCCTCGTTCACTAGCTTGTATATGAAATGATAGTGATCAAGATATGATGTATAATGCACACCTCGGCCGAATTATCTGTTTGAGGCACCTCTCAGCATTAATTAAAGATGCACATCATTCTATAGGTTATCATTTACAAAATAAAGAGAACAACGTAATCCATCTTGGTCCTTAATCCGTATAATAAGAGCTCATAAGCTTACTCTAGTTAGTTAAGTGCATTAAACAGAACTATTACAACATAATGCTGAAAACTGAAAATCTTTAATGCACATCAAAGGCATAAGATATACTATAAGCTCGACATTGCTAATGCCATTTGTGAGTGATAATGATACTACTATAACCAAGGATGAGAAAAGACAAAGCAATATAAGACTATAATATATATACTCCTCCATTTGGAATTTATATTCTAGCAATCAAGTTAACTCAGAGAGAAGCAAACCCATCAGAATGTCAAATGTGAAAACAATTCCCGCGTGGCGAAGCTTCCAATTGTTTGATAAACGAATCTTCAGTCAATTCAATCTACTGATGGGCTTTAATGAATCAGTACTTAGCTTATTCTTTCACAAGTTATGGAGCACCATTAGTAAAGTTGCAACTTTACCCAATATAATCCAATTCCATCAACTGCTCTGGTCTTACTTAATCAATCAACTATCATCTTTCTTCACTCATACATTACACGAGCTCGACTATGCGCGCAACTACAACGTCGCAGCTGAACAAACCAATTATATATATTCTGATTCTCTCCCACATTACACCCAACTACCACAACAGAGGTTCATATCCCAAGAAAAAAGAAAACCCACATCACAAAAATCCACCACACAAAGATCCATACTCTCTATCAATCAGATCCACAACAACAATACAAGCACTAAAATTCAACATATAATAAAACCAGTCAAGATTAAGAAAAGATTACCAATTTACAGAAGGGTTTAATTTAATAAATTGTACCTGCCGAGAGAAGGAAGAAGCGAGAAAGATGAGAGCTAATACAGCGAGGAATATTAACAAACACTTGGGTGCTGACATTTCTCCACCCATTTCTCAATTATTCATCTTACTAAAACACGCAAGCATTAAAGGGGCGTCACTAATAATGGAGAGGAAAGGTTGAACGAACAATTGGGTTTTTTTTTTTAAATAAAAATTAAGAAATAATGTCTCTGCTCGAGGCGAACAATGGCAGTGTGATTATTGATTGCTACTGCTATTATTCTTAATTCTCTCACTCAAAGATCTTGAAATCTAGTTAATTAAGTTTAATCTGTTTACTTATCGGATCCGATCCCATCCGATCCGACCAGATTAATCCAGTAATGAACAATAATGAACAATATTTGAGAGATATGGGTTTAGACTTTAGAGTTAATATGGACAATATTTCAAAAAAAAATTCAGTTTGGGTCAATCTAGCCTATTTTGTTTCTGCAGTAGGCCAGCCTGGCCCATCCCAGTTGCCAACTTTTTTTTTTTTTTTGGTAAACAATGAAACTAGAATAGGCCGTTAGGCCAAATCCAAATGGTACAATCTAAGAACTAGAGTAGGTGGCGACTCCCAAAAGTGGTCTACTCTTCTATCAACTACGCTCATCTTCCCTATTGCATCCGCTAGTTTATTCGCCCTTCGTGGTATCCATACGATCCGAATCTCCCATGGTAAACGGATAAGTTCCCTACATTCTTTGACAAGATTTGAGAGGGAAGATGCGCCTCTTCATCCCTCGTCAACTCCTTGTGAGCCACTAGCGAGTCCGTTTCTAAAACAAGTTTAGGATATCTTCTCTCCCATGCCAAGGTGAGCCCTTTTTTGATCGCCTCTAGTTCCGCTTCATCCACCATGGGGGACATTAAATCGAATCTGAATCCCCACTCCCAAGTGCCTTCAGATGAGCGCAACACTCCTGCACCGTAACCCCGGCTATCCTTCGTTAGAACCCCACCATCTATGTTCAATTTCGCCCAGCCGCTCTCGGGTTTTAACCACTTGTTTTGTTGTTCCTCCTCTTCTATTCTCTGCCTCAATCCTTTACGACGGCCTTTACTCAAATCTGATCCAAGTAGCTTAATTTGAAAGATGCAAGAGTTAGTGTTGTCCAACCTATTTTTGAAGACTTTCTTGTTGCGGTTCTTCCAAATCACCCAAAGTGCCGCTGCGAACGTGTATTTCCAGTCCTCGTCCCTTGCAATTTGACTTTTCATATTTTTGTCGAAAAGCACCTTCTTCAGCCATAAGTCGTCCGTATAGCTGTCAAATAAAGCAAGGCTTGAGGGCGCAACCATTTTTTTCCATATTACTCTCGCCATGACACAATGTCGTAATACGTGGATCGCGTTCTCCGTGTGCGTCGCGCAGATAGGACAGGCTTCCGTCGTTGGGATCCCTGATCTCTTTCTCACATTATTTGTTGCGAGACGGTCTTGCAACACGAGCCATAAGAAGTGGAGAATTTTATTGCTTAAGTCGACACGCCAAATCCAATCCGTATCACTATAATTATGCTTGTTTGTGTAGTAATATTCAACGTATGTTTTTATATGCCGATTGGCATGAGAACTCGCCGTTGGAACTCTCAGTCCACAATATTTTATCCTCCTCATCCCTTAGAAAAATCTGCGCATTCAGGATCTCGTTCATCACCTCCGTCGGAATTGAGGATATTAATCCATCCAACAACCAATTTCCAGAGTCATCAATTGTGTCGCACAACAGTAGGTCCTCTTCCTCCGTTGCTATAAGGCAGTCATCATCACACAGGCGCTTACTTCCCAACCAGTTGTCGTACCAAAATCGTATTTTCTTCCCGTCTCCAATTCTCCACCGAAGAAACGGGGTCATTAAGTGAATGCAGCGAATTAAGCCTTTCCACGTTGCGCTGTCCGTCGGCTTTGGTTTATACTCAGTGATGCGACCGTTTTTAATGTATTTCGCCATGATCAAATCACGCCACACCGTGTTTTCCTCCCGTAAAATTCTCCACACCAGTTTAGATAATAGCGCTTCATGGCATGTGCGCTCGGTGCGAATCCCCAAACCTCATTCCTTCTTACTTTGCGTGACCCTCGGCCATCCCACGAGATGGAGTTTCTTTTTTGTCACATCTCACGACCATAAAAATGATCTATTAAGTTGGTCAATCTGGTCGCACACGTTCTTCGGAACCCAAGCGGATTGCATATGGTAAATCGGTAGAGCGGATGACACGGATTGTATGAGAGTAGCCCGACCCGCTAAAGTAAGAAATTTACTCTTCCAACTCGTGAAGCGTTTCATGATACGGTCAAGGATGTGTGCAAAATCCGCCCTTGTAATACGTCCGTGGATCAAAGAAACTCTAAGATACCTCCCAAGATTTGATGTTTGCCCAAACCCGAGTATGTTGCTCAAACCTCTTTTAAAACCCGAGCCACCGCTTTTGGAGAAATACACTTTGGATTTTTGGTGGCTAAGTTTCAAACCCGATGCTCCACAAAATATTTCGAGAACCCCGTGGATTGCGCGCGTTGTTCCCTTTGTAGCTCTTCCCATTAACACAAGATCATCGCCGAAAAATAGATGAGATAAACGAGGACCTCCCCGACACGGCACGAGGGGCTGCCACGACTCTTTCTCGACCTCTTCATGGATCAAATATGCTAACCTTTCGACGCATATGACAAAGAGATATGGTGAGAGCGGATCCCCTTGCCGTAGGCCGCCCCCCCAGTTGCCAACTTTAATTGTGTGTAAAGAAACTCATTTGATTGTTTTATTTTCAAAGGTTTCTTTTAAACTTTCAAACATCCAGTGGCGTATCTTTTTGATGAATAGACTTTCACGGGCATATTAATTTAGTTTGGTACAAGGTCGTAGCTTAAAGACGAATGTAAAAGTTTATAGAAATAGTCCTGAATCTAATACAAAGTATGTTAAACTATCGCTAATGCTAGCCTCTAGGTTGACTTTGTCCAGAACACCAAATACCGACGCTTGAGATGCTTATGGTTGATTTGGAATCTTAGGGATGTCGGGTATCATATTGGGTATGCAGGATATCAAGGATAATATGAATATCGGGTGTTGTGTGGATATCGAGTTTAGGAGATATCGGAGATGGTCTCCATATCAGACATGAATGTATGTCGATTATCGGGTAATGAGATATGTTGGGATGAGTGAGGATATTGAAAGGTAATGTTCGATATGCTGCGTGAACAGTGTTGAGCAATTAATGATACTTCCTTGAATTGTGAATCGAGCGTATATATATATATATATATATATATATATATATATATTAGGGGTGGGATTCATTTCTGAGATTTGCGGCGGATCCAATACCATATCGAATATATGAGGTAGGATATCAGGCATAAATTCCCAATATGCGCTGAAGTTGGGCCAGTAAATCAGTTGGGCTGCCCCATTTGGTAATTACCCATATCATAATTGTAGATGTACTTATCCAAAGAATCAAATTTTTCTATCTATTTAGTCCAAATAGTTTGAGAGAAAGTTAAGTATATGCAATAATTGGTTGGAATCCTACATATTTAAATAACTTCAAGTATGAGTTTCATTTTCACATGACAAAATTTGAGAAATTATGTGCATGGCAGGACAAAAACGGAATTATTATGATTAAAAAAAAAAAAAAAAAAAACGGAATCTGGTAGGGGTAGAGTTAAGTACAAACACTACAAGGAATGAGGGCAGTAGAATCCACCTTTGAGAATCTGAACATAAATCAGATTCTAAACTAAATAAAATGGAATCCGAATATTGGGATCCCACATTTTCCGTAATTTGGGATGCGAAGTCGCATTCTAAACCTTTAAAATAATATTAAAAAAAAAAGGAAAGCCCTGAGATAAAGAGATTCGTTGACCGCTAGAGACGTGGAATGCGATTTCGCATGCCACACTTTTTAAAAAGCAAAATAGTGAATGTGGAATCCGAATCGAATTCCACATGTTTTCAGAAAACACACGCGGCAAATTCTACACTTAACCAAAAAACACGCGCCATGTTTTACGCATATTTTGGTTCTTGGGACCCTTGAAAACCCACGAAAGTTATCTTTAAGGCGGGGAAATAAAAACCCACGAATTATTTTTTTCCTCACACTTCCGCTCTCTCTCTCTCTCTCTCATTTCAGCGAGATTTGGGGCTTTTAGAAGAATCGAAGCTAGGTTTTTTTCAGCTGCTGCTGGTGTTGGTGAAGTTCGAAGTTCATCTTTTTCTCCGGCGATTTTATTGACTTCCGGTGAGTTTTCCGGCGTAGTTAGCTGTAAATAACTCATTAGCTTGTGTTGAGTAGTTGAAAGCTTGTTATTTGTTCTACAATATGTTTTCTGTGGAAAAATGATACAGATCTGAAGTTTAGAAAGCTTAATTAACAAATAGATAAACATATATACTGTTAATTAAACAAAATTAAGTAGTATGAAAAGGTACATATCATTTGCAATTTGAATGGGTTGATAACTGGGGCAGCCAGTTGAGCGTTACAAATCATTTGCAATTTGATTTCTTTTGTGGCCCTTGCAAGTTGCGATTTGTTTGCATCTTGTTTAACCTTTATGCAGTTGTGAATTTATGTGGGGCACAGTTATATTTGGTTGGCTTGTGTCTGTTTGTGCGCTTTTCTCCAACTGAAAGAGATTCCAGCCTTTTACAGAAGTCGTATAACTAGATTCCAAATTAATAAATTCTCCCGTCTATAGTAGTTTCAATATGGTCGTTTTGGTTCCATGTCGTGTTCCAGAACTACTTTATTTGGACTGTTGTGATAAAAGCATCGTATAACAGATACCTTATTGATACCATAAAGTTTGTTTTGGAGACGGTATATAATTATGTCATAGTTTCATTAACAGCTATGTGAAAAATGGCTAAACCATAATTATTAACATCTTGAAACACAAGTCTCTTATATGTCAGTACATGCGTAAGGGTGAATGTTGCTACCATCTAGGCACCTTATCTATAGATAGATGCTTGCTAATCTCAATGGAAACTAAAGAAAAATGCTATGAAAGTGGAAGACTTTATGCTAATCTCAAGACTTTATTTATTACATATTATTATTGCAGATATGGCACGTACAAAGCCCTCTAATCAACCTAAACCTCCTGCCGGTCGTGGTTGTCGTGGTACGAAGACACATGTGGCGTCACATCCAGGCCTCCCAGCAGTGCCTAACTCATCACATACATCAATACTTCAGATGCTCCAGACCGGGATAAGAATTTCAAACGACACCACACCGCCCTTCAGTTTTGGAAATCAGGCGCCACAGTGGGGTGGTACGCAGATTCCGACGTCTTCACCTATCATGATCCCGATTCCCGACCCCGCGCTATACTTCCTCGCATGCCCGTGCTGGAGTTGCTGGAATTGCTGGAGTTGCGGTTGGAGTTGCTGGAGTTGCGGTTGGAGTTGCTGGAGCTGCTGGAGTTGCTAGAGTTGCTGCTGGAGTTACTGGAATTGCTGGAACAGCGGCACCCGCCGATCATCCGGCTACGAGCGAGTCAGGTGGACAGAGTAGTGATGAGATTACAGAAGTCCAATTAGTACTTACACATGAGTACCTGAATTCTGGTGTGGCTGTGGAGTATTATTCTAATACGGAATCATCCGAGACAGATGGCATTGACGAGGAAGATGAGGTGGATTTAGAGGGTGAGGAAGCACAGTGGGCTGAGGTGGATAATCTCCCGGCAGAGCGTAAGAAATGAAGAGGCGGAGGCAATGGTATATCACCCTTTGATGACCCCGCTCATAAGATTAAGATCACTTTGAGCAAAGATGGGGAGTTTGAGCAGGATGCGGTAGTGACAACAATTGCGGTAAATTTAAAGCGTGTGATGCAGGGGTGGAGAAAAAGCTACAAGGCTTTTACTGAAACAGAAAAAAAAGAGGCGTTGGAAAAATTCAATGTAAAAAATTTCTAAATTCTTGTTTATTGGTTATTGTTTAATTACTTACTTTCGTTATATTATTTCTGAATTCTTTAATTACATGTTCATTTTAGACGTTTAGTTAGTTAAAGTTTTTATTTTTTGTAGGCTACCTTTCAGTGGGCTTCAAACTTGAACGATCAGGTCATGAGGACATACCATAACGTGTGTCAAAAGCGATTCCAGGGTGCCGTGAGAAAAGCTAAAGAGTGGTGGATAAAAGTATGTGAGGACCCGTTATACGCCAAGACACATACGACATGGGTCCCAAAGGATTGGCTGAAAGAGTACGTAACATATTGGACTAGCCCTGAACACATACAGAGGTCTGAACAGGCGGGCATCAACAGGAGATCCTTGAAGGATCCCACATTCTTGGGAGGACAAAGGAGTGCTCACAAGTATAGGCTGAAGTTGGTATGCCTTCAATACAATCTTATACAATATTCAGAATATTTAGTTTATTCTGTGTCTCTAACTTCATTTTATTTTTAAAGGCTAATGAAAGAGGTTGCAGTCCGTATGAGGTCCCGATCCAGGATATTTGGCTTGGAACTCAGGCAAAAATTGGGAAGAGGAAACAAGTAGTGTGGGCCAACCCCTGGTGCGAGGAAGCCTATGTAAGTGCCTTAGTTTGTAAATTAAATACATAGTTATTATTGTGTGTTCACAATAATTCATTTGTAGCAATTAACCATTTAATCCTCAATCAATTTATGATGGTTTACATTATCGATATGTTGAGGCCATGACTCTAGAGTTTGAAGGGAAACCCATGAATGAGTGGGATGAGTTTGAGCCCACTTGCTGGATGAAAGCTGTAGAGCCGCCTAGGAAGGGTAGGCTGCCAGGAATTGGAACATATAGTGATCCAGAAAATCGAGGGATAGTGTGCCGCCAGTACAAGAGGGTGTGCATCTCGTCCGGGATGAGCCCTGAGGACGAGGCTAAGTTTGAGGCTCTAAAAGAAGAGCTAGCGATGCAAAAGAGGCAGCGCGAGGAGGATTTGAGGCGGTTCCAGGCTGAGATGAGGCAACGGGATGCGATGATAGCGGTTCTCTTTGAGAAGAATGGATTGGCGAGCCCATTTCAGTCATCGAATACTGGTACAGGAGCCCAGTCGACCTAATCTACTTAGGTTCGTGAGCATGGAGTGGGAGGGAGCAGAATGGATGGAAGGTTTGAATATCTTGGTATCTATTTTGCTGTTTTGGGCGAATATGTCTGTTTGACATATTTTGTTTGAATATCGCCGTGTAGGATTTATGTTGGTTGTCGTTAGCAAGATATGTCACGTTTATCGTTTCTAGTGTTTTGGTACTTGTGTTGCTATTCTGGGCGAATATCTCTATTTGACCATATATTTTGTTATTTTGTTTGAATATCCTTGGGGAGGATTTATTTTGGTGTAAGGACTATTGATCATTCCCCAGAAGTATGTCTGTTTGAAATATATTATGTTTGACATATATTTTGTTGTGCCTCAGAGTGTTGTGTTGTGTGCCAGAGTTTTGAGTTGGACAGGCTAAAACATTTTTTACATTGAAATCTAGGCTTTGGCAACAATCAGATTAGGACCTCAACATATCAGGAAACAGTCAAGATGCATTATATTCAGAACAGAATAGAGTGACCGTGCACCATGCTAAGTCATTCCCAGTTCTGTAAAAGTGGAAGAAAATGAAAAGAAAACTAAGTTGTTTAATTTGAAAAAAATTGTTGTTTTTTCAAAGTGTTCATGAGGAGTTTACATACTTCTTAATTAAAGTAACAATATTACTAAGAATAATCTGGGTCACTATCATCATCTTCTTCTTCGTCCACCTCATCCACGTCCCCGAGCTCGTATGGTTCTTCTCCATCCACATATGGTACGGTTACATCGACTTGCTCATATTGGTCGTCGGCTAGATTTATCATATCGAAAGAACTAAAATCCCCATGTGACCGCAAAATAGGAGGGGCACTATCTTGAAATAAATCGGGTGCTTCTCTCGACACATTACTCGCTTTACTTTGTGAAGTAGTGTCAACAATATACCTCGCCTTCATTGGACATACAGCCCACCAACCCTTTCTCCTTACATTCCGCTGCGAAGCATATGGAAAATAACAACATTGTTGAGCCTGACTTGCGAGAATGAACGGCTCTGTATCGTTCATTGCAAGTCGCATATTAGGATTAATATCGACTAATTTAAATCTTACATGTACCTGTAGTCCCGTTCCCCTGTTCAGACTAAACCAATCACATTTGAAGAGAACGGTTGTCAGTTGTCGATCACTTTGCCAGTAACTAACTTCAAGCACCTCGTTCAATATACCATAAAAACTAATTTCCTCGGTGTCACTACTACTTCCTTTGACGTATACTCCATAGTTATTTGTTTTCTTTCTTGCGGCGTACTCAACTGTGTGGAATCTAAACCCGTTTACGATATAGCCTTTGCGTACTCTCACAGTCATACTATGACCTAGTAACAAGGCTCGTATACGATGGTCGACGATGACCCTATTCGATTGAATCAGTGCCTAGATCCAGTCAACAAATTGATTATTACGAGTTTGTTGAGTTTGGTGCGCGGTCAATCCTCGACAAACCTCATCATCGAACATCCTGTAAAAGAACGTTAATTAAGGTGTAGCAATTGTAAGAATGATTATAAAAAAATATTAAATAAGTAAAGACTTACGTTAAAAAGGGATCGACCTCTGAACAAATTTGAAGTACATACATCTCAATAGATTTCCACTCATTTGTAGTTAGTTGTCTGTAATTCTTTCCACTGCCCACTGGAGCTCCCTGTGTCCGGTAGATCGACAACTCGCCTTCAAAATCAATATTAATTCTCACCTCGTTCCTATTCAACCGATTGGCCCTTGTTTCAATACTTTGTTCAAAATATTGTGTTGAGAAATTGGTTGCTTCAGATATAAGGAATGCCTCGCAAATTGAACCCTCTATTCGAGCACGGTTACCTACACCCTTCTTTAGTTCCAACATACGCCTATATGATAAACAACAACAAATTAAGAATTTAAAATGAATACATGTACTTACCAAATTTAATAGATAGTAAATGACCAACCTCTCAAAAGGATACATCCACCTATATTGTACAGGGCCTCCGACCTTTGCTTCCCATGGTAAGTGAATCGCCAAATGCTCCATTGAATCAAAAAATGAAGGCGGAAAGATATGCTCAAGTTTGCACATAGTAATCACAATAGAACTCTCTAGTTGTTCCATAGCATGTCTGCTTAGTTCAGTGGAACACACTGTTCTAAAGAAAATGCTAACCTCCACTAGTGGTTCCCAGATTTCATCGGGTAACAAATCACAAAATGCAATAGGCAGTAGTCGCTGCATAAATACGCGACAATCATGACTTTTCATACCAGTGATTTTGAGGTGAGGCATTTGAACACAACGCCTTATATTAGAAGTGTATCCATCCGAAAACTTTATAACACGTAACCAGTTGCAAACCTCCATTTTCTGTTCCTTGCTCAAGCAATAACGTGCCTTTCTTTTGATTGGTTGCCCATTTGGTTTATACGTCACAAATAGATAACTTCTATTGGTCAATTCTTGCAAATCTAGCCTTGATTTGATGTTGTCCTTCGTCCGTTCAGGATCATCCATCACCGTGTTCTTGATGTTATCAAAAAAAATCTTCTCGCAATGTATAACATCTAAGTTGTGACGAATCAAGTTTGCCTCCCAATACGGCAACTCCCAAAATATACTTCGATGGGTCCAATTGTGAAAGTCCCCAAATCCTTCAATAACTATTGTGCCGACACCATATCCCACATTAGGCAATATTCGTACGTGTTGCTTCATCTCTGAACCGAGTCTCCGAGGTAGTGGTGGATCTTCTTCGGTTTTATCCTTCCAAAAGTCGGTGGTGTTCTCTCTCCAAGGATGATCCATGGGTAGAAAACGTCGGTGACAATCAAAGAAGCATGGTTTCTTTCCAAACTTCAACCAATGAGCCTTAGTGTTTTCCATACAGTAGGGGCAACATAATTTTCCATGAGTACTCCACTGTGATAGCATCCCATAAGCGGGAAAATCACTGATTGTCCACATAACATGAGCCCGCATCATGAAATTATGTTTTCGAAAGCTGTCATACGTTTCAACACCTTTGTCCCACAATGAACGCAGTTCGTCAACTAAAGGACGTAGCATCACATCGATGTTTTACCTGGACTGTTAGGACCAGCAATCAACAAACTTAGAAAAATATATTCTTGTCTCATGCACAAATCAGGCGGAAGATTGTAAGGGGTAACAAATACAGACTAACAAGAATATGTAGATGAACCATTACCCCACGGAGTAAAACCATCAGTGCACAATCCAAGTCTAACGTTTCGTGGCTCAGCTGCATAATCAGGATATGTGGCATCAAACACTTTCCATGCATCACCACCTACAGGATGAATCATTATATCATTTCTTTCCCTACAATTCAAATGCCATGTCATGTGCTCTGCTGTTTGCCGTGCCATGTAAAGCCTTTGCAACCTAGGCGTCACTGGGAAGTACCACAATTTCTTCTGTGGAATAGATTTCAGATTTGCTCTACGCCTTACTTGTTCCTCGTATCTGTCTACTTTACATATAGGACACTTATTGTAGTTGCGGCTTTCATACTTGCCGTAGTACAGAAAACAGTTATTCTCACAAATATCAAAAGTCCTATGCGCAAGGCCTAGACTTCTAAGAAGTTTCTTCATGCCAAAAATATCTTTCGGAAGCTCTTTGCTATCCTCGGGGCGCAACAACAAGTGCATTTGTTGAATAACCTTGTTGCAATACGCAGCTGGAACTTTATGCTCATTTTTATCTGCCATAAACTGAGCAACCCAACGCAAGACATTAACATTAGACCCATCATTCAATGGCATCTCTGCTGCCCGTAACAACTCAAAGAACTGTTGTGCCTCTTTGTTCGGTTGTTCGATTGATGCATAATCAATGTTAACATTTTCGAATCGTCCACCAAAAGCATCATGAACCATTTTCCTATAACGATTTGACGTAGTACTACTACTTGCCGCTCTCGACGTCGTATTTGATTGCTCAAAATGTGTACTTGACTCACCGTGTGCCGACCACACGTGATACTGAGTGACAAAACCTTTCATGTAAAGGTGTATTCGGATCTGATCGGATTCCAACCACTTGCTATTACAACACCTACAACAAGGACATCTAGCTTTTCCGCCGTTCAACAAGTCGGCTCGTGAAAATGCATATTCGAGAAATCTACCAACACCTTCCTCAAAGCAATTGTTCAAATAATTTCTAACACCAAGTCTATCATACATCCAACTTCGATCTTCACCATTATACATTTTATATCTAGTACATGAACACAACATAATTATATATTAATTAACCAAAAACTACTAAATATGAACTAATTAAGCAATATCATGTTTCTTTTAAATTAACCAAGAAATAAGTAAAAAACAACATACCTTTAATTTGATGATATATCCCAGTTTGAAATTGAGGGTCAATTTGTTGGTTTGTTATTTTTTTGGAACAAATAACTGATTTGGTTTTTTGGCTGGAAATTTTGGCAGAATCTTTTAAAGGGGAAGAGGTGCAGGGGATAAATCACGATCTGTAATTTTGGAATGCGAATTTTCGCATTCCAAAAAACAAGTCAATTTATGCATAGTGGAATCCGATTATTCGCATTCATTAAGAAAAAATAAAAAGTGAATTTTAAAATCTATGGAATGCGTCTTCGCATTCTAGGATAAGAGAGAGAAACCTGGAATCCGAATATTCGCATTCCAATATCTCACACAACATGGAATCCGAATATGTGCATTCCATCTCCATTTAATTATTTAAAAAAATATCATGGAATGCGAATTCGCATTCCATAATTACAGTAGCCATTTCAGCTAAATCTCCTAACTTTCCCCCATATTCTATAAATACAATGCTCTAGCTAGGGGTGGGTCATCGAACCCGAAATTCGGGTACCCTAACCGCCCCGATCGGTTATTACCCGAATTTCGGGTAGAAATACCCTACCCGTACCCAAAAATTCGGGTACCCTAACCGAATAGGGTATTTCGGGTACGGGTTCGGGTAGGGATCTTGGAAAAAATAGGGTACCCGAATACCCGAATAAAAAAATAAATGCTTTTTTCCCCCTTTTTTCCCCTTTCTTTCATTTTTCTTTCTCTTTCTCTTTCTTTCATTTTTTCACTTAGACTCACTGTCTCTCTCTCACAGTTCACTATTTCTCTTTCATTTTTCACTCATTCTCACATCACTCTCTCTCCGCGCCGCAACTCCACCTCCGCGCCGCCCGCAAGCTTCCTCTCTCTCCCTCTCAACCGGCGGTACGAAGCTCCCGCTCTCTCTCCCTCTCAACCGACGGCGACGCTCTCTCTCGCCCTCTCAACAACGGCGCCGCCGCGGCAGCGGGGACTCTCCTTCTCTCTCTCAAAATCGAAAACATAGGCTATCATCATCTGATCACCACCTGTTATATTTATTTAGTAATTGAAATTCAATTACCCTCAAATCTGACTTTTTCATTCACCACCATGGCCTGCGCATCATCATCGCCACTAATCCCAGCCCTAACCCTCCTCCTCACACTCCCATTCCTCTTCTACTTCATCTCCCTCCCAGAAGAGCTCGACGATCTCTCCCTCTTCCACCGCGCCATCGACATCGAATCCCCCAGCACGCGCCGCCTCCCCAGCACGCGCCGCCTCCCCTCCGCCAAATCTCACCTCTCCACCTCCCTCCGCCGCCCTAAAATCGCATTCATGTTCCTTACAAACTCCGAGCTCCATTTCGCCCCTCTCTATTTCCAGTGGCTTTTTTTGGCCACTGGAAAGTATTCGGGTACCCCAAACCCGAAGTTTGGGGTACCCGAAATATAGGGTACCCGAATCCGATCGGGTACCCCATATTTAGTTAGGGTATCGGGTAGGGGTTTTACCCTACCCGAAAATACGGGTACCCTACCCGAAAAATCGGGTACCCTAACCAAATCTTCGATTACCCACCCCTAGCTCTAGCATTTCATTTCATCACTACAAACCATCTTTTCTTCTATTCTTCATCTCCTTGAATCTCAAAATATTTCATCTCTAAAACCATTTTTTTCTTCTCTTCTTCATCTCCTTTAATGTTCAAATATTTATCCCCATCTTCATTAAAGATTTATCTCCATCTTCAAATCTTCAACACCATCTTCATCTATTTCTTACCATCTCCATCAAAGATTTATCTCATCTTCAAATCTTCAACACCATCTTCAAATGTTTATCATAATCTTCAACTCCATCTTCAACTATTTGTTACCATCTTCAAATATATATGTATCCACATTGTCATCACAATCTTTAATATTTGTCCCCACCTTTAAATATTCAACACCATCTTCAAATATTTATCCCCATCTAAACACTTCAAATATTCATCCCCATCTTCAAATCTTTTTCTAAAACCATCAACACCATCAACAAATCTTTATCCAAAAATTCATCAAATCGCTAAACATTAAACCTATAAATCCTCAATAACTAATAAGTATTGTTTCTTTCCTTCTAGTTATTCATCTTATTAGTATATTTTTCATATTCAATTCTTAGTTTCTTAATGGTTTATTACTACTAATTAAGTTTATTTGATACTCACTATAAATTACTAAACGTTAATAATAAAGTTTCAAAAAAGCAAATAGTATGTATCACCTAAAAACCGTTAAAATTATCATTTATAATTAGTAATTTAGAAATTATATAAAAATATATAATTGTGCCGCGGTTATATTTTTTATATTATTCAATTTGCAGAATCCGAATAAGCGAATTCCCAATGTTACAATTATATATTTTTTTATTTTCTTTTAATTGGCAGAATCCAAATAATCAGATTCCCTTTGTTCCTGAAAATTTAAAATAACGTGGTGGTAATTATATTACCACCATATTTTATTTAAATTTTCAGAAAGAAGGGGGATGCGAATATTTGCATTCCACGTTATGTCACAATTATATTTTATTTTATTTTATTTTAATTGGCAGAATCCGAATAATCGGATTCCCTTTGTTCATGAAAATTTTAAATAACATGGCGATAATTATATTACCGGCATATTTTATTTAAATTTTTCAGAAAGAAGGGGATGCGAATATTTGCATTCCACGTTTTCCCGAAATATTTAAATTAAATATGGCGGAGCTATTTGAAAATTTCGGAAAGATATAGAATGCGAAATCGCATTCCACGGTTCACCTTGAGTATTTGTACAAATGTACAAATACGAGTACTATGGAATGCGTATCTTCGCATTCCACCTTTTCATGCGCTATGAAGTCCACTTTTTCGCATTACATGCTTTGACCAAAACTGGAATCTGATATACCGGATTCCAAATTTTTGGAATGGAAAAACGCATTCTACTTTCTTTAGAAAGCGAGCTTGTAGAGTGCAATTGATGGAATGCGCCACTGCGGATTCTATTACGGTTTAGAATCCGAATATGGACTTTTAGAATCTGAATAAGCGGATTCCTCAGCCCCTTATTTTTGTAGTGAAAATGATGATACAAATTCATTGATGTTGGTAGGCTGAGCCGTGTTGGTCATCATTAATTCATTATCAGGGTCAGATTCTTTTATTGGGGTTTCTTTGTTTAATTATGTGCAGTCATTTTACTTCCTCAGAAACTTACTAAGTCTTGGAAAGTGTCCTAGAATATTTTTTATATTGTTTATAGCCTCGTAGGTCACCAGGTTCATGAGTTTTAAATGGTTGGTATTAAGAATAATTGCATACTTTAAATATGGTAGATAATATATTGTCTCTTGAAACACAATTTGATCAAGATCATAAAAGAATATACCGCCTGAAAGTTGAAACACTAGTCTCTCTTATCTAATACTGTTCTCCCATGCACATGTCATATTCAGACTCATTTAGTGTTTAAATAAGTACGCTGAATCTCACTTATGAAAGGAAATGCACATGTCAGGTTGTTGTTTTTTTACTCTAGTTCAGGAAGTGCGAATGCCACTTTTGGTTATTTTAGTTAAATTCATCTATCTAAGAAATTTGTCACGTAATTTATTCATGATCATGAATATCTTTGTAAAGCTCCATAAATTTAAGTAATTTTCGAGTCGTGGTCCTACACTAATCAACCATTATTGAGATATACTGGAAACGCTAATTCAGACATTTCATATGGCATATAAAATTATTAAGGAACATAATGATTGCAAATAATAAATAAACCTAATCAAAAGAATCTAATTCCAAGTTCCAACACATAGGTGCGTAACTCTATAAATAATTAAGTGCGGTAACATGCATAACTTGATCAAGACAAATTTGTTTCTGAAACTCTTCCATTTTCTGTTTGATACTCGTTTGAGTTTTTATATTCACGTTTAATTTGATAAGCAGAAAAAATGGCGGCAATTTTGCTAATAGTTATTCTCGCGATGAATCCGATTCTAGTGCTCGGAGGACCTGTGAACCTCACTCTCATACACGATGCCGTGGCAAAGGGCGCAGGTATATACTGTTGTATCAACAAAAAAAATGAAAGAAGTTCGTTTAGATTTTATATTGAAAAAGCTTATTGTTACTCTGTTGATAGTGTGCTTGGATGGAAGCCCACCTGGATACTACCATGATCAAGGAGTGGGCGACGGAGTGAATCACTGGGTGCTTTATATAATGGTAAAAGCTCTTCAGCATATATTTATATAATTATATTTACGTAGCTAGGACTTACGAATTGTTACATTGATTTATCGCATTCGCATGGTTAATGTAATAAACAATCGGCCTTCAAATTTTTACGTTATTTCAGGGAGGTGATTGGTGTAAGACTCTGGACGAATGTATTTTCTGGAAACAGGACCCAAAAGGGAACTCTTCCAAGATGGCTCCGGCTATTTATCTTGAGGGAATGGGAATACTGAGCCCCATCAAATCCGAAAATCCAGGTACAATTATTATGCAGTAGAGTCGATCTTTGTGCTCTCTCTAGAGATGCTTCCCTTCTCGGCTTCTCCAATAAACAATGTACTTCTTATAAAAATCTTTTTGACACCCATGCATGTTATAAAAATCTTTTGACTCCAGAACCTTTTCAACAAACTCACTGCACCAGA
Organism: Linaria vulgaris; assembly: GCA_948329865.1. Classification (NCBI taxonomy): domain Eukaryota; kingdom Viridiplantae; phylum Streptophyta; class Magnoliopsida; order Lamiales; family Plantaginaceae; genus Linaria; species Linaria vulgaris. The sequence goes on from OX415249.1 coordinate 118,211,743, forward strand.
AAATCGTTCTCGATTTATCGTAGGTTGCACGGATATATACGGCCTTTTAGCGCAAATTCCCACTGGAGATTTCACTGCTATAACGAGTTAAACACATTAGTCAAAAATTTAATAAATTTGAACTATTTTTATTATACCAATTCCAAATATATAAGGAACATTTAAATTACCTTAAACTTGAGTCGGGCCTCCTCCTTCTCCGAGTCGTAAACTTTGATAGGATTAGAATGAATTAAGAAAACTTAATAGGATTAGAAATTTAGAATTAACTAAGTTTACATAACTCTGTTTCTACGTAGCTCTGTTTTACCTATGTAAACTTAGTTAATAGAAGTTAAGATTCTTACTTTTGTATATATAGTCAGGGTGTAAAATAGGAAACAATTAGGAGTAAAATGCAAAAAACTACCCTGTGTTATTTCTAATTGGCAAAAAAGCCCCTGTATTTTTTTTATTAGCAAAAACCCCCATGTGTTATTATTTCTTTAGCAAACCGCCCCAAAATCATATTTAGCATTGACTTATTGTGTAATGTCATTTTTGCCCTTATTAGAAACCTACAATTATTTCCAGTTTGTATTTTTGGTTTTTCTTTTGAATAAAAGCCTCTTTTATTATTCAGTACTTTATTGAATAGGTTTAATTATTCTGAATAATTAATTTTTTTTTTCATTTTTTTTCGTCTTACATTTTCATTTTATTTTCTTAAACAGATTTGAGGGCAAAATAGTAATTTCCAGTGAAAAAACCTAACTCAATTCGCATGTGCAGTGCGTGTGTTACAATTTCGGCTCATAGGGGGTTTTTTGCCTTTGACCAAATAACACAGGGGTTTTTTGCTAATAAGAAAAACACAGGGGCTTTTTTGCCAATTAGAAATAACACAGGGTAGTTTTTTGCATTTTACTCAAACAATTAGTATAGTCTGAGAACTTTATTCTGTAAAGTTAGATTCAGACACTTCAAAGTTTAAAACTAAAGTTTTAACAAATGTAGTTTACATGAGAGAAACTATTTGATGTATATTGTCAATCCAAATCAGTGCAGCCATCATTTTGTTATATTGTCAATCCAAAGTTATTAAATATTCAGAGAGCGTTTTTTCGGTTTGAAATGTTGGATAACAAAATAATAGTATCATTTTGTATATTTGCTCAATCTAAAACTCAGAAGGCACCTTTTCATCTAATATTTTTCATCATATTCACTTATTCTGAAATTATTAATAAGTAAAAAAATATCACTTATGTATTATGCTGGTATATTTTTAAAAATTTCTAACAAAATGCAACTCTTCTATTGGAAGAAGAATAAGGAATGAGATTATTCATTATGCTGATTTATAAAAGAGAAAGGTTACAAGAACATGGTTGTTATTACTCTTACACAAGTGTACATTATGCTCATAACATGGCCTGATATATATAGCTAAATAGAGTGGAAAGACAGCTAAGAAATCACAAGAATATTCCCTCCTAAACTAACATTATCAGCTTCCTTTAAAGTGCTGTTTTACAGGTCTTGTAACAGTTCATAAAGTTAGATTCTCTTTGGCATGTGAAGCTGAATTGTTCTTGTTATGTTGATACTCCCCCTCAAGATGTGCATGCATGTCATATACTCCTATTCTGCTTATAAGATTTCTGAACTTCTTGAGGCATAGACCCTTAGTGAAGACATCAGCTAGCTGATTGTCTGTTGACACATGGAACATCTTGAAGAGTCCTTGCTGAAGCTTTTCCCTTACTACATGGCAATCTATGTCTATGTGTTTAGTCCGTTCATGATAGACTGGATTGGAGGCAATGTGCATAGCAGCTTTATTGTCACAAAACAGTAGTGCAGGCCTGTCATCTTTTCCTCCCAATTCATTTACCAATCCTTTAATCCATGTTATTTCACACACTGTTGAGGTCATTGCTCTATATTCTGCTTCTGCAGATGATATTGAGACAATTTGTTGTTTCTTTGATCTCCATGACACTAGTGCATTTCCTAAGAATGTACAGAAGCCATTAACGGACCTTCTTGTATCCAAACAAGCTGCCCAATCAGCATCACATTAGGCCTTTATATGAAGGTCATTCTTGCTTGGGAAGAATAAACCTTGTCCTGGGGCATTCTTTATATATCTGACAATTCTGAGGGCAGCTTTCATATGTATCTTGTGTGGATCAGACATGAATTGGCTGAGAGTTTGTATTGCGTATGAGATATCAGGTCTAGTCACTGCTAGATAGAGCAGCCTCCCTATCAGTCTCCTATATTTAGTGGGATCATCAAGTTTGTCTCCCCCTTATTGAAATAATTTTAAATTCTGCTCAATGGGGACACCAGTAGCTTTGCTTGTTAGAAGACCACAATCATTGACTATTTCCAGAGCATATTGTCTCTGGTTGACAGTTATGCCATGCTTAGATCTTGCAACTTCCAAACCAAGAAAGAATTTTAGAGGTCCAAGGTCCTTAAGCTTGAAGTGTTGCTTGAGATATATTTTCAGAGAATTGATTTCTTCATCATTATTTCCAGTGATGACTATGTCATCAACATATACCAGCAGTGTAGTGGTGTTCCCATCAGAGTGTTTGATGAAGAGGGAATGATCAGAGGAGGATTGAACAAATTCTTTGTTGGTGATGACAGAGGTGAGTTTGTGATTCCATTGCCTTGATGCTTGTTTCAATCCATACAAGGATTTGTGAAGTTTACAGACTATATTCTCCCCCTCAGTGACAAAATCTGGAGGAGGTGACATGTAAACCTCTTCTTCCAAGTCACCATAGAGAAAAGCATTATTAACATCTAGTTGAGAGAGGGACCAGTTATGAGAGGCAGCAAAGGCTAAGAGACATCTTACAGTGCTGAGCTTAGCCACAGGGGAGAAGGTCTCAAAGAAATCCAAACCCTCCATTTGAGTGTATCCCTTGGCCACAAGACGTGCCTTGTGTCTTTCTACATCACCATAGGATGTTAGTTTCACCTTGAACACCCATTTACAACCCACTACAGTCTTACCATGAGGGAGAGGTTGCAGAGTCCAAATATTATTTTCTTTAAGAGCAGTTAATTCTTGTAACATAGCTTGTTGCCAGGAGGGATCAAGAGCTTCTTGATGATAAGAAGAAGGAGTAGTATGGGAAGCAACAGAGAGAACAAACTTTAAATGATAAGGGGATAATCTGTGAAAGGACAGTTGAGGCAGATTACCTGAGGATGACACAGAACCAGCAGTTGAGTGTGACTGGATTGCAGTGGAATTGGCCAGCTTATACTGAAAGTCCTGGAGGTGAGCAGGTGTGTGTCTGAGTCTAGTGGATCTCCTGAGAGAAGGGGGAGAAGAAGGAGGAGTAATGGCAGTTGGTGGAGAGGAAACAGTGGGGGTGAGAGATGAAGGACTTATTTCAGGAGAAAGTGGAAAAGAAGTAATATGTGGATCAGAAGGAGTGGCAGTTGGGAAGGGTGAGCTGTTGTAAAAATGAGGTGAAGGAGTCTCATAGAGAAATGGATTGACAATGGCAGGTGAAGGAGTAGGAGTGGAAACATATGCAGTTGGTGAAGAGCTAAAAGGAAAGATGTGTTCATAAAAAGTCACTTCTCTAGTTGGGAAAATTTTGTGAGTGGTAAGATCATAGAACAAGTAACCTTTGATGTGAGCTGGATAACCAATAAAAACACATATGTGAGCTCTTGGGTGCATTTTTGTGGGAGGTTTTGGAAGAGAAGTGGCAAAACACAGACAACCAAAAGATCTCAGATGAGTATAGTTAGGTGTCTTGTTGTATAGAAGAGAAAAAAGAGTTTTATTGTGAAGAAGAGGAGTGGGAGTTCTGTTTATAAGGTATGCAGCAGTAACAAGACATTCTCCCCAGAATTTAAGAGGAATGGAAGCCTGAAACCTGAGAGATCTTGCAACATTCAGCAAGTGTCTGTGCTTGCGCTCAACAACTGAGTTTTGTTGAGGTGTGTATGGACAACTTTGCTAGTGAATGATGCCATTGACTTTGAAGAAATCTATCATTTTGAATTCAAGTCCTTTGATCAGTTCTGAAAGCTTTTATATTTTTGTTGAACTGAGTTGCAATCAGCTTATGAAACTGTTTTATGATATTTTGAGTTTGAGATTTATATTGCATCAGAAATGTCCAAGTGAATCTGCTATGATCATCCACTAGAGTGAGGAAATATTTAGAGTTATTTGTGGAGGGAACACTAAAGGGTCCCCAAATAGCGGCATGTATCAGATCAAAGTAACACTCATACCTATGAGGATCAATATGAAAAGGCAGTCTATGTTGCTTGGATAAATGACATGTTTCACAAACAATAGAGTGAAAAGACTTAGGAAAATTCTCAATTACAGAGTCATCAGCATGTGATCTTAATAAAGTCATTCTAGGTACTGAAGGGTGCCCCAATCTAAAATGCCATAGCATGGTGGGATCAAGAGCAGAATGAGTGGAGAGAATGTTGGTTTGAGGAGGTTTGACAAGATTGGAATCTTCATGTTCTTTGAGAACCATGTAGTATAAGCCAAGCTTTTCCTCAGCAATCCCTATCATCTCCCAAGTACTGCGGTTCTGTATCACACACAAGTGATCCCACAAGATGATGCAACAGTTCAAGTTAGCAATGAGTTTACTAACAGAAACAAGATTAAAATTGAAAGATGGAACACATAATACATTGTGGAGAATAAGCTTGAAGGTGAGTTGTACTGATCCAGAGTGTGTGACAGTAATATGATGAGAATTAGGAAGCTTAACAGTTACATTGTGAATGGCATTCAGTGTAAGAAACATGGAAGAATCACAGCAGATGTGATCTGAAGCTCCTGAATCAAGGATCCAGGAGTTGTGACTGATAGCAGATAGAAAGTGAGTGTAAGAGTTGGTACTAATGTGGTTAAGAAGTGAGAGATTACCTTGAGTGAGGTTACTCACTGAGTTAGAAGGAGGTTTGCCAAGGAGAGAAGAAAGATTGGCATTTTGCAACATGTTACATAGGTGTGAGAACTGCTCTTGTGAGATAGGCATGCCTGGAGCTGCATTCTGCACAACCTGAGAAGACTGGTTGATGGCACTTTGGTTGGGTCTCCCTTGCATTGGAGCAGGTTTGAACCTTGCCAACTTGTGGCCTGGGGGATACCCATAGATTTCAAAGCAGTGATCAATATTGTGATTATCCTTTCCACATTTTGAACAAGGGACTTTAAACTTGCCACCTTCTCATTTGTTCCAAGGTTTCTGTCCATATCTGTTGTTGTATTTTCCAGGCACAACAGCAACAACTTGAGAGGACCGTGAGGTGTTGTGTGGCTGCATCTTAGTAGTCATGGCAACAGAATCAATGGTGAGAGATGGAGAAACACAGAGTGCAAGATTTTCTTCTTCTTGCAAGACCAAGTTAAAGACATCATCTATGTGAGGAAGTGGTATTTTGAGCAAAATCTGATTTCTTACTTAAACATACACATCATCTAATCCCATTAGAAACTGCATTATGCGCCTATTTTTATTTCTTGTAGCCACAACAGCAAGCACACTACAATCATTCCTAGTGCACTTGAGTGGTTCTTCATATAGACAGATCTCATCCCACAAAGCTTTGAGCTTAGCAAAGTACAAGCTTAAAGCAGATCCATCTTGCCTGGTGCTGATTATCTGTTGTTCTAACATGTATATGTGGATGTTGCTTGGCTTTGAGAATCTTCTCTTCAGCTCATTCCAGGTTTCAAAGGCTGAGTCAGAGAAAAGAGTGTAATCTGATAGTTCATTAGAAAGACTTGCTGAAATCCATTGCAGCACCATGCAGTTACAGCGCATCCATTGATGATATGTTGGATCTATCATAGATGGCAGTGGGATTGAGCCATCAACAAAGCCAAGCTTGTTCTTAGCTACAAGAGCCATATGCATACTGCGGCTCCATCGATGATAGTTTTGTGGTGTCAATTTTTGAGCCACAAGACTGTGTCCAGAGGATTCAGCATGATGTAAAAAGAGTGAATTGGAAGGATCTTCATAGAAGTTCAGAACGCGAGGCAATGCAGCCCCTGCTGAAGGTCCAGAACTCTCTGATATTGGAGTTCCTGGAGCAACTGGACCAGTCATCTTTTATGGGAAGGAAGGAGAAGAGAAGTCAAGTGTATTTGCTGTAAAGAAGAGAAGAGAGTGTGCGGAAGAGTGATTTAGATGGATCGAACAGTGGGAACAGATCCCACTGCTCTGATACAATAACAAAATGCAATTGTTCTATTGGAAGAAGAATAAGGAATGAGATTATTCATTATGCTGATTTATAAAAGAGAAAGGTTACAAGAACATGGTTGTTATTACTCTTACACAAGTGTACATTATGCTCATAACATGGCCTGATATATATAGCTAAATAGAGTGGAAAGACAGCTAAGAAACCACAAGAATATTCCCTCCTAAACTAACATTATGCTTCCTCTAAAGTGCTGTTTTACAGGTCTTGTAACAGTTCATAAAGTTAGATTCTCTTTGGCATGCATGTGAAGCTGAATTGTTCTTGTCATGTTGATAATGGCATGATATAACTTTACTGTGATATTCTCATACGAATTAATTAGAACAAGTTAATGTCACAAATGTACTAATCACTATTCACTACAATGACACCTTCAAGCTCATGTGACTAAATAATGCAAGTTAATGTCACGGTGGCAACTATTATTTATACTGTCATCTCATTAATTGTTTGTGACATTTGAAAATAAATGTCGGTGCCACTATCGGCCATTTTTGTTGTAAGTGAAGTATGTGTCTTATGTATGTATATCATGTTATATTTGCTTCAAAACATAACCAATATTGCTTGGTTTTCATCTGCAGATTTCTTTAATTGGAACAGAGTGTGGGTTAATTACTGTGATGGAGCATCATTCTTGGGAGACGTTGCTAAAGTTAATTCAGTAAGTCAATCATCGTAAAATTCTTACCTGGATAAATGAAGTTTTTTTTTTTTAGTTTATACTTTATATACATTCATTCCAATATCAAATAAATAAACTTTTGCGATTTGAATAAAGTTACAATTAACTCATATGATGACAAATCATAGCAAGAGAAAGTACTGTATATATGATCTTGTTCTTTTTCTTATTATCATTATTGTACAGACTTAAAAGAGCAATGCTAATTTGATTACATGCATGCATTTTCTAAATGATTTTCTTAGACGGACATCGTGTACTTCAGAGGCGCAAGGGTCTTCGCTGCTATAGTAGACGACCTACTGTCAAAAGGCATGAACAAGGCGGACAATGTACGTATGACAGATTTATGTTTGATTAGCACACTAGATATGCATGGTCATTTTAGGACGGTGATTTATTTCCTCAAAGACGTATCTCAAGCATATATAATTCATGAATATTATTTGCCATAAATATTTTACACATATATATGGCAGTAGTATAACTTTTGATGATTTAATAAAGTTATAATTACGAAGTTCTATGGGGATTTTGCATTAGAGCGCGCTCTTTAATTTGTACAAGGTTTGTTGTTTCATTTCCTAATTATTTTAGACATTAAAAAACAAGAGATATATGGTCAGTTGGCTTGTTCAACTCTTGCAATCGATCATATATAGTATGATCAGAATCTCAAAAGAAAATCTCATAGGATCAGCTTGAGGACCTCAATATATATTGAGTCAACTGGTTGAGCCTAATATTTTTGTCCTCTCTTTCCGTAATCGATGAAACAATAAGTTGGTGGCACCTCATTAAATTAAGAGTTTTTGCAACTCGAAAAAAGACCTCCGTGTTACAGGAAAAAAGCAAAAACGCCAGATGTGGAAAAATAATACACAAGAACATTCCATGTACTCTAAATACAATGCAAAAACACGGCACCCCCGTGTAGGGTTAATTATATTTGACAAAAAGGAACTGTATGCAGAAAATTAGAATATATTTTTCTTGGTGTAGACTGTGAGGTACTTTTACTTGTTGCATTTAATCATTGTCTGATTCTTGTTGCCATTTATACAAAACTCATGAGGATTTTCTGTTTATATAGTTTTTTTTCCAGAATTTTTAGGCCTATTTCGAATAGCATAGATCTTCTTAACATTAACTTTTAGATTTATTTAATTACCATATATATTAGTATTGGTGAACTATCACTGACGCCACCAGAAGTCCAGAACCAACTAATATTAACCATTTTCTACATCTAGAAACTTTCTAACACTACAAAAAAATCGGGTCATTCCCGACCGCAAAGCCGGTCGGGAATGACCCATGTGCGGTCGGGAATGACCCTTTCCCGACCGCTATTCGGTCGGGAAGAAGCGGTCGGTGTTGCTTCGGTCGGAAAAAGTTTTCCGACCGCCTTTCAGTCGTCCCGGGGTTTTTCCGACCGCCCAATCCCGATCGAAAATCAGTCGGGAGTTTCCCGACCGCAATTCGGTCGGGAATAGTTTAAATATTATTCCCGACCGAAATTCGGTCGCGAATAGTTTAAATATTATTCCCGACCGAATTTCGGTCGCGAATAATATTTAAACTATTCTCGACCGAATTTCGGTCGCGAATAATATTTAAACTATTCCCGACCGAATTGCGGTCGCGAATAAAACTCTCCAGAATAAAAAGAAAATCATATTCCGGTAATAATTACCGAATTATTATTATTTTTAATATTTTGAAATATTTTCGATTTATTACCCAATCTAAAACATTTTTAGCTTTTTTGTGTTGTAGATGGACAATTAAATTTTGGATTTATTGCTCAATCTAAAACACAAAAATGTTAAATAAGTGTTTATTTAAAATAGAATAAAATGCTTGTTTCAAGTTGAAGAAAGAAGAGAAAAAAATTGTTTTGTGGAAAAAATTGTTTGAAGATGAAAGAATAAATTGTGTGTCGTAGAAAAAACTTCTTGGAATAAAAAGAAAGTTGAAGAAATAATGTAAAGTAGATGAAAAAATGAGGAGAATAATGAAGTGTATTTATAGGGAAAAGTTAAAAAATTTGAATTTTCGTAAAATTTGAATATCCCGCCTAATCCCGCCAATTTTTTCGAGTATTCCCGACCGAATTTCGGTCGGGAAAAGTTTAAAATTTGAAAATTTAGCAACCCGCCAAATTTTCAACATTTACCGACCGAATTTTGGTCGGCAAATTATTTATGCCCAGAAACGGCCAAATTCCCGACCGAATTTCGGTCGGGAATAACTATGAATATTATTCCTGACCGAATTTCGGTCGGGAATACTTATGAATATTATTCCCGACCGAATTTCGGTCGGGAAAAATAGTAATTTTTTTTTTCGATTTTTTGAAAAATCTTGATGTGTTTGTTAAGTATAACTATATATTCTCAATAAATACATGAATTGCACTAACAACTAGTTAGGTTAATGTTCTTTTAATTATGAAATTAGTATAGATTAACATATAAGTTAAGTTAGTTTGGAGTTTCACATATATATATTAATCATACATAGTATAGAGTATTCTCAATTGGCGATTAACATTTGTTACAAACATTAGTATAAAGAGGCTAATTGTGTATATATTAACATATGTTTAACATAATCATAAGTAGTTACGTTATTAGCAGCTACATATACCAATCTATTTATAAGTGACAATATGAATCGACGCTTCAAACGATTCATCAACGTGCAACTATTTTTTTATTTTTATTTTTTCAGTAATATATAACTAATATTGATGTACTTGATCATTAAATCAACGATTTATCTAAAATGGAGAGCGAAATTGTGAAATTAAAAATATGAATATTATTCCCTACCGAAAATCGGTCGCCAATACCCCTAATTCCCTACCGACTTTCGGTCGAGAATAAGTATTCCCGACCGACTTTCGGTCGCGAATAAGTATTCCCGACCGAATTTCGGTCGGGAATACTTATGAATATTATTCCCGACCGAATTTCGGTCGAGAAAAATAGTAAAAAAAAAAAATTGATTTTTTTAAAAATCTTGATGTGTTTGTTTAAGTATAACTATGTATTCTCAATAAATACATGAATTGCACTAACAAATAATTAGGTTAATGTTCTTTTAATTATGAAATTAGTATAGATTAACATATAAGTTAAGTTAGTTTAGAGTTTCACATATATATTAATCATACGTAGTATAAAGTATTCCCAATTGCGATTAACATTTGTTACAAACGTTAGTATAAAGAGGCCAATTGTGATATATATTAACATATGTTTAACATAATCATAAGTAGTTACGTTATTAGCAGCTACATATACCAATCTATTTATAAGTGACAATATGAATCGACGCTTCAAACGATTCATCAACGTGCAACTATTTTTTTTTTTGATTTTTTCAGTAATATGTAACTAATATTGATGTACTTGATCATTAAATCAACGATTTATCTAAAATGGAGAGCGAAATTGTGAAATTAAAAATATGAATATTATTTCCTACCGAAAATCGGTCGCCAATACCCCTAATTCCCTACCGACTTTCAGTAGCGAATAATTATTCCCGACCGACTTTCGGTCGCGAATAAGTATTCCCGACCGACTTTCGGTCGCGAATAAGTATTCCCGGCCGAATTTCGGTCGGGAATACTTATGAATATTATTCCCGACCGAATTTCGGTCGGGAAAAATAGTAAAAAAAAAAAAATCGATTTTTTGAAAAATCTTGATATGTTTGTTAAGTATAACTATGTATTCTCAATAAATACATGAATTGCACTAACAAATAATTAGGTTAATGTTCTTTTAATTATGAAATTAGTATAGATTAACATATAAGTTAAGTTAGTTTGGAGTTTCACATATATATTAATCATACGTAGTATAAAGTATTCACAATTGCGATTAACATTTGTTACAAACGTTAGTATAAAGAGGCTAATTGTGATATATATTACCATATGTTTAACATAATCATAAGTAGTTACGTTATTAGCAGCTACATATACCAATCTATTTATAAGTGACAATATGAATCGACGCTTCAAACGATTCATCAACGTGCAACTATTTTTTTTTTTTTTCAGTAATACATAACTAATATTGATGTACTTGATCATTAAATCAACGATTTATCTTAAATGGAGAGCGGAATTGTGAAATTAAAAATATGAATATTATTCCCTACCGAAAATCGGTCGCCAATACCCTAATTCCCTACCGAATTTCGGTCGCGAATAAGTATGCCCACTTTCCCGACCGAACCGCGGTCGGGAATGCTTTTTTAAAAGTTCCCGACCGAAATCCGGTCGGGAATACTTTTCCCGACCGAAAAGCGGTCGGGAATGCTCCCGACCGATTTCCGGTCGGGATTTTCCGGTCGGGAAAACACCCGAATTCTTGTAGTGTAAAATTCGTTTATTAATTATATACTTTTGTAACAATGTCCAAGTCTCTTTTAAAACTAAACAATAATGGGTTACTGTCCAGGTTATCCTTTCAGGTGGGTCAGCTGGAGGATTGGCAGTAATCTTGCATTGCGATAGATTCCGCGCACAAGTGCCTAATGCTAAGAGATTGAAGTGCCTTTCAGATGCGGGCTACTTCATTCAAGGGTGAAAATAATATTTTATGCTAGTGATATATCTTTTCTATGTGTATCGTCTCTAACTTTTATATTTTTATTAAAACAGGAAAGATATCCCGAGAGCCGACGAAATCACAATTGGAAATCCATTTGGAGATCTTGTTAAACTCCAGGTATATATTCGTTTGTTTTTCTTTATAAATGCAAGACTCATTTTCTAGGAAGTTGTTTTGATGATTTTTTTTTTTAATTGCACTATTGATTTTTTTAGTATAGTAACTTTTTTAATCATTTAATGTTAATTATGTTGATTTTACTTGAACTTAATCTAAGAACCCCCACGGCCCCACCTCCCACAAAAAAATGGAAAAAGTCTCTGGCACTGAAATATTTTATTTTCTTTTCTTTACATATCAACAAGATTAAGTATTACATAAACTTTGAATTTACTTTTTTTTTTTGAAACGAAAAATTAGGAGTCACGTTCTTATTAATTAATTTGTGTGTTGATTGTATATATATAGGGAATAGACAAATTCTTGCCACAGTCATGCTTAACAAAAATGGATGCAAAATGGGTAAGCGGATATAATTAACTCTATATGATATATGTATCCATTATTTCATTTAACTATACACTACTTTGTTATGTTTACATTTGTAGTGTCTTTTTCCCGAAAATCTTGTGAGAGATATCCAGACACCATTGTTCCTTATAAACGGAGATTTTGACTGGTTCCAGGTAAACTATCAGATTAAAAATATTTGGATTTTGTCAAGTTTTTACTACATCAAAACTTTAAGTGATTAAGAACTTACTCCTCTTCTCGTACCATGCACCCTATCTTTAGCAGCTTATGGTAGTATATGACAATTAAACCTATGAATGGTATGTGTATTGTTACAAATAAACATCGACTGACTTGATAATTCCATTATATTAACAATTTGTCTCGTTGGATAATTCAATCTAGGTCACAAAGAAGGTGCCTTCCGCGGTACCTATTTTGGGAGCCTGCCGGACTAATGCCACCGCGTGCAACGCGACACAAATTCAAGTCTTGAGGGGTAATATATTCTTACTTTTCAAGTCCCCAGTTATTTTGACTACACATATTTTTCTGTTATGATTTAAAATTCTAATCTTTATTGTAGAATTCCGAACTTCATTCCTCAATGCATTGCCGAAAGGCAATTGTTGGTTGAGAGGAATGTTCATTGACTCCGCTAATTCCCATGAACATATAATGTTCAGTTCTCAGAGGTGGTATGGTCCAGAACCAAATTTAAAGAATAAGGTGCGGTTAATTACTTTATTTATTTCCTACCAAAAAAATTACCCATATATTTATGTGATTATATTGATTCTAAATTATAATACCATGTTATGCTAGTTTAACCACATGCATATACTGACTCACGTGTATGATTTTAATAACTAATTAAAATTTTATATTTTGATTGGCAGACGGTTGCGGAAGGGTTCGCGAGTTGGTTCTTCGACAAGGACTGTTTTCAAGAGATAGACTTGGAACATGATGTTCCAAGAAACTTCTATTAAAAGAAAGTAATTAACAATAATTGATCTAATGTAATGACTGTCTAATAAATGCTGAATCAGTAATTGTTAGCCGACTTAAACTGAATATACTTTATTGGTAGCAGACTAGTTAGTGCTCGTTAGAATGTCTATTTATCATACGATCTATAATTGTTAACAAATCTAATTCTCCATATTTTTTTACGTAAGCACTTTGATTGACGACGATATGGTGTGCGTATCTATATCATCTCATACAAGTTTTAAATGATACTCGAAATGTAGGCTTATTATATATTTGCTAAATATCTCTCCCTGGTTTAATTAATATTTGGTTTAATATTGTTGTGAACGATTTTCTAATCACTGTGCTTCTTCAAGCATGTGCTGAGTTGGGCCGGGCCCTTCTAGCCTATTGTTTCTTGCCAATCTAATTTGCTCCTATATTGCCGGGCCGACCCCTCCCAGTTGACAGCTGACCCTTGAAGCTTTGATTGAATTGAATTGTGTATGAAAGCCTTAAACTTATTTTATTATTTTGTTCTTCTAAAGCTTTGATAAAAGTTAAAAATCAATTGTTCTTGTCTGTTTAGTTCAAACATATTCAGAGAAGGTTACTGGAATAAGATAATTGGTTGGAATCCTCTAGATGTAAATGATTTCAAGCACGAGACTCACACGAAATTTGAGAAAATTTTGCACATTCAAGGACTATTGGTAGTTACACTAAATAAGCAAATTGTCAATTTTGTTAGTTGATTATTCGTAGTCACTAGTTAAGACTTAGCCATGAGTATCAATATTATATGGTGTAAGATGGTTAAAAAAATGACAAGTGCATCAACAATATTACTGGATTCCCATGAGCAGATGAAAAGGACTATAACTACAATTGATTCATAGGTGTTAGGACCAATGTTATTTCACCATAAATAAATTGGAGATTATGTTGACACCGTTTTGGAAATTATTTAAATCAATGTCAATTGATTTAATAAAAGAAATTAAGTGAGATATAGTTTTCATTAATTGAATGAAATATTTGATTGCCTTATTTATGAAATCAATTTATGCAATATTATCTTTTTTGTAGGTCAAATGTTTCTATGTTTATAATCTTGAAAAAAAAGGAAACTTTCCTTTTATTTGACTTGCCCTTTGGATTGTGATGTAATTGACTTTTCTTGTTGTGTTGCATATCTTTCCTAAATCATGTTGATTGATTATATGTTGGAAAGTATTCAATGTTCTTTTATGCAGGAAAGTTACGTTATTTTCAGACAGTGAATCTGTCAGTTGCAACGTCATCCAGACAGCTCAGTTGCAACAACGTAAATCAGCGTTTTGGCGAAACGGAATATTCCCTCGATCTATATTATGGAAATTATATTTAAAAGGAAAATATTTCGTTTTTCTTTAAAAGTATAATTTGATATCTGGTCGTTAAAAGATGAATCTTCATCAAATATCTTTTGTTGAGATATAGAAAGTCAAATGTTTTTATGGAATATATTTTAGATATTTTCCTTATCCTTTAAAGATAGACTTTCAATATCTTCCAAAATTATCTTTGTTTAATCATTAGGTTTATATTAATCTTAGATGGTAATTATCTTAAATATGTTTTCTATCATTATAAGATATTATTCCATCCTAAAAGATTAACTTACTCATATCTCATTATATTTAATAGGCATGTACATTGGATATATTCAGATTTATCTTGCAGAATATATTAGATAAGGAAAGAAGATCCACGTGAATTGCAACTGGAGATACGCAGATCTTATCTGTTAAGGAAAGAAGATCTGCGAGGGTTGCAACTGAAGATCTGCAGAGATTATGCTCATGCCTATATAAGGAAAAGACTCGACACAATTGAAGGACACTTTGAAAAGGATAGTTTGTGATTTCAGTCATGTATCGAGTCAAAGTCTTTTAGAGAAGAGCATCAAGTCAGAGGAACTCTGGAGTAGCTTGATGTGTTTTTCGACTCAATCGAGTACACCGAAAATAAGTTAAGGGATAGGTATTGAAACTGCAAATATTATAAGGAGTCTAAGATTTAGGTTGATGTAAAACCTACATTGTAAATCTTAAGTAGGGTATTGTTTGAGTCAACATTTGGGTGCAAACCCCGTGGACTAGGACCATTTGGACCGAACCACGTTAAAAACTCTTTGTGTTCTTTACTGTTTTATGTTTAACTGTTTTCTATTAGTTGCAACAGTAAAACAACTTTTAAACGTTAAAGAACTGTCATATGTCTTACTTACGAGTGCAGTTGGAACTACTGCCAAATGCAACTGTATTAGATTACAAGTAATATAGATCAAAGATCTTTCAATAGTTGATGGATACTTGATTCCAAAACGAAATCACATTTACATATTTTTCTTCTGACATTAAATATTCTATTATAAGTGTTAACTAATTGATTTTGTTGGTCATTGGTTCCCTAGACTTTTATTAATATAGTTAGGAATAAGACTATAACTTCGGTTACTAAAGATAAGAAAGAATTCCATACTCATCGACTTTTTTATTCTTCTGAAATCTTGTCCCTACGTTACAATACATGCAGTGCTTGTGAGTATTTATTTGCCCCTCACTTTTAGAAATGACATATATAATATCGTATTCATTTCTTCTCGTAAATGGATAAAGTACAAATTGTTTTGAAAACCTGATAAATTACTTATCAAATCTATAAAGCGGAGACTATTAACCAACTACCTCCTCTTAAATTAGGTATTGTGGCTAGGTGTTAGCCGAGTTTGGCCAACATTTTTCTATTAATTTTGTGTAAGCACACGGTTGAAGTGAAAATTTCCGGACATATAAGTAGACATTTCAAATGAAACCATTCCAAAAAAAATGAAATTCTAGCTTGTATCACCAATTTCTTCTGTCGTTATATTATATATATATTTCGAGAAGGTTGTTAGTGACAACGTTTTAGAGGGTTATTGAGCTAAGTGAAAAAAAAAGTGTAGTTCTAATTTTCACTCGATCTTCATAGATTTTCTCTAATTTTGGAGTTTTCACGTGATGTTCTTATGATTTCACGATCGTCAAAATTTATTAGTATTGTCTAGTATTTTAGACTATAGGCAAATCTTGAGGGAAATATCTTGCGGTTCAAATGCCAACATAAAAACAATGTTACATTTTCAGAAGCTGCAAAGTGGCCTTAGCAGCCACACTAAATTTATGGAACTTATAATCTGTTGTGCCCTAAGTTTGGTCGGCCACATTTTCTTGGTTTTGTTTTTTTTTAAAAAAAAAAGATTACAAGAGGATTTTTTTTTCTTTCTAATATTACAATAAAACGTGGTTTTTTGCCAATTAGTAATAACAAGGGGAAGTTTTTGCAATTATCTCATAAATTAACACAACAAAACGAACTTTAATGACCCCCCCCCCCCTTTCTTTTTACTTTTCTCTTTTCCAGTTGATGAATTTGAGCTTCAATGGCGATAAACCCTAACCCTAATTTGCCCGAAGAAATCTTAATCGAAATCTTCTCAAAGGTCCCTTCAAAATCGATCGGCAAATTCAGGTGTTTATCAAAATCATGGCGGGCTCTACTCTCCACCCCCAATTTCATCAAATCCCACCTCCTCACTCGCAAAACCCATCAGCGCCAAAGTCTCATTCTCATCGCTCCACGTCACTCCATCTACACTATTTCAACCATTCAAAACTACGCCGTTGCTAGAAAGCTCGATTTGTCGAATACCTGGGACATAGTGATCGGTTCCTGCAACGGCTTGGTTCTGTTAGAAAACGAGAAATTCGAGGTATTTTTAGTGAATCCCACTACAAAGGAGCAAGTAAAAATACCGCCTTCGCCTTTAGTTTTGCGCCCGATCCATTATGAACTGCACGGATTAGGTTACGACAGTTCTATTGACGATTACAAAATTGTGACTCTTTCTTATTACGATATTGATAGTGTTGATACATTTGTGGATGTTTATTCTGTGAAAACGGGTGTTTGGAAGAGGGTACAAAACTCGCCTTATGATCACTCTATTCCTGACAGTATCACCCATGGTGCTTTTGTGAGTGGAGCTATTCATTGGTTAGCTAATATTAGAGAAGCTGATCGGCCGACGGTGATTGTGGCGTTTGATTTTGTTGAAGAGGTCTTTCATGAGATTCCTCTTCCTACTGGTCTTAATAAAGGGATGTATGTGTATACCAAACTTGTTGTTCTTGAGGGGTCTCTATGTTTAATGGACACTGGAAGCAGTGATATAGCTGAATTGTGGACGTTGAAAGAGTACGGTATAGTAGAATCTTGGACAAAGCTCTGCATTGATTACAATTGTGTACAATCTTGGTCAAAGCTCTGCATTACTGACGATTATGGAAAGGAGATTATTAAGCCTTTATGTTTGATTGGAGATGATGAACTTCTGGTGATGATAGAGCACGGTTTGGTTGTGTATAATCTGAAAGATGGATGTTTCGAACACATGGTTGTTGATGCTGTTCCGATCAGGTTTTCTGATGCAAGCACCTTTAAGGATAGCCTTGTGTCACCTGCTTATGGCACTCAAATTGGAGCCAACGACCTTCTCTAATCAATGTTGCTACTAAAGGAAAATCCAGGCAATCTGAGTTGGGTTCATTTTGATTTTGATTTTTGATTTTTTTTGTGTTCTAGTTCTCACCCATTTTATTCTAGTTGTGTTTTAGAATGATTCCTTTGACGCATGTGGACAATTGATCAGTTACGGACATTTTGTTTCTGGCACTACATATATTGGTCATCTTTCAACAGTCTGTAATTAGTTCCTAAGATTACATTTGAGAAAAAATCTAAGTTCTATAACCGACACACTTTTTCTTTATGGCAACTGGGAAAGTGATTATTTGAGACGATGGAAGTAAAACAACCAATGTTTTGTAAAAGCGATGGTATTGGTTTTTTCATGTTATTGGTTACTGCTTTGTAGAGTTCCTACTTCCAAACACAACACCACACATAGGAACCAAAGAAAGAGAGCGTGAACTACTTGAACTGATAAATTCAAATATGATGGGTGCAGTTTTATATCTGAAAGTGTGTACTGTTACATAATAATATTAGGTTGTACCTTTCAGAAAATTTGCAATGGATATACTGTAGATAAGTGAATTTGTCAAGATTTGCTGACAAGCTTATTATATCTATGTTTGTGAACGTCAAGCAATGCCTTTTATATGTGTTCCGAATGTGGACTTCCCCAATATCATTATGAAATGATGACTTTTGCTCATGCAATCAATTTTTTTCATAAAAACTATTTTCGTGCTCAAATTGCTATTGATGTCTCACTTTTCCTTCTTAATGGTTTAGTTTTTATGAGTTATTTATATTAGTGGCAAAATCTCTAGCATCGGTTGGATATCTTTTAAAGTTTTCGAAATTTTCTTATAGCTTTGTGCCTCTGCCTCATGTTCGATCCTCTTCTCCCAATTATTTTGTCGTGGTGTCACAGTCACTTTCAGGATTAAGGGCTTTTGGCTTCTTCAAAAGTCTGCCTCCAAGCTTGTACCATAAGAAATTATTAGAAACTGCAGTTGAGGTTTATAGGAAGATCAAGAGTGCAGGATATGTAAAAATCCTAGGGGAGCATTGAATTCAGGGATGTTCTTAGTGTGTTACCTGACTTATTAACTATTCTCGTCCTTGTTCTTTCCAATTAATCGAATTGCAACGACCAACGGTCTCCTCGGGAAGCTGGAGAGATGGACTGAAGCGCTTCTTCTTATCTTGAACTTGAAGATCAAAAAAACAACTGGATGGGACATTTTAATTTGGGTTCCGAAACTTTAGAAAGGAAACAAGATGCATAAATTTAACATCGATTTCTTATTTGATCAGTATATATCCAGCAACTGTAAATTGTGGCCTAGCTCCAATGTTCATCAATTATATCTATGTAACCTGCAAGTACCCTGCAAGTTATCTCTAGTATTTTATCATTTTTAGTCCTTAGCCTTGATTATCTCTTTTGAACATTCATTACATTGAATCTAACAACCTGACATTTCGAGTATATAGCTTATAACTAGAGGTGACAGTTTTACCCATCAACCCAATAACCCACCTAAACCCATTCAAATTAAATGGGTTATGGGTGACCCATTTAATAAATGGGTTGGAAATGGGTCACCCATTTATAACCCATCTTTAAATGGGTCACCCATGGGTGACCCACTAGACCCATTATGACCCATTAAAAAAAACACAAAAAAAAAAAAAAAAAAATTTGCCGTGGGCCGATTTTTTTTATGAGTTTATTAGGTGCAATATAGCTATCGGCGATTTTTTTTTTGATGCGGGTAGTTTTTTTTTTTTAGTTTATTAGGTGTAATATAGCTATCGACGAAAAAAAAATATTTTGAGGCGGGCGAAATTTTTTTTTAGTTTATTAGGTGTAATATAACTATCGACAGAAAAAGAATAATTTTGAGGCGGGCGAATTTTTTTTTGAGTTTATTAGGTGTAATATAGCTATCGACAGAAAAAGAATAATTTTGAGGCAGACGGATTTTTTTTTGAGTTTATTAGGTGTAATATAGCTATCGACGGAAAAAGAATAATTTTGAGGCGGACGAATTTTTTTTTATGAGTTTATTAGGTGTAATATAGCTATCGACGGAAAAAGAATAATTTTGAGGCGGCCGGATTTTTTTTTGAGTTTCTTTTCTAAGCGTCACATGTTTTTTGTGTAACATATGTGTTTTTCATTATTTCGTTGAAACGACATATTTTTTTCCCCGGATGTGCATATTTTTGATGTTTTTTTCTATAATGTGTCATATTTTCATTATAAAATTATTAAACGAGTCATTAATGGGTTTAATGGGTGGCCCAACCCATTTATGACCCAACCCATTAGTAACCCATTTGAATGGGTTACTAATGGGTTGGGTCATAAATGGGTTGGGTTATAAATGGGTTGACCCCATTTATAACCCAACCCACCCATTTGCCACCTCTACTTATAACATAGGAACAATTGATCTGGTGCCGAAGATATGTACTCCTAATGATGGAACACTACACATCTTATTATGGACTCCTAATGATGTCACCTCTTCGTTTTGAAAACAATATTTTTTTTTTTTACAATCTATAAAATTGATAAGATGGGCTGTAAATTAAAGCATGCATCACAGTCTAGGGGTGAACATGGATGTTGGTCAATACAAACATTTTACTAATGAGTAGAATAACCTACCTCTGTATCAATTTTAGTATTACTATGCAATATAAACAATTTAAGTGGAGTAAGCATCTTTGTTTAAGGAAAAGACTACCACTGCCACTCAAATAACATTAGATATTAAAGTTTTGACTAACCTGCATGTCAGTACGACTTTTTGTTTTGTTACATGGTGAATAATGGAAAAAACATGTTACGTTTTAAACTACGTTGCACGGACACGGATACGTGGACACGTATCGGACAAGATACGGATACGAAGATATGGATTTTTTCAAAATCACATATTGAGATACGTCAAGGATACGTCGAATATTTAATATAAAAAAATTATAGATGTATATATATTATTTAAGTAAATATATAAAATAATGAATATTAAACACTTATAAAATTCAAAAAATAATCAACATATAGCTATATACAAAGATCCACCATTCCACAAACTCAAATATTAATTGATAAATATGTTCAACTCGAATATTACAAAGTTTCATAATATAACAAAAATTAATATTGCAATAGCTTATTTATAGTTAAACAACATCATCAACAAACAAAACCAACTCAAAGTCGAGTTCATCAAGTGAAAATGATGAACTATTATATGAGTTAAATGAATTAATAAATTAGAAAATCTCATTTTGGTGTTTGTAGTATAAATAAATTACTTTTTTCACCCCTAAAATTTTCAAAAATAATAAAATAACATATTTTATTGAGGACACGTATCGGAGACGCCTTAGGATAGTATCCGATACGTATCTAATTTATTAAAAAATAATATTTAAATAGGATATGCCACGTGGCGTATGTGACACGTATTCGAGGCGTATCCTTATCCGTTTAGTATCTGATATGGGATACGAAGTCATTTTCGGAGTATCCGTGCAACATAGGTTTTAAAACATGAAATAGCGTATATATAACATAACATCTACACCTCGGGAAGCTTTAACGGACCAAAGGGCAAAAAGTAGAAGTTAAATATAGTGTCATATTGACATCGACAAAGCAGAGCGATGTTTTTATACGGAAGTTAGGTCTCTGAAAATTTTACCCAAAACTCAGATATCCCACATAATAATTACGTATAAAAGAAAATGAATAGCTATTAAGAATATAAAAAGTCAAAAAGGGTTAGGTGAGTATGGTAGTTAGGTGGAGAACTGAAGCACGTGCGAGGTACAACTTTTAATTTAGATAAAACTCAGCTAAATTGCGACCTCACCACAACGAAACAACAAAATGGTGTAATCCATATGTAGGTACACCATTTTGGACTACAAATCATAATTGTTATAAAGTGGACTCCAAGTCTCCAATTGAGCTTAAAACACAACAATAAATAATAACTCACTCATTCTACTTAGAAAAATCCAAATTATCTTGGGGTAAAAAAATCACGAACAAAGTAAACGAGCTTTATTATGAGAATAAAATAAAAATTACAACTCTTAGATCTTTATAATAGTAAAAGTCACACAGACTCTCTATTATTTAACACTTCACACTAATAAAACTCTCATTAACTTTATATAGCTAAATACTCAAATAGTATATAAGATGATTGAGATGTATATATATATATATATATATATATATATATATAAAAGCTAGAGAAAACTTGTAGACAACTTCTTGATGAATCCTCATGAAACCTCATCTGCCATCACATGAAAATGTGTGCCATCTCTTATAATTCCTTTCTCATTATTAAGATCAATACACATGCACTTATCCTGACAATAATATTGTCTACATATGGCAGCTGAAAGAATAATATCGTTATACTTTAGAGAAAAAAAATAGAGCAATTTGCCTCATGTCTCATCTCTATTTAAGAATTTTAATGCATGTCAAGAAAGTTAATAGGCCAACCAAAAAAGAAAAAGAAAAAAAGGAATCATTTTTAGTACATAAGATCTTTTATACTATTTGTAACTACTAACCATAAGGAGGGACAAAAAGTCCGACAAGGATTTGCAAATGATTGGTCGATGCATACGACATATATTTGCCGCATTTTACACGAGTAAATTAAAGGTGGATTGTTCAACACCATTAACCGCAATAACAAGACTAATAATACAGTTCATTAATCATAACAATTCTGACATGGATATAAATAGCAGTAGAGCTAGTAGTGGAGTTCATTTGTGCAAGCAGAACACACACAGTGAGGGTGTGAAAATGGAGATTTGGAGCAGAGTAGGAGTAGGCCACCTGTTTGTGACGGTGTTCCTCTCAAACTTGGCCGAGCTCATGTTGTCTCCGGCGATTCCTGACGTCACTTTGGCCGCGGTTTGTCCTGGAGAAGACGAATGCTCCGCTGCCATTTACCTCACAGGCGTTCAACAAGCGGTAAGTAGAATACTTTTATCTTTGCTAGCTTGCCTTTGTATAGGAAAAAAATAGAAACTTTGATTCATGGTCTTTTCTACTAAACTGTTCTTGTCTGTACTAAACTTTAATTTATTGGTAATTAGCAACGGGGACTTAGATATCTTTTTAATAAATGCAGGTTTCAGGAGTTGGATCTGTGATCATGATGCCACTGATTGGGAATTTGTCTGATGTTTATGGTCGTAAACTTATGCTGACAATCCCTTTAGTTCTTGCCATTATCCCTTCATGTACGTGATACTCCAAGGCATTACTTGCTTTTCCCATATTCATTAGGGGCTCCGAAAGGGCTCTTGTTCCTGTCTATCAAGTAAAAAGTAAAAACTTCAAGCCTAGTTGCCGCAACGGATGTTGATGTACTATAGAAAGACACTAGACGTTGATTTGAATTTTGAACAAGAGAATCAACTAAAGTTTCTACTTCTGGTTTTCTTTCCATAAAACAACTGGCGGCGGATCTTGGTTGTTTGAAATATATAAGTAGAAAATTCAGAAACTTTTTCTGTTTTGTAGTTGAAGAATTTCTTTGTCTAGTTGTGATGCATATATTGCTGCAATATATCTTTTTATTTGTCCTTTAATCGCAAGAGCATCTTTAGATTATCATTTCCAGGATACTGTATGCAATACTGCTTGGCTTTCCTGCATAATGTTCTGTCGTTTAATATCTTGTTCTTAGATGTCTACTGTCTACTGTTTGTAAACATATCAATATCCAGTCAGTGTGATATGGATATTGCAAAGATGTTAAACTTCTAGCTTATTTTGTCATGTTCTTCGATCAACTAATCCCAGTGCCATGCTTATATTTATTTGTGCCATTAAACTCTTAAGCCATGAAGAATATGATGCCAAGACGTAATTTATGATGAATATCGCCTACCACTAATTGGTTGCATACATGCAGTGATATTGGCTTGGAAGAGGACCAAAAAGTTGGTATATGCTTACTATGTTATCAAGACTTTGACTTCCATGGTTACTCAAGGCGGAGTTGTGGGCATCGCTCTTGCTTATTTGGTAATTTCGACCTCTTTCCTTGAACTTTCACATTAGTAATTCTCTCACTAGAGTTCCTTACTTTTAAATTCATTTGTTTTCACATCTTTCTTCAATTTGCTATGCACTCAACGTCTCAACCTGCTATTATATGTATCAAAGGTAACTTTCTGATCCTACATTTTATCTAAATAGAGTTTAAATGCAAGCAGATAATCTCATTGATATGGAGTGAATTACTGAAAAAATTTATTTCATAGGCGGACAATGTATCAGAGAGGAAGCGTGTCGCTGCATTTGGAATCCTGTCTGGTGTGATTTCTGCTGCATTTGTTAGTGGTACTTTAGTTGCTCGCTTACTCCCCACCAGTCAGATATTTCAGGTCTCTCATCTTCCTGTTTTATTTTCAGCTAAAGAAACTTGAATAATTTTATTTGGTAACACAAGGATTCAATTTATCCAGGTTGCAGCTTGTGTATCTATAGTTGCAGCTATATATATGGGAGTCTTTCTGAAGGATACAACTCGTCATGTCGATTCCTTGAAGCAGCCTTTCTTGAAGATGACTGAAAGCAACGGAGATACGTGTGAGGCATCAGAGAAGAGTGATCTGATAAAGAAAATTCCATATCCGAAAGATATATATCGTTTACTAAAGAGTAGGTAGGGTGATTCTCTCGTTTACATCATCTTTTTAAAGGTTAAAAATTTGATAAGAAACTCCACATTTTAATCCTCTTCTTATAAATTGCAGTGTTACATTTTCATTAGCAGCAATTGTCAGTTTCTTCAATAGCCTGGCAGAAGCTGGCCTTCAAGTTTGCTTACTGGTATCCTCTATTTCCTTGTGCACATAACTTTTATAGCATTTAGCAAACAATTTTCTAATGTGCAGCAAATAATTAAGTCATTCTGATGATGCATATTCACTTTTGCAGTATTTCTTAAGAGCACGTTTTCACTTCAAGAAAGACCAAATGGCGGATGTATTGCTCATCGCATATATTGGAGCCACCATATCAAATGTATCTTCTAAATGGCCTATTATATGAACTTCCACCTACCTCTTCATCTGATTTAATGGAGCTTTATTGAATATGTGGATTTTTAGAATGATTACATACACATCCACAAGTTTGAATAATCATATATAGAGATACCTGTGTAGTATTAAAAATATTAGAAAATAGGGACCATCTGTAATAACTCAATCTTTAGAGGAGCCTATCCAAAATGTGTTTCTTTTTTCGTTTAAATTTCAAGAGGTGAGAAGGTTCGATAATTAGACCAAACCTTATTGTGTGTAGAAGTAATTATCCTTGAATATTTGGTTCTGCTTTCTTAAATGCAAAATTAAACAACTTTGCAGATGCTTTTCATGCCACTATTAGGCCCTTTAATTGGGGAGGAGATATTGCTATCTTTAGGACTCTTTGCCGGATTCTTAAATGTACGTGACTTCGCCTTAATTGACAATCTTTTGCATTTAATTTTTGCTTCTGTGTAGTTGATAATTCGCTCGTCACGATAGTTTAATGTTGCTCGTCTCCTTTGGTGCAGATGTTCTTTGATAGCATAGCATGGGCCTCTTGGGTACGTTCTTTAGTATTCCATGAATGACTTGTACTATCATCATGCTACCATGTTCCTTCGGTATTTTTAATGTTGTAAGAAGGCTTGTTTGGAACGCCAATGAACTCCGAAGTCCTATATTTGATATCAGATCAGTTACTTTGGAAGTTCCATAAAATTATGTTTACTCGCAAAGTAGAACCTCTTGCACTAAGAAACACTAAGATTGATGAATGCAAGATTTTTTTTTCTTCTTTTTACATTCCCTTCATGTGCTGGACTATACAGTAAAAGCTTCGTTTCTCACTTGATCCGCAGGTACCATATGCTTCTGCTTCAATGGGTATTTTCCTTTTCCTAGCATCCCCAGCTGTGAGTTAAATTAAGTGACGTGAATTTATATTAGATATAATCACAATTACACCTCCTAAGTTTGTTCCACTTGCTGTTTCAATAATTACGTAGACACTCATTGATCTGTTAAAAAACTTGCAGATAGGTTCTTGTAGCCCCTATACTTCATGCTTTAAAAATTTCAGGGACTGTAAGGTTATTCAAATCTTAGAAGAGGTTTCTGTGATTCAAGCAATCATCAGAGATTGTAGATGAATATACCATTCTCAGTGCTTTGGTTAACCAAATTTAGCTGACTTGTTGATTGTTGCTTTCTGAAATACAGTTAAGAAGCATGGTATCAAAACAAGTTGGACCTAACGAACAGGTAATTCAATAGTTACACATCTGTGTTAATAGTGTAATCTCTCTGAAGTGCTACTACAAGTTAACACTTTGTTTGGGGATAATTCCTATTCCAAGAAAAGTTGCACGTTAGACGAGATGATTTTACTCTGCTTGCAACATTCTTTTTAAACACTTTGTGTGAACAATGATCTCGTATTGTTGCCATTTGTAGGGCCTCGCACAAGGATGCATTATGGGTGTAACAGCATTTGCAAATATCATCTCTCCTTTGCTCTATAGTCCTCTTTCAGGTGACACAAAATAATGTGATTTATTCCCCTTGAAATATAGTCTAAATTACAAAATCTCTTTTAAAAACATCCCATGTAATTTAAAGGTATACTGAAGTGTGAATAGTTTCCAGTGACACTCATTGAAGTTTTGAAAAACAATGACCAAAAGACCTTTGTTATTTCCTCATAAGTTGAAAGTTAATTGAGTTGTCTTATATCACTCAGACCTTGTAAATATGCCAAGCGCTACTGCACTAGGGAGTGAATGTAATTAATGTTAAAAAGTTCATGTAACTGGAAGTTGGGTATGCACACTGGACTACCAAAACTTGAGGCTTAACTCTGCTTATGAATTTTCCAGCTTTATTTTTGTCTGAGAAGGCTCCATTTGATTTCCAAGGTTTCAGTATCCTCTGCGTTGGACTCGCTTGGGTAAGAACATATGCACAACAACAAATGGATCCTGGGATCCTGCCCCAGTTCTAATGTTATCCTAACTTTTCATTGCTAATTATATATGTGCATTACTTGTTGCAGCTTGCAGGCTTCTTTCTCAGCATAATGATAAAAGCTATTCCCATGTTCTCCAAGAACCAAGTCTCGGAGGCCTAAAATGGTATATTATTCAGATTAACAAAGTTGTATGCTTAATACACAGTTGTCACCCAGATTAGACTTGAGATCGACTTTTAACATTAGATCTCAGGAAAACTTCATTGTAGAGGCTGTTTATTGGGAATACCAGCCCCCATGAACATGTGAACTCAAATTAGTTGGAAAAGAAACGTCGACATATGATAACTTTTACTTGATTCTTCTTTGATTTACTGACAAACGTATAAGAATGAATTATATGCATTGCTTTCTTTTAGAGCTAGCTGATCTGCTAAAATAGCTTTCAACTCTTTTAATTGACTAAAATCCCTGATAAGAATTGTTGTTTCTTGCATTCACACATTCAGAAGCTGACTTAATTAACACCTACATTTTTCCTCTCCGTCCGTCGCTCGACATATAAATGAAATATAAATGGTGCATTGGTTGCTTTCATTATTAACAATGATAGAATACATACAAGTATATTCTCTGGATACTTAAAGCTCGACTCTCTAAAATAATACAATGAAAAAACTGATATATAATCTGGAGGTTTTTTCTCTGACCTAAACAATTTATGTTCAGTATATACGATTATGCTTAATTAGTAGAACCCACGTCACATACAACTAGACATATAGTTCTCAACTGGACAAAATTTTATATAGAACCCAGTACTCATGGCTGTGAATTCCTTTCAGACTAAGTTAAGTTATAATGTTTTATTATTCCAACCTTATGTCGTTCAGAAATCATAACAGTAATTACATTTTATAAAAACAATAAGTACCCTGTGGTATAAGAACATTTCCTTAGTACTTTGAATTAAGTATTTTGTTTGACTTCTCGTACAACAACCAATTGTCCAATAACTTGCTTTCGGGTAATATGTATGCCGATATATAGTAGTATCAAATTTGTTAGTGGCCGTAAAAAACTTAGCAAGTATATATGGATGCGTCATGGGAGGAGCTTATGGGAAGCAACAACTGGGAATCGGAGGGCTCTTAGACCCTTTAAATCTGAGCCTCCGACGTCTAATCCTCCGCTGCGGCGACTTCTGCCAGGCCACTTACGACTCCTTTAACAACGTAATTACCAAAACTCCAAATATGCTGGCAGCAGCCGCTATGGGAAGACCTCATTCTTCGACAAAGTCAAGCTCGAGGATGCGTCTAATTACGAGATACATTCCTTCCTCTACGCCACGGCCGAGGTCAGCGCTCTTGAAGCTCATTTACTCCACTCCATGTCGCGTGATCACTCGTGGGACAGAGAATCCAATTGGATTGGATATATTGCTGTTACAATAGATGAAGTCAGCCTTGAGCTAGGCCGCCGCGAAATCTATGTGGCCTGGTGTGGCACGTCAAGGAACTACGAGTGGGTTGATGTGCTCGGTGCTAAGCCGGAGTCCGCCCATCAATTGTTGCGTCCTAAAACTTGGGATGATAAACACATTCACTCCGGTAGTAACAGTATTTTAATTTCCTATTTGGCTAAACAAACAACTTTGTGTTCTTGTTCTTTTGTTAGAGTTTAGATCCCCTCATGTTTCTTCTTAAAAGGTCCTTATAAGATGGAGAGGGACAGAGTATCGAATGTGTGAAATAGATTAAACATTCGCATACGTACTGAATGATAATAATTTTGTCTCCAACAGATGACAGCGATAGTGATAACGAAGGTGAGCATCATGAGCATGTAGCAAAAGTAATGCGGGGTTGGCTAACAATCTACATTTCCAGCAATCGTAATTCGTCTTTCACGAAACTAAGCGCAAGAACGCAGCTCATGAAGAAAATCCAAGAGTTGAGAGACGGGTACCAAAACAAAAACCTTAGCGTCACACTGACAGGGCACAGTCTTGGTGCCTGTCTAGCAATAATATCTGCTTTCGATCTGGTTGAGAATGGGCTCGACGATATCCCTGTTTCAGCAATCGTGTTTGGTAGTCCTCAAGTCAGGAACAAGGCGTTCAACGACAGACTCCATCATTTTTCCAATCTGAAAATATTGCACGTCAGGACAGTGGCGTATCCAGGAATTAAACTTGGGGGGCTAACACGAATGACAATATAAAGAAGAAAAAAAACCTTAATTTATCGATAAAAAATTTTCAAAAATAAGAAGGGATAAAACACTTCATAAAAGTTAAAATTAGCGCACCTTGAATATTCAAAGCAAAAATTCCTATTAAAGTGGTAAACGACGATCACTCATACAGTAGAATTCATCAATCACCGAATCAGAATCAATATCTTTTGCCAAATCTCGTTCAATGAAAAGAACCATAGAATTCGACAAGGACATTCTTTTGGCGGAGAACTCTCTTTACTTGTGAATGCCCCTTCTTGAGGCTTATAGAATGAAAACAAAGTCGTTTTCCTCTTTTTGACTCTTTGAGTTTCTATTGCAATCTACCAAAATATATGAAATTCGATAAGTGAAATTAAAATTATAATTAGACATTGCAAAAATGAAGCAATTCGATGTGTAAACAAGTAAAAAAAATGCAAGTTAGCAACAATATTGTCCATTTGTTAACTTTTATTTTATCTAAGATTCTTCAATTCTCAAACTATACAAAATCCTAAATTAATTCATTTTCATGGCAATGAACATATCCACAAACCAGCAATAGTTAATTATCTTGTTTCCTAAACAAAAAACAACTCTATATCCTCAAATTATCAAATTACCCAATCAATTTATACAAACCCTAATTTAAAATTACATGAACAATAAACAATATAGACTATAGGATTAGCTAAAAGAGTACTAAAAATAGAATAATACCACAATTGAAAACTTCTCCAATACTTGAAAGATGAAAAATACAAGAATTTTTTTTTACCTCAAAATACCGTGCAGTGCAGTGTGAACTGGTAGAGAGACTCCAATGTTTGGAAGAGATATTTGAAAAGCTTAACAAATCAAATCAGCCGTGACTTTTCCATTTTATTAAACAAATTGCAATTTGGGGCTTAAACTTTTGTGGTAATGTAATTAAGACCATAAATTAATTTATATATATATATATATATGGATCAGCCCATTACTAAATAAGCCCATTTATAAATATACCAGCCCATTTATAGATATTTATATGTAATTTATATATATATGGTCGGACTCGGACCAGCCCATTTATAAATATACATATATATATTTATATATATATACATATATATTATATATTACATATATATAAAAAAAATTCCAAAAAAATGCCCCCCCCCCCCCCCCCCCAGCCCCTGAATAGATACGCCTCTGCGTCACGAACAAAACAGACCAGATTCCATTGTATCCAAGTAGGCCTGTCAATGGGTAGGGTCTGGGTCAGACCCTACCCTAAGTTGGAGATAGGGTCTAATCTCAGACCCTACTCATAGGGTCCATTAAGGGTCCAGACCCATGCCCTGTTCAATGGGTCTGGACCCATGGGTCTGGGTCTGGATAGGGTCCGGGTTGCGGGTCCATGTAGGGTCTGGATCTGGGTCTAATGGGTTGGACCCATGGGTCTGGGTCCGGATAGGGTCTGGGTTTGGGGTCCAGGTAGGGTCTGGGTCTGGGTCTGGGTAGGGTCTTCAAGAATAAAAAATAAAGGATCCAATCAGGGTCTGGGTAAAACCCTACCCATTGACAAGCCTATATCCAAGTGTATTACTGGGGTACAGAAACACCGGAATCGAGCTTGAAATGGACAACAGGAAATCTCCATATCTCAAGGATTCCAGCAGTGTGGGTGACAGGCATAATTTAGAGGCGATGTTGCACGTAGTGGTGGGTTGGAACGGGGCTCACAAGGAGTTTGAGTTGAAGGCTAAGAGGAGCCTGGCTTTGGTCAATAAGTCGAGCGCGATTCTAAAGGCCGAGTACTTGATTCCAAATTCTTGGTGGATTGAGAAGAATAAAGGAATGGTTCTTGATGACATTAGTGGCGACTGGATTCTTGCTCGCCCTTCCGATGAAGATCAGCCCGTACCTGAATTCTAACTAAAGCGTTTCCTGGTTCTACTTTTGTCCATCAATTACCCATATTTTTACTTCAAGTTATTCACGTTTGCATATTAATATTGTATCATATGCTTTAATGTTCTGTTCTATTTTGTTGTCCATATTCTAATGATGCGTGTTTCTTATGTATATCATATAATACACGAACAAGTTTGAAAAAAGGGAAAGTATTTTAAGTCTTACTGATTGTGCCTAATTGTAAATAGAACACAAGTAGTACCAAATCTACCTGTCAATGCAAACCTAACAAAACCTAGACGTTTATTAACACTTATAAACATATTTAACTCCATGAGATAAAGACCTTGTGCGCCTACCATTTAGGTCAATGAGATTTTTAAGTAATACCAGCAACCGGCGGCTTTAATGAAATTGGATCCTATATATTTATCAATTATGACTTAGAAAATTGAGCTTCATGGATGAACCAAAAAAGTAACTGAGCAATTATATTAAACTGAAAGAAAATGATTTAAGTTGTGTACAAAATACAAATTCACATAGACATTTATATGTGTAGTCAGGTGGTAAGCTAATAAACAGAAATTGACTTACCAACTAGCTGTTGGTAAGTGCCAGTCAATCCTAACAAATTCTAGGGAAGTATATATCATTTATGAAACTAATATTTTTTCGATTGTAGACCATGCCCTACTAATAATGAATCTAAACAAATGAAATTAATATATTATTACAATCTGGTGAAATGAAATATGGCTGTCTTGGGAATCTGGAATTTATTCCTCTAAATTTGCTTGCCATTTCTCTACATTCAAATATAATAACTGACATGATTCAAAAATATATATATATATATATATAATAACTGACAGAAAATCCTTATTTTGTTGGGCTTGTTAGTGGACCAATACTTGTCAAGCGTAAAACGTTATTTGGTTTGTAATATAAGTGAACGTCAGAACACAGATTTACACGAACGCATACTAAAAAAATCGAACTGGCAAATTTAACTTCTTTTTTTTTGTGTAAAATAAGTATGAAATTATTGACCAAGTAGACAACAAAACTATTAGTAAATATATTGTATATATCTTTGATTGATTTGTACTTATTTAGATTAGGTAGTTTATCTCATTCTAGTGTTGAGGCCGAGTATCGCGCCGTGACTAACGTTGTCTCGGAGTCTTGTTGGATACGGAATCTCCTATTGGAACTCCATGTTCCCTTATCTAAAGCAACATTGGTTTACTGTGATAATGTTAGCGCTATCTACCTCACCAACAATCCGGTGCAACATCAACGAACAAAGCACATTGAACTCGATATTCACTTTGTTCGGAAAAAAATATCTCGTGGGAAGTCCGAGTCCATCACATCCCTTCTCGGTTTCAAGTGGCCTAGGCTTGTCAATTGGTAGGGTCTTACTCAGGCCCTACCCTAAGTTGGAGATAGGGTCT
Organism: Linaria vulgaris; assembly: GCA_948329865.1. NCBI lineage: Eukaryota > Viridiplantae > Streptophyta > Magnoliopsida > Lamiales > Plantaginaceae > Linaria > Linaria vulgaris. Next base: position 118,244,029 of record OX415249.1, read on the forward strand.
AATCTCATACCCTCATACCCTACCCATATGGTCCATTAAGGGTCCAGACCCATGCCATGTTCAATGGGTCCAATTAGGGTCTGGGTCTGGACCCAGACCTATACTCGAACCGGGTCTCATAGGGTCTGATGGGTCTGAACCCGTGGGTCTGAGTTCGGATAGGGTCCGGGTTTCGGGTCCAGGCAGGGTCTGGGTCTGGGTCTTCAAGAATAAAAATCAAATGGTCCAATCAGGGTCTGGGTAAAACCCTACCCATTGACAGGCCTAAAGTGGCCGATATCTTCACCAAAGGGCTTCCACAGATTCTTTTTGATGAGTTTCGCACCAATCTCAACGTTCGTGAACCTCTCGATTCGATTGTAGAGGTATATTAATAAATATATTGCATATATCTTTGATTGATTTGTACTTATTTAGATTAGGTAGTTTACCTTAATTACGCTCTGTTGGGCATTTTAGTGATTTAATAACAATGTCATTATTCGTTAAACTATTATACTGGCGAGTCGGGAAGTTTCGTAGATCAGAATTGTGCAAAGTAAACCCCCGGAAAGAGATAGCGCATCTTATCAGACAGGATTTCAAGGTTCCCAGGTAATTAGTGGGGTCACAACGGTCCCGCTTAAGAACAAATTACCTTTGACAGAACCGCCTTTACCGTATTCTCACTAGTCACACCACAACTTCGCCGCCAACAGTTTAATGAATAATAACGTCGATACTACTACCGAAATGAAATTACGCAGCGGAATTACGAGACATAAACAATAAATTATTTATAGCTCCGTAAGTCGATAGTAGCGTCCTTGTTGTGTCGTTGATCCTCCATGTCGAACCCGGCGGCGAAACCTTTGCGTTTCTCGATCTCGGCGGTGGAATATATTACTAGAATAATATTCACCCGATCCACGAACTAAGAACCCCGACGATCGAAAACTACACGAAGAGAGAGATATTGCTAGAGAGAGAAAGATTGTTGTGATTGGTGTCTATTGAAGCTTCAGCCGAGAGCCCCTCTTATAGCCTCATTTTGGAGACAATGCATTGAAGCCTTAATCACTAAAGAATGGTTGTTAGCTGAAGCTTTCCTAACCAATTCTCAATCATACAAGCCGTCAACATCTGTTAGCTAAAGCTTTTTCAACCAATCCTCAATTATACAAGAGAAAGCCCACATGGGCATAGCCTGTCAACATCTCCCACTTGCACATCGTGGGCACAACCCAGTCGTGCATCTCTCAGTGTATTTTCATTGTCTTCATACTAGTTAATAGTTCGTGCGACCACCGAGAACACCTGCAAGGTCGGGAGTACTACACCAAATCTTCAGTGAAAGAAAACCAGCGTAGCACAATCCCTAAGTCTTCTCGATATGCCCTAGACTCATTTGATCGCATCAGTTTAAAGAATGCCTAATCCCTCAAGAGGTCGAACCTCAAGGCCATACTTTAACTTTGAACTCTCATGATATGTTCCATAACAACTTCGCATACTTAATGCGCAATTGCTCGTTAACGATGGACACTATCAGGGATGCGGTATCAAATAGTCTTCCTTTGCCCTAATGTCAATCGATTTTGGTTTGACTGCTTTACCAGTAATGCCTCTTTAGACGGAATCTATCATGGTCATAGATAACATTCCAAAGTAGCTATCATCAAATCCTCGATGTCATGACACAGTCAAAAGTCAATAAGGGCACTATAAAATATGTAACTCACACAGTGAGGAAACAAGGAATTATTCACTCACTCTTACGAATGGTCGTCCAAGCACATGTAGTATGAAACACATGTTGCGGTGGAATACTCTTTACACATAAAAGAGTGTATGTCTATCGACACCGCACATATCTTAGCCCAATCACCCTAGTGACTAGCTTGAGTCCATCACTCGTTCGCTTCACATAGCAACGAAGAGATCTCACATCTATCTTACTTCACAGGCTACATAGATTTTTGGGAGAAATCTATGTTCGATCCTTAACATCAAGGATCTCATCTTAGTATTAAACTAAGACGATATATATACTTGTATCAACCTCTCAACTCATCTTTTACAAAACAAGTAAGGGATACATTTATTTCATCTCTGCTCGCTCACCTAGCGCCAGAGGCGATCGCTCGTGTGAGAGAGCCGATCATGCCTGTTGACATACTTCAGTGTGCGTATAAACATAAATGCTATATGGAATCAAACTTGAAATGAACATCATATTGCATTAATATCCAAATGAAGTAAACAAATTAAGGTCAACTAAAACAATCTACGCAATCCCAAACTTCTAACATGAGTCTGAAAGACATCTCTAGCTATAGGTTTGGTCATTGGATCAACAACCATGCGAGTCGTAGATATGTATTTTAGGACTACTTCATTTCTCGTAATCATGTCATGTATGTAGTGAAACCTTAGATCAATGTGTTTGGTTTTTCCATGATACTTTGAATCCTTTGCATGGGCCAGAGTCGCAGCACTATCACAGAATATTGTTACTGGATCTGAGGCATCGGTTACAATATTTAAGTGCCTAAGGAATCTTCTCAACCAAAAAGCTTATTGCACTGCTACAGAACATGCTATGTACTCAGCTTCCATAGTGGACAACGCTATACAAGGTTGTGTCTTGCTACTCTAAGTAATGGCGCCATTTTTCAGCGAGCATACGTACCCAGACGTGGATTTGCTCTCATCAAGGTCGCTGCCCCAATCAGCATCACTATAACCTTGTAGCTGCAAATATGAACCTTGATAGCAAAGTACATAGTCCATTGTTCCTCTCAGATATCTAAGAATCCTTTTGATTGCTTTCCAATGAGCAAGTCCTGGGTTCGACTGGAATCTGCTTACTAGCCAAACTGCATAACAAATATTTGGGCGAGTACACATCATTGCGTACATCAAGCTCCCAATGGCACTAGCATAAGGAACACGTGCCATTTGCTCTTTTTTGGATTGAGTCTTAGGACACATTTCTTGGCATAAGCTCGCACCTTTGGCGATATGGGTGTCGATAGTTTTGCAGTTTTGCATCTGGAAGCGCTCTAGAACCTTCTTCAAGTAAGTCTATTGGGACAAACTAAGAAGTTTCTTAGAGCGATCTCTAGAGATCTTAACTCCCATAATGTATTCTGCTTCACCCATGTCTTTCATTTCAAAATTTGAAGATAACCACTCTTTAGTGGCGACAATCATCCCTTTGTCATTACCCGCCAATAGAATATCATCAACGTACAATGATAATATTATGAAACTCCCTTTGGACCGTTTGACATACACACAATGGTCTTCTTCAATCATCGTAAACTCATTCGTAAGAATAGCTCGATGAAATCTTAAGTACCATTGTCTAGATGATTGTTTAAGGCCATAAACGGATCTTTTAAGCTTGCACATTTTGCGCTCTTTGTCCTTGACCTCAAACCCCACTGGTTGATCCATATAGATCTCTTCATCTAGTTCTCCATTGAGGAATGCTGTCTTTACGTCCATCTGGTAGAGTTCCAGGTCCAGGTGAGCTACCATAGCTAGGATTAGGCGAATTGAGGCAAACCTCACAACTGGAGAGAAGGTTTCCTCGTAGTCTATACCCTCTTGTTGGGTATATCCTTTCGCAACTAATCGAGCCTTATACCTGTCCATCGATCCATCTGACTTGTGTTTAAGCTTGAGAACCCATTTGCTCCCTATAGCTTTACGCCCAGATGGTAGATTAACTAAGTCCCATACTTGGTTTGTCCTCATAGACTCCATCGCATCTTTCATTGCTTTTAACCATTCTTCTTTAACAGGGGATGTAAGAACTTCCTTGAAATTCTCAGGTTCTCCATCATCCTGCGGAGCCACCATAAAAGCTTCCCCTTCAATCTCAAAATGACGACGGGGTATACTTTCACGTGAGCTTCTACGCAGCTAAGAGACTTGTGATTTCTCTTCAAGTGGAAAGCTCCCACTCGGAGTCAAGTCACTCCCACTGTCCCTAGGAGTGAATATTTTCTTCTTCATTCTCAACTTGGCGACTTGGGGTCACTTCCTCTGAAATCTCTTGGAGTTCTAGACTCCTATCAACATCGCCCCTGTTAGGGAATTCATTTTCAATGAAGGCCACATCTCGTGACTCAATTTCAGTTACACTACCATCCTCACATTCTCCAAGCATAACATAGCCCTTAGAGTGTTCAGAATATCTTATAAAGATACACTTATTTCCTCTAGGACCTAGTTTCCCATATCTATGAGAACTATTGAGAACATATCCCGTAGAACCCCAAGGACGCAAGTTACTCAGATTTGGTTTCTCGCCTGTCCACAGTTCGTAGGGGTAGAACTAACTGACTTAGAGGGCACTCGGTTAAGAATGTAGGCAGCAGTTAGAAGAGCGTCACCCCAAAAGGATATTGAGAGACTAGCATGCGCCATCATTAATCTAACCATCTTGAGAAGTGTTCGATTTCTTCTCTACGCTACACCATTTTGTTGCGGAGAATAAGGCATCGTCAACTGTCTCTTGATTCCTCTTTCATTACAGAACCTTTTGAATTGCTCAGATAAATATTCACGACCACGGTCAGTTCGAATAGCCTTAATGCTCGAATTCAATTGATTTTCTACCATTGCCATATATTGTCTAAAGCACTCAAATGCTTCTCACTTATGGGAGATCAAGTATACATGACCATATCGTGAATAATCATCTATAAATGTAATGAAGTAGATACCACCGTGTCTTGCCCTCACATTCATTGGTCCACAGATATCAGAATGAATAAGTTGCAAAGGAAAGCATGCTCTTTTGGCTTTACCAAATGGTTTTCTTTTTGCCTTCCCTATCAGACAATGCTGGCATACAGGAAGAGAGACATTAGCGAGATTTCCTAATAGGCCTTCTCGAGCTAATCTTGCCATCCAATCTTCCCCTATATGACCCAGTCTGGCATGCCACACGTTAGAATCTGCATTATTCGAAATAACATATAGAACAGTAGATTCATCGATGATAGGGTAATTCAAATCCATTACTACGAAACCATCACGAATAAAACCACGTCCGTACAAAGTGTTCCCAAGAAATATGAAAGCATTATTGTTTTCAAACACAAAACAAAAACCAAGCTTTAACAACGTAACCAAAGAAAGCAAATTTCTTCGAATATCTGGGGCATACAAAACATCGTGTAGTAAAAGAGTGCATATGTTGCACAGATCGAGCTTGTACGTGCCAATTCCCAGCATCGCAACGCTAGCTCCATTTCCTACTTTGATGTCTCGAATGCCAACAGGTACTCGGCGGTACTCCACATATCCAATTCTATCCCGAGTTATGTGCTCGGTTGCCCCAGAGTCTACAATCCACGAAGGAGAGCTATGAGCAACCATAACATGACTAGTTACATAAGCACTTGGGAAAAAAATAGAAAGTACCTTATTCTGCTCAGTGCATTCACGAGCAAAATGACCTTCTTTGTTACAGTTGAAGCATACCCCCTTGGTAGCTTTTGCACCACCACGCTTTCCCCTTTTTCAGCGTTGGTTGGTGTTGGAGGTCTTCTGAACCTGACCAGCACGCACTTCTGCCTTTTTCGCATGCCTGATGCGTCTGGGCCTAAATGCCTCACGCGCTCTGGAAGACTCGGCCACATAAGCAGAACCGTTAGCATTGGCTGCCTCTAGGCGCTCTGCTTCCAGCTTTAAATGATGTGCCGCATCATCAAATGTTTTTATATGCTCACTATGCGTCATAGTTTGGCTCATGGTCTCCCAGAAGCTAGGAAGTGAACGTATCACCGCCTGAACCTGCTGTTCGTCAATCAACTCGTTACCAGCAGACTTTAGTTCACGAATCATTGACGACATAGCTCTAAGATGTTGCCTCATATTGTGGTTAGAGCGCATCTTGTATGTGTCAAATCTCATCGTTAAACCACGAAGTCTGGTGGCCGACATGCCTCCATATCTAGCTTTCACAGCGTTCCATAATTCTTTCGTCGTGCAAAAATTTTCAAATTCACCAATTAGATCATTGTGCATGTTGCTTAACATAGTAAAGCGTGCACATCGATCCTTTTTCATCCAGTTGTCGTAGGCGACAAGGTCTTGTTGGTGCCTTTCAAATTTTTCAGCAGTGCGAGCAGATTCACTAGGAGCCTCAATTGTATGGGTATGAGTCTCTAGGACCTCTTGCTCGTTCAGGACATACTGGATCTTACGATGCCAAATGTCATAGTTTTCCCCATCCAATTTGTCTCCCTTGTTCAAATCATCAATGATTCCCTTCGACGCCATTTTCACTACATAAATGGACAATTCGGGATATGATACACACACTAAATAATTTGCCGCGTTTATCTAAAATTAAATAAAAATAATTAATACACGTCGCAAAATCGAAAAATTGCTAAGCTTCAGAATCATCTCTTGCGCCACATTGTCCAATTATAATTATTTAATTTAATATTCGCACAAATTAACTTATAGGAGACTAAACCCGGACAACCCTTCGGCGCGGAATAGTTAGGTATACATTCGCTTTATTCATTTACTTATAAAAAAAACATTCGCTTCATCTTTTACTAGGCCAGTGGCTCCTATGCGCATCACAAAACCCCATGGCTTTGAGTTGGCTAATTATTGTTAAAACTCTATATAACCTTTTTTTCATTGTACTAATTTTTAGTGTGTTTTAACAGTTGACAAGCAAGTATCTGTCTCGATGTGTGTGTTTACCAGAAAGAGGGGAGAGAGACGTTTATTCCATTCTAACTACTAACACAAGTTCGACCAAAATGAACTATATACAAGTCAGTTTTTTACTTATCATCCAATCGGTTAGAATCTCACTATTACCCTGAGTTGTTTACAACTTGAGTTTTTCCGCTTTATAATTCTGACCGCACCGACCTTAATCTTATTCAATTGGTCATACATACCATCCCGTTGAACGACTTTGGTGTAAATCTCAAACTAGTCGTTTATTCTATTATTTTCAGAAGCTAAATCAATTCAGTAAAAAATAAGTAGAGCTAATTACTTCTTTATGTTATTTGATTAATTAGATAGATTGCTCCTAGTTAAAGCTTTACCAAACAATGCCAACTCTTTTGATTTTAACAAAGTAGAACAATAAATTAAACATTCTTTTGACTTACAAGAAGTTGTTTGCGGCTCTTTTAAAAGTTTCCCTTGAGAGAAAATAAAGGGTAATCCAATTTATTCTTGAAGGCGTATATCAGAAATCATGATTATTTTACAAAAAACACTTCTTATTATTTTATTTATTTTTAATTCTTGCCTGTATGCGCTCATGAACCACATTCCGACAATTTACAAAACAGAAATAATAATAACTTGCCATTAAAAATTATGTATTACATGCATGTATTTGACAAATTTCGCAGGAGGCCAACAATATCTGCTCACCAACCACAAGTACATACAAAACCATTTCTCTTAGTCAAGTGTTACCAAACACAGCGTTTCGGTCAGCCACAGACAGTATATATATTACATAATTTCCAAAGACTTTGCAATTTTCTTTTAATAATAGAATACTTTTTATTTTAATATTGGAATCAATAAGAACTAGCTACCCTAGTTGTTACGTGAGAAAAGAAAATAATGGTGATTGCTTAAGCACCCGGTACGACGTACGTACGTAGGCTCTTTATATAAGTAACACTTCAATTCTTTTTTCGACTCTTCACAATGAAATTAATATAATACTTGTAATCATTACTGAAAATAAACGTCTGTCCTGTTCACCTACTAAAGCCGGAGAATCTAAGTACTGTACAATTCTAACAGCAGATCAAAAGGTTAATTTCAGCTGCATGCGAGTGAGAGAGAGAAATGGAGGACAATTGGAAGAACTTGATTCACCTATTTGTGACGGTGTTCTTTTCGTATTTTGCATCTTTGGTGGTGAATCCAGCCATTGCCGATGTTACATTGGAGGCGATCTGTCCTGGAAAGGATGAATGCTCGCTTGCCATTTACCTTACTGGATTCCAGCAGGCGGTATGTACACTACATTGACTACGTGTGTGTGTGTGTGTGTGTGTGTGTGTGTGTGTGTGTGTGTTGTCAGGTTGTATGAGCGTGAGCAGAATTTACATAGGCTAAGTCGTCTAACATAGATATTTTGGTCACAATTGATTTATATATTAACTTACAATTGTAATTATTGCATGAATTTAACATTACAACTTTGTGATGCTATCACACAATTAGGATATTATAGACTATCATACTTGAGAATATACGTGCCATTACCATAACACATATATGTGCGCACTATTTGCGTGTGTGTGCATGTGGAGATTTAGGTGTTAATTGTATTGTTTTGTAAGAAACTTTATAATCACGTAACTCCATGCACCACCGGGTAACAACCACATCCAGCCGTAGCAGGTGGGATAACTTGGTGAATAATATGTATAATATAATTAATAAGGACGTGGTTTCGCCAGTAAAGATCAGATACTAGTCATTGATAATTTATTTACTTAGGTGTACTTACTTGATGCATGTTGTGTTCAATGATATCATGCATGCAGATTGCAGGACTAGGATCCGTGGTGATGATGCCGGTGATTGGTAATCTATCTGATGCCTATGGTCGAAAACGTTTGCTAACAATCCCATTGTCCCTCTCCATTATCCCATTAGGTACCTAACTCGCTCATCTTAATTAGCATGTTTTAAATTAAATATAATAATGTTGTTATTCTTCTTGGTCTGAACTTCTAAAATCAAATGATGTGTTCAGTTATTATGGCATTGAAGAGGACAACAAATTTCTTTTATGCATACTACGCTTTGAAGACTGTAACTTCCATGGTCAGCGAAGGCGGCGTCTTGTGCCTTTCATTGAGTTATTTGGTAATTCTCAAAGTTAATTAAACTTATTTAAACCCCATCTGATATAGTGATCAATAATTGGCATTTCTGTGACTAAATATCTCTTTTTTAATTTACACCATTTCATGGTAATTTAAAAATGTATATATATATATATATATTTTTTTTTTTGGTCTTACATTGAAATTTATACCTTATTTTGCAAAAGGATTTATGTCCCTGTTCTACGGAAAACAGGTATGTTACTTTAGTGAAAAATAAAGAAGTCAATTGCCCCATGTACTTTTTTTGTAAGTTGCAATATATCTCATTATATGTGAAATTGTTAAGAGAGTACCGAAGTGTTTTCGAAATAACAGAGTAATGTTCTTATTTATTTTCTTATAGGGGAGCAATCTACCTATTTTACATAAAATGCTAGTTGCACGATTACAAAAATACATACCAATTCACATAAGTTTATGGAGGCATAATTCCAGTGAGCTATATTTTCTGATCACATAAGAGTAATATACTATTCTCTTGGCTTAAGTATAATTTATGTATTTGACGCGATAAACACTTAAGACTTAAGAGTTTATTTTTCTCTATTAACTGAAGAGATTCTTAGACTAATGTCTGCAGAGCTTTGAATTTCCAACATATATATCTGCTATGTTTCTAATAATTAATGTATAACATCCATAATAATTTAGGCTGATAATGTGTCGGAATCAAATCGTGTGTCTGCAATCGGGCTGTTATGTGGCGTAGTTTCTGGTGCAACTGTTTGTGGTACATTAGCCGCTCGCTTACTTCCCACTGCTCACATATTTCAGGTTTTCTTCAATACTTAATTCTCCCATATACTTCTTTTACTTCGTCTTCTTCTTTTTGTTTTCTTAAGTGCATGATAATTAGCTAACTGGTTTTTTACTTTTGTTTTTATAAATGTATTCAGGTGGCAGCAGTTTCATCCATTGCTGCTGCAATTTACATGAGAGTATTTCTTAAGGAGACGACTCATCCGGTGGATACGTTGGAGCAGACACTAATCTTAAAACCAGAAACTACTGAAACCAACCAATTCAAGAAAATTCCATTGCCTAAGGACATTATTCGATTGCTTCGGAGTAGGTACAAAATGATCACATATCTTAAACTTTTCATATACATACACTGATTTTTGGCTTACTCTAAGTACTGGCAAGTTACAATGTAGCTTATTTTACTTGAACAATGCAATATTGAGTAACCAAATCATTTATAAGCTTGGGCTAATACAGGGGAGAATTATTTTTCATTTATAGCCTCTCAAGCGTTCTTTCAGGTGCAGGGTGTAATGCTTTTGTGAAACCTGTCATTTTACCAACTTTGATATTAATGGCGTGGCGGTAGAGTTTGTACACATAAAGATCTATTGCATTGAGCACCCCGTATACGATCTAAAAACTTAAACAAGTAGACAGAGAACTGATGGATTTGCTATGGTTAACATGTAGAACATGAGATATGCAATTAGACATGTTCCAGACTTCATTGAAAATTGCAGTTCTTCTAATTTGTGTCCATTAATAGAGCAAGATTGTAGTAAATATTATAACTTGACTCTTTAATCCTGACTCTTTCTTGTAGCTCTACCGTATCGCTGGCTTCGTTCATTGCCTTCTTCAATAGCCTTGGCGAGGCAGGAATTCAGGCGTTCTTAATGGTGATCATCTACCCTAATATGATTTCCTTTTTGGGTTGGAAACTCAAGATTTACTATTGATGCATGTTTCTTTTGAATTAACAAGTTTTATCGTAATCATCCTAGACATAAATTCTACATATGTCCAAAGTTTTATGATCTTTTCATTGTGTATTATGTTAACAAATTCCAGTCTTAATGGTGTTACCTTTCTTTACTACAGTATTTCTTGAAGGCGCGGTTCCACTTTCAGAAAGACCAGTATGCTGATATATGTCTCATTACCTACATTGGAGTAACAATTTCAAATGTATGTCCAAAATGAAGGCTACATTTCTTTGTTTGTTTCATCATCCGTTTTCTTGCAATCCTTTTGATCTACTGATGAGAAATGTTAACCTATGCACGCAGATGGTCTTAATGCCTACATTAGGCCCAATTCTCGGAGAGGAGACATTGCTTTGTATAGGACTCCTAGCCGGATTCTTTAATGTATATATGCAACTAATTACAACTTTTCTTCATCCCTTTTTTAAGCATGATATATATGTTAAAGGAGCTCAGAACATTTGATGAAGTTCATTTATCTGACCTTGTGCAGATGTTTCTGGACAGCATAGCTTGGGCAACTTGGGTAAGAGCTCTACAATCTTTTTCAATGCCGAATACACTTGAGGCCTATTTCATGTCATATATACTCTGCTCTGTCCCCATAGTTACCATATTGCTTCCTTTACAAAATTCCACTGCAAATTCATGTAGCAGAATTTACGAAATCTTCGATTTATCATGAATTCTGCTACGATGTACAGGTACCTTATGCTTCTGCGTTTCTTGGTCTCCTCATTGCTTTCGCAACTCCTAGCGTGAGTTCCATAAATTTGAACTTTCTTATCAGCTATAATAGCTGTGTGAACCGCGTAAATATTATTTAACAAACAAAAACTGTTTGATCACTTATAGATAAGATGCATTGTTTCAAAACAAGTTGGTCCCAAAGAGCAGGTATATCCACATATATTCTTCTTTAATGCCTTCTAAATTTGTAAAACATACTTCTTAACTTCAATTTACTATATATTTTCCTTCAAATATATTAGGGGATTGCTCAAGGATGTCTTATGGGTATAGCTGCACTTGCCAATGTTGCTTCTCCGTTAATTTTCAGCCCTCTTTCAGGTGATTTATTTTGATTGAGCACGTACAAGAACACCTGTGTCACGTTTTAATAATTACATGCATCCTAAAAGTTCTAAAATTGAATCTGTCACTTATATCTGTGCAAATTTCATAGATATAGGTAGGTTTTAGTCCTTAAGACCATCAATGGAATATTGTAAGCTACCATCTCGATTTTATAATCTCACAATTCTTGACTTTACGACTTCCAGCTCTGTTCTTGTCTGACAACGCTCCATTCCATTTCCCGGGTTTCAGCATTCTTTGCGTTGGTCTAGCTTGGGTAAGAATCTTTTACTGATTCATTCCATAATGAAAGACAGTTTAACTTTGTTCGTAGGCCAATGATTCATCCATTTTGTCGCGCAGCTTGTTGCGTTCGTTCTGAGTACATTGATAAAGATTATGCCTCGTTTCAAAGACAATGGTCGCAATGAGCCATGTTTGCTGGCCTAAACCTGAGGAGGAATTCATGATCTCATGCTTCACTGGCCTTGCACTTTCGAGAAGAAAAGAAATGGACAGGAAGGACAAGTCCTTAGTCGATATAGTTATAAAATCCAATGGAACACTTCAGTGTTATATAATCCCACTTAGAATCGTAAATATGATAACATTCTCTTTGTTGCATTTATTAGTTTACAAGAAACATTAGCTTATTTAATTTGATTAGAAACCTCAGAGACTCAGAGTTCCATAGTTAAGCTGCACATTACATTTGTGAGTATTTGTGGAAACACAATGGAGAGAAAGCAGGCTATTTGTAGTGTCCTAAGTTCAATGTATAATACAATTACTTAAACAATATAACTATTGGAGAAAATGTTTTGAGGCAATTTCTGGCTTAAAGCACAACAGCTATCCCAAATGACAACCTCGCTACAGCCTAAGGTACTTTCCTAGAAAATAGTAACGTTCCATTCAAATCAATGCAGTAATGCAGAAGCATATCATCTTGTCATTAACAATCAAAAAAAAAATCATCTTGTCAGCCAACTTTGTTAACAGGATATGCAACGCATGAGCTTGATTTAGAGGCATATTTATAAAACTTGGCATACTAACACTTGTCGAAAGCGTGCCAAAGCTGTCTGGGACTGCAAGTTTTTCTTTTTTTTCGAAGTGTGTCTGGAACTGCATTTTTTCATTTTCGAAGTGTCCACACAACATATCCATGTTATGCACTAACAACGTAAACAAGTTTGAGCGAAAGGATGAATATCAGAACCTGGGAAGTTACGATGTTAAGCACTAACAACCTAAAACAAGTCTGAGCGAGAGCAGAATATCAGAACCTGGGAAGGATTTGTCTTATTTGATTAGGTAATCAAATAAATAAATACAGATAAAGGTTCTCCTTGACTGCAAATATTATAGCTCTTGATGACTTTCAATATGTAAATCTGACATAGGATTGCTCTTATTCTATCAATTGCTTAGGTGTCGGGACTATTGCTCTCACTCTTAGTCCCACTCTGCAGCACTAATCTTAGAAGGCATCACATGCCCTGAATAAAATGAGATAAATGTAGCACATCCTAACAGGACTGTTCATAAGGTAAAACCAGTCAAACCAATCCGAACCCAATCAGTTCGGTCAAACCAAATCCGAATTACTTAATCCTTTGACGTGTTTGCTCCACAATTGGGTATCTTCACCAGTTAGGTTTGTGTCCGATTTTGACCATATGAACAGTTCTGCTTCCAACCAATATTGGATAAAATCAATGGCAAAACTTATCTAAGGAAGCAATGACCATGAAGACCAAGAGAAGGAAACGAAAAACTCCATAACTTTATAAACCTTAATATAGACTTGGAACAGGAAGAAAGTTTCATGTTACCTTATTCAGTAACTAATTACAATTTTCACATTTTTTCTTCCAGACCACAAGGTTGTTCCAAACAACTCAAACAGAACATTCTTCACCACTTGGGTTATTATTATCATCTCCATCATCATCCGAAGAACCATCACTGTTGGCATCAAATGTCAGTAGAAGCTCCAGCAGGTCCCTCCCGACACCCGAATGCTCTGCACTACTCTCAGGGCTCGTCCTCTGTCTTTGCAAGGAAAATAACTGTAACATCAGGTCTTCGGGAGAAACCATGCGGGGCGTCCAACCCCTTGCTCTGGGTCTTCGCTGGAAACAGAAAAATGCAAAATAGTTAGCAATGTTGAGGCCATGATCACCTTCATTGACATTGTCCATATTCCCATCTCATAATAATATTGTCAGAATCAATGATGACATAGTCGTCATGAACATGAATCAAGGTCTACTTCTATGAATGCGTCATTTTGTTAAATATTTGAAACATCTAATGACATTTTCGGAGGTTTTTCAAAATATTGCAGAACATCGGTTTATACTTAATGCAATAAAATTGAGAAATATATTTAAATATTGTTTTCATTGAGTCTAAAATGAAAAAGTTTTCAGTATATTTGTGGAGACATGCATGATCATGAGATGAAGTTGGCATGCTCATGATTGTATCGTCGTTAAAATCACAAAGAGAAAGTCACTTGGGAGTGTATTAAGTCTAACATCCTATCCTAATAAGTATGAAACAGTTGGACTCCCTTTGTTTATCGTTAAGTTTCCGATAAAGACATGAATTTGAACATCATTTCGAATAGGTCTCAGGTCTTCTACAAGAATGCATTTCCACGTAAAAATTAACTGAAAAGGGTGTACAACTGTTTATGGTGTCCTGCTCGTAATTAACCAGTGATAAAATAAATAAAGAGATGTGATCAATAGAATGTCAGGTATTCTGGAATTCTATTAGATTCAGAATTATTTTAAATCCTTTCTCATCAATCGTAATTTAAGGTTATCTCATATATCTGTAATTTAGGATGAACATCAGCTTATATTCAAAATCAGCACATACCTTTTGAATGTTCGTCGGTAGAATAGCTTTATCGATAGCTTTTGGTGTCCATATTTTTATGTCATGCTCTATACCGCTGCTGGCTAGTATTGGAGCATGAGGATGAGATTCTATGCAGTTCACAATATGCTTATCAGCTTCCATCACGCGAACGAGCTTCCCACCCTTCTTCTTCCAAATAAAAATACGACCACAATCTGACCCGCTCACAACATACTCACATCTCGGCCCAAAGAAACTCGCACCCTTCACAGTCTCAACATTCCTATGCCCATTGTAAACCTGGGGAATAAATTCTTTGTTGGCATCAGTTTGAATCATATCACCTGCATCAATGGAATCCGAGTCTTGAGTAGTAAACGTTGGATTAGGACCCAGTCCACTTTCCTTGGTGAAAAGGTAGATAAACTCATTATTGTAAGAAACAAGAAGTTCACTCTGATCAGAGAACGCCAACCCTGTTATTCCTACATGCTCATCGTCAATTAAGTGTGGGGGGCAAAAAAAGTTTACAGGCTGATCAAATTCAGATGATCCATCCCACTTATATTTACGGATGTCATACAGTCGAGCAAACTGGTCTGATCCAGCAATAGCAAACAAATTTGGGTTTCTTGGATCAATTGTAATTGCATTTAGGTGCACGGTCGACAGATAACTCTGGTCTTGAACAGGTTTGCAAGTAAAAAGGCACGTAGCGGTTGAAGTTCTCAGATCAATCTGTGGGCAATAGACAAGTAGTGTCGACATTAGCTAATCAATTTTGGATAGAAAACCAACATAGGAAATAGCCAAGTGGTTCAAGAAAGTACAATGTTTATCAGTAGAGATATGATATGCTACATGCTGGGCGCAGATATTATATTTTCTATAGCCTTGTCTTCAGAAAACAGCTAACAAGAAGACTGTACAATGGTCGTATACTTCTGACTAGAAAATTGTGATGCTCAATTTGAGAATGTTGAAACATAACAAAATGAATAAATAGGATACCAGGTCCAATAACAACCCAAAGCACAGAAAAACAGTGGGCCACCCAGAAAAGTGACTTCCCATGGAGGGCAGCTAGTTTCACCGAGTATGAGATTATATATATTCCCAAACCTTGCTCCTGTTCAGAACTTTTCAAATTTAATAATTACAAGAAAAGCAATAAATTCAGATAAATTTACTTACATGCTGGACCTTTCCATCTTCACCACACGTATAGAAAATATGAGGACTTCCAGGTTCTACAGCCAATTTGTGTGCTCGCCTTTGATGTCTGGCCAGCAATTTAGTCTCCACTTTCCCACGTTCAAGAATCTGACAGTGTCGCACCTGAAAATGAGAATTTGGTTGTGTAAGAGAACATCCCTTCAATTCTTCATAATACATTTTGCAGAAGCTCCTTATAAACCTTCCTACTCAACAAAATAATTTTGATGTCAATTGACCAATAAAGACAAGAATTCACAGTGCAATTTCTCTTGCAATTTCTCTTTACTGGAAAGAGGATCATCAATCAACTTAAGTTTGATGCAGGAATTTCCCATGGAACTCAGAATCCATTTAAATACAAAGAAACGTAAGAATGCATTACCTCTCCATCAGCCGCACATGTAACAATGCTTCGATCATCAGAGTGAGGCATGAACCTTGCTTGGAAAACATTATTGTGATGACCTGACTGGAAAGAAAGCTTTGTGTGGCCAGTTTCCCAGTCCCATAGTATAATTCTCCTGTCATCGGAACCTGACACAAGAATATCACCAGCCTCATTGAAGCTAACAGTGTTAACGCAGCCCCGGTGTTTATCTAGCGTCCTTAGTAGATCCAGACGAAGCACAAGATCCTAATACATAAAGAACCACGGAAACGTAAGGAATTCATCACCAACATAAGAAGAAAATACAAGGTTTCATTCACTCGAAGTTGACGAAACAAGACAAAAAGACTTGTCATGTTACGAATTCAATCAACGCGAATCCAGTTTTACCCTGCTGC
Source organism: Linaria vulgaris (assembly GCA_948329865.1). Classification (NCBI taxonomy): domain Eukaryota; kingdom Viridiplantae; phylum Streptophyta; class Magnoliopsida; order Lamiales; family Plantaginaceae; genus Linaria; species Linaria vulgaris. Next base: position 118,260,620 of record OX415249.1, read on the forward strand.
TACGGAAATTCAACGAAAATTTACCAAAAAACATAAAACGATTGAAATCCTCCCACTAGCAACAGAAGAACAAAAACTAAAATCACAAACAAGAAAACGACGAAAATGCAGCTCGGAATCAGAACACGAAACGTCAAATACAATCCAGTGACTTGACTGACTTTTAGTTCATCAATCTCTTTGAATGATTTCCTCGATTACAGTACACAACGACGCGCAATCGGAATAATTACCTAACAGAATAACATGAAACAGCAACATTAGAATAAGAATAAGAATTTGGAGTTTAAACCTCAGAAGCAGCGAGGCGGTGCGTGAAGTTCCGATTGCTGAGGTGGCCGAGTTCGCGCTTCCAAATATCGATAACCGGCGATTCCGAACTCGTTCGCGCTCTTTTTCTCATCATTTTTTACACGTAACCCTAACAGACGCGATTTCTTCTCCCCGATTCTATTAAATTACAGTACACCCTTACAAATGAATAATCTCAATCATATAAAGGCATGGATCATTTTTTAACTGAAAGTCTGAAATCAACAAGAGATTTTATTATTTAGTAATTTGGGATTTTGCTGCAGAGTGGATTTGGGGATGTTGCCAGCCGCCAGGTGTCATGCGCTTGTAATTTCTACTCATGGTACAACCCTTTATTTCGGTCATATCTTGGCTACCCAGTCTCCAGTGCCCAGTGCACTCACATGGGGTGTGGGCCCCACACAGGTGGGGCCCACCAGTATGTGAGAGACTGGGCATTGCACCCACTGGGTAGCCAAGAAAAAATCCTTTATTTCCTACAAGTTAAATTGTATTTGTCGTCGTGAAGATTCGTGAGACAAATTTTAGATAAAATTCATGACAAATCGAGAGTTTTGGTGCGGTGTGACTAATGGAACAACTAATTGAAGATTCCTTCTATTAGTTTTTACTTCTTTTTTTATTATTATTTTTGGGTTTTTTTAGTCTCCTTTTGTAATTTAAAACAAGAATTGAAATTAAAAAAGAAATTTCTAAATTATATGCGATAACTACTCAATGTTCCATTCACAAAGTGTATTAATAGTAACAATCAACTAGTTGTGTCAATTCATCGTACAACTAGCAAATGAAGCACGCGGTTCCCGCGAGCATAATTTTTTTTCAATGTCATTCTATGTGGGTTAAGGATGAAGATTTATCTAGATAACATGTACCATAAATTTGCAGTAGAACAATGGAAGAGAAGCAAATTATGGGAAAAGTAAATCATTAATTACAATTAGTAGTGTAATTAATTAGTCTAACTTAATTTGTAAGGCTATTTTGGGGATTTAATAATATATTTTTTACAATGTAACTAAAATTCAAAGGTTAAAGTTGGAAATCAAAAGATTGGTGTCACAATGGGTTTCTTTATATAATAGTATATAGATAGTAGCACTTAATAATCTCTCCATGAAGACACTAACTATAAAAAAAAATTAGAAAAGTACATTGCATTCTCAAAAAAAAAAAAAAAAAAAAATCTGGCATACACATACCGCAACTTAAAATAAAGATGTAGAAACTCATCCCTTTTTATTTTCTTAGTAGATGCAATGACCATGGTCTGTCGAAATCAGTCTATTACAACAATGTGTTGAAATATGAGTGTGCAGTAGTGTGTCGAAAGTACTTGACTTGAAAGTGTATTTCCTAAAACTATGGTTGTTTAGAAACAACTATGCATCTCGACATTCTCCTTAAGCCCTAGAGACAACATTCGAGTGAGATCAAAACATAAAATTGGTTAAGGGTTTCGAGCTATAGGTGCAAGCTCTAGTCTAGCATAACTAAGAATTACGTGCCTTTTGATTGGGTTAAAAGGTTTATATATGAGATTAAACCCATAAACTAAGCCACTTCATTAAGGTACATAGACTTAAGTTTATGATGTAATTAAGCTTATGTAGAAATTACACTATATCAAAATGGGGTTGCATTGGATTTGGGTTTGTCGAATTGCTCTATGTCTCGAAACATGTCCTTAAAATGTCTTTTTGTCTAGGAAAATATCTCTAAACAATGTTAAACAACTCCATAACTTAAACATATTTTTAGGCAGTCTTGAAACAACTCTATATTAAAAAACATGTGTCTAAAAAGCCTCATAACAATTTTATGTCTTGAAATATGTGTCTAAGCAGCCTTGAAACAACTCTATATCTCAAAACAGGTTGAGTTTGGAGTCATCCTTGTGCAACTCCACTATTTTAGCCATAAATTATTTTATGTATGTCAAAACAGTGATTTGCTTTTTGTGTTGATAACTCGACATCACTAAGGGGACGTTTGGTTCCGCATATTAGGTCAAATAAGGTGTCTTATTTGACTTAATGCGCAGTTTGGCTCGTGCGATAGAAAATTTGGGTGTCCTTATAATGAAGTATCACTCATTTTCTTGTTATGTTTGAAATGATAATAGTGAGTTCCACAAAATTTGCTTATTGCCTTTTGACCCCCTTAACTATTAAACATTCATTTCTCAACATGTGCTGCTACAAGAACTTCTATAAATCGTGCCACATATCATTACTAAGTGATAGAAATTGAAGCCCATATTGCTCCACTTCAAATGCCTTGTTAAGTGGAGGGGGAACTTCTCTTTATTAACATAAATCCAAGACCAAACCCAAGCGATGTGGGACAATATTTCTCAACACGCCCCCTCACGTGTGGCCCGGTAATTATCTTCGGTGCCATCACGTGGGTAGGTCGCGGAGCCCAACATACGTCTTGGGTTGACTCTGATACCATGATAGAAATTGAAGCCCATATTGCTTCACTTCAAAGGCCTTGTTAAGTGGAGGGGGAACTTCTCTTTATTAACATTAATCCAAGACCAAAACCAAGCGATGTGGGACAATATTTCTCAACACGCCCCCTCACGTGTGGCCCGGTAATTATCTTCGGTGCCATCACGTGGGTAGGTCGCGGAGCCCAACATACGTCTTGGGTTGGCTCTGATACCATGATAGAAATTGAAGCCCATATTGCTCTACTTCAAAGGCATTGTTAAGTGGAGGGGGGATTTCTCTTTATTAACATTAATCCAAGACCAAACCCAAGCGATGTGGGACAATATTTCTCAACACTAAGTAATTACGTACCATGAGTATTCCCCCATCTTGGAGCATGATTTTGAAACACAAGCTACTTTACTATCGCTATGGTGCGAAACGATCGGTTCGATTAACCGTCCAGTGAACAACCTTAGCTTTAAGTAGGTAAAATGCCCAACTTGCGCCTTATTAGACTAAGTGGTCAAATCAGTTAATTGGAGCAAAGCTGCATTTTGGTCCAAAACAATTGACTCGATTTGCAATAACGTAACAGAAGCGGCTCTATGTTGCAAAATGCAAACTTATCTGAACTCTCAGTGACAGTTCACACTTCGCCGGAATAAAATTCTAAATGATCGGAGGCACCAGCCCCTACCTCTCGACGCCACCTCCTTCCGCCATTCGCTGCCGGTACCCGACGCTATCCTGCGCCCTGACCAAACAAGGCGAACGCTTTCTCACCTCCCTCGCCACGGCGGAAGAACCCTCATCCGCCATCCGCAAATTCGTGGGCTCATCGAACAAACACGTGGCACTCACCACCCTCTCCCATCTCCTCTCACACCCACATCTCTCCTCTCTCTCCCTTCCCGTAAGTTTATTGTTCCATTTACTTCACTCCAATTCTGTAGAGATTATAAAGTGAACTATTTTGTTGATGTATATTGTTGTAGCTTTATTCGGTAATCGAACAAGAATCGTGGTTCGTGTGGAACGCTAAGTTGGTGGGGGATTTGATTGCTCTGTTGTACAACCATGAAAGATTTGATGAGGCAGAGGATTTGTGTGCTGAAACAGTTTTGAAACTCGGGACGAAAGAGAGGGATTTGTGTTTGTTTTATTGTAATTTAGTGGATTCCCATGCTAAGAGCAAATCCCAGAGAGGGGTTTTGGATACTTGCAAGAGATTAAGGGAGCTGATTTTGGTGTCGTCTTCTGTTTACGTGAAGCAGAAAGGTTATGAGTCGATGATTAATGGATTGTGTGAAGTGGGGTTTCCGGATAAAGGTGAGGATTTGGTTAACGAAGTGAGGGGAATGGGGTTGAAATTGTCGGTTTTTATGTTCAAATCTCTTGTTTATGGCTATGGACAAATGGGATTGCTTGAAGATATGAAGAGGAGTGTCGTTGGAATGGAGAACGAAGGGTTTGAGTTAGATACGGTTTGTTGTAATATGATGCTTTCGTCGTTTGGAGCTTGTGGTGAGCTCTTGGATATGGTGTTGTGGTTGAGGAAAATGAGAAGTTCGGGGATTTCATTTTCTATTAGAACGTATAATTCAGTTCTGAATTCGTGTCAGAATGTTATCTTCTTGCTTGAAGATTTGAAGAACTTACCTCTCTCGATTAATGAGTTGATGGAGAATTTGAGAGAAGATGAAGCTAATTTGGTTGGAGAATTGTTGGAATCTCCGGTTCTTGACCAGGTGATGGAGTGGAAGTCTTTGGAACTGAAGCTTGATTTGCACGGAATGCATTTGGGCACTGCATATGTGGTTCTATTACAATGGTTTGATAAACTGAAAGTGAGGCTTGTTGATGGAAATCACCAAACTCCAACTGAAGTTATGGTGGTTTGTGGGTGTGGGAAACATAGTTCCACCAGAGGGGAATCTCCTATAAAAGGTTTGACGAAAGAGATTATAATGCGGACAAACTGTCCGTTGAGGATTGACAGGAAAAATGTTGGGTGTTTCATTTGTAAAGGAAAAAAGTTCAAGGACTGGTTATGTCATGCAGATGCAGATATACTTCTTCAGAGATTATGAAAGGTTGAGATCTTTCTACATTAAGTATCAACGACATTCTTAATCTTAATTACCACATAGTTTTATTCGAATCCATGCAAGAATGAGTAATAATATATCTCATGTTTATATAAGTAACTGCAAATTTCTAGATTTCATGCTAAGTGTAGTAGAAGTTCAAAACAAAGATGTCATGTGTTTGATCAGAAATTTAAAAGAATGTCAAAAGTCCAATTGCATAAAGCTAAAGCTGTTGGTTTGTCAAAGTAACCAAAAGAAAACTGGAGTGGGGAGAGTGAGGGTAAAAAAGAGGGTTCTCCACTTATCTCTTTGATGCAAAACCTCAGTCGCATTTGAGGCGATGAAAGCAATAGCACTTTACATTTATTTTCTTGCGTATAAATACGAAAGGATCTGTAGAGTCCTAAAGAGATTATACAGATTTGTTTTTGAATAAAACTTCCATTAGTACTTGTGACTAGTGCATGACTGATACTTTTAGATCGTTAGCATAAGTTTCCCATTTTTTACTGAGCAGGGTAAATCTTAACTTTGAGAAGAAATCTGAAATTGATGAAAGGGATGTTGGAACTGGATATTACGTTACGGAATGTCTATCGTGGTCATCACTTACTTAAATACAGTGACAATGGTATTTGGCAATTCATGGCAAGAATAATTAGCGAAAACTAGATACTAAAGTCTAAAGCTAAACCACTGCTTCCCCAAGTACGAGATAAAAGAATGAGGGGCAAATCTTTTCTTTTTTTTATAATAATAATTATTATTTCTGATAGTTAATCCTCACGTTTCGAGAAACCCTTTCTCCTTTCTCAGTAATGTTGTGCTTATAGTTTTCTAACCTTCTTTCGATCTCAAGCAAAATTTCACCATTTTCTTGTTGAATAGTCGGTTAACAAAAAAAGCCAATTTCACTTTGAAGGAAGAAAATAATTTTGACATTGATGAAATGGATGCTGTACAGTACAAACAGAACTAGGGTTAATCGACCCAAAACTGGAGGTGAGAACATATGTTAGATAAATTTTTTTCTTCTTTTTTTATTTTGTTTTATTTTCAGGAACGCCCCCGTCTCAGGACTGAAAAGAATTTCCCGGACTTCTCCTTTCGTCTATCTTCTCCATCTTCTCCAACCTGTTGCACATATGCAGATGTTATCGAACAGTGACCAAATGTAATGTACAGACAAGAATATGAGTTTTACAAAATAAGTTTTCTTAAGAATTTTATGTGATTAGCCATATTTCTTAACAATCAAGCATGAAACAAACTAAACCAGGTCAAGATTTATACTAGTTTGTGGAAGGTGTATATATCTATTTTTACTGTTCTCGAGTTGGTTGCGTTATATCTGAGTTTGCAGGAACGACAGGGTCATTCAACTTGAGTGGATTAAATGAAGTACCTCCTTGGCGAGGTTTTGTAAGATTTTCATTACTTCAGAAAAGTCGGGTCTCAAAGTCGGATCTTTCTGCCAACATTTCGCTAGAAGCTCAGCAAGCTTTGGATGAGTATTTTTCGGGATAGTCGGTCGGAGACCCTAAGGAAATAGTCAATAAAAAAATAAATTAGCAACCACTAAGAGATTCTTTATAGTTGCTATGCGTGTGAAAAACCGGATGCTTTACCTTTTGGACAACTCCTACAGCAGCTTGTAGAGGAGTCAAATACTCGTAGGGAAGCTGATAGCAAAAATGAAAATGTTTTAACTTGGAGTATTACATATGAGACTGCAGATTCCAAAAATTTCAAAGAACAAAAAAATACCTTTCCTGTTAGCAATTCCCATACAACAACACCGAAACTAAAGACATCCGCCTTATGATCATAAGGATTGTGTTCGATAACCTTCAAAAGAGAACAATCACTTGTCAACAATGAAGCTCTCTGACTTTCGTACTAAAATCAGCACAAAAACAGGATCTGGAGAATTTGAAGGTAAAGAGGGTAAAATAGGAAGTAAAATAAACAGAGTTTGTTAACAATCAGGCATTTGAATATCAGCCCAGATATTACACCCGAAATCCAGTGTAGAACCAAAATACTTAATTAGTGTAGTTTTGCTCAATGGAAGCAGACGAGGCCGAATCAGCACGTTTCAAAAGTGGAAGAATGCATGGTACACGCCTGAGGTTCCCTGAGGTTTGAATAATTCCGAAACAGTTGAAGTTTGAAAAGCATTACAGATAGGTTCCGGATTCTTTTTATGTTTTTGAAAATTTCCAACTGTATCCATGTAATTATTGAAATATAAGCAGAGATATCACTAGTTACCAAACCTCAGGGTGTAGAAGTTATTTTTGCTCATAATTAATCTGTGGTAACCATAAGATAAGTCCATCAGAAGTAGCACCTCATTCTCAACATCAGGGGTTCTATCTAGCAGACTTCAAATTTAGAACAGAGTTGCAACTATCTTAAGCTCAAAACTGATTCAAAACGGAGCATACCTCAGGTGCCATCCACCTATATGTCCCAGTTTCAGCTGTCATGACTCCCGTTTGTGCTTTTACTCTAGCGACTCCAAAATCACCAACCTTAACAACCTGAAACAGAGCACCTGTGAGATCTTTCAAGTTTTTTAGAGACACCATATAAACATGCAGCAGTTCTAAATCAGATATAATGGTTATTTTAGAAGCTGCCAGCCTTAGCCATTGTGTAAACTAATATTCCTCTTACAGCAGTAAAATGATTATATCTTCAGTATCATCCACAAAGGAAATACCCAGGCTGAAATAGATTTTTTCTTTTGATGATTAGAAAACACCAAAATCTAAAACATAATGAAACCAAGTTTAACGTATAATGTGGATGAATTTGCAATGAAATATGAGGAAAAGGTAGAAAGAATAAAAAAGCTAAATCAGTTGAAGACTCAAAACTTACATCATTTTCATCCATTAAAAGATTTGCAGCTTTCAAATCCCGATGAATTATATTATTCTGATGCAAATAGTTCATTCCTTTTGACACATCAATTGCTACTTTGAGCAAAGCAGGAAGCTTAAATGTGCCCTTTTGCTTGTGTAAAAAGTCATAGACACTTCCTCCAGACATGAACTCTGCAAGTCATATAAGGTAACCAAATACCAATTAAAAACGGCAAAAAGAGAACTCGATTTTGAATGCCACAATAAAAGATCCACTTATCACAAACTCAATTTATTTTCACAAAGTCCAATCAAAACTTCACATGTCCCAGGATATGGGTACTTTATCCACACATACCTGTCACTATACACAAGTGTGGAGGTCTTGTGCAAGCCCCAATAAACTGAACAACGTTTTTGTGTCGGACTTTCCTGCAAGTGGAATGCACGAATCAGTTAGAAAAGGAAGAAACCTGGGAAGACAATGAAGAAATTAGAAACTATCTCTTATCCATAAGTTAACTAAAGATTTGCCAACATTGAGTTCAACTGAAAAGATCACAGCAAAAGCTGGTAGAGCTTAAACGCAATTGCATGAAATGTACATGGATTGTACAACAATATGTAGCATAATGACCTAAACAGTTACAACATTACAAATATCTAAAACGGTTGATCTATAAAGCGTGTAATAATTGACAAAAGGCTGCTACTAAATATTAAAATTGTCCATTAAATGCTAGCCAATGTGGAGCGTCCTTCAGTTTATCTGTAGTCGATTGAGTCCAGAAATAAAAAGTGACTAACCTCATTATATAAACTTCTTGGGCAAACTCTTTCTGCAGCTCTGTATTCAATCGCTCTGCCTTGAGAATTTTGATTGCTACTTCCTGACTACGGTAAGTGCCTTTATACCTAAAAGCACAAGTTCCTTGAGTGAATTCAATAATCACCAACAAGCCTAAGCTTCAAAAGTTACAACCATTATACTTACAAATCACCATATGATCCCGATGCTACTTTGGACTCAAATTCTACATATTGGGGATCAATCTCCCAGACATCAGTACCGTCATTGGGTATTTGCAGATGATCAGGTCCACATTTGATCTCTAATGGCTCAGCTTCACTGAGAGGCAAGGAATGTGGACTAGGCCAGGATGTTTGCTGTATGACAAAATATAAAAATTTCATAAAGCATTCCATTAGAGCAGACTCGAAGTTGAGGAAAAACGCTTCCGATATGTCAAGACTGAGAATGAGTAAAATAACACATCATGTACATGAATGCAAATCTTATATAAAGAACATATAGCAGATATTTTCAGAAGCTTTATCTGTATCAAGGTAGCTTGGGTTTATTTAGCAACACATGCATATCAAAGTTGGCTAATCTTTTAAGACAAACAGTGTTCGAGCACACAGTATAGTTGCTGGGCATTGTCGGGAATCCGTATTATAAACTCATCCAACGAACATAATATGTATCGCTTTCCGGAGTTCAATTACAAAGCAAATAGTATTAATCCAACAAACATAGCAGAAAAGTACCTCAACTTTCGATACTTTTTTTTCCAATGCACTTCGAAGTTGATCAACCTCCTGAAAAATTGAAACATCAAGATTTAGCCCAAACTCTTCCATGACCAAAAGTGTAGGCTTCTGGCCCTTTCAGTAAACCATATTTAGCGAAAAAAGTGATAAAGCACTACCATGAAAATATTTAAAAAAAAAAAAAAAAAAGGAAGACAAAATGACGATATAAGCTAATGTCCAATTGCATCACTTCATCCAACTGAGGCTGGTAGACAAAAAAAAAATGAAGCACTCCACAATGGACCAAGACGATGAAAGAAAAGATTACACACCTCAAATAGCCATCCATCAACAACAAAGACATCTAGAGAATAGCCATCCACAGTAGAAAAAGCATGTGCTTCTTGGATATTCAGACCAACTTCAGCTAATAAAGAGCTCAACTGCAAAGGATATCATGGAATAAATAGTTACACAACCAATAGTCCCATTTAGGACTAATAATGTACTTCGTAAGAGACGTTAACCCAAAGAATATGCAATTAATGAACATAATCACAATCAAATTGCAGCAAAACCTTCCTCCCGTCCGAAAGGGTATTCAAAGAGTTAATATTACATTTACAAAGATCATGTGGCATTCCTTAAAATGGCAAACTAAAGGTTGTCAAAAATGAGTTGTGCACCAATTATTACTAACAAGATTAGAGCATTCAAGGTATTCAGCAAGGAGAGAACTTCATTAGGTTGCATTCCTTTTTTTTGGGGGGGGGGGGGGGGGGGGTGGTATGATTAAATGCAACAATATTACATGTACCAATTGCGCAGCTAAATTGAACTCTATAGAATGTAATATTTGCTAGAGTTAAAATACAAAACAAATATGATTCCTTGTCAACAAGATAATTATGATCTGTTCTCATTTAAACTAAAAAAAGCCCCAACTAATTGTGAAATACTACAAAAATCTGAAAGTCCATCACCACATTTTGTATGATAAGATAACAAAAAACTCAACTGGGGACTTCATCCGAAAGAATGTAAGCATTGCTCTCATAAGTTAAATGTATTAAATGCGACTACATCTTATGTTTTATGCCTGCAAAATTTATACTCATGGAAAGGTTTATGTTTTACAGTTTCCCAGAAAAGTAATACTTGAGTTTCTCCAACCAAAATGGTTTTGGAAGTAGCATGCAATAAACATTGTCATAACTCATAAGGTGACAAAGAGAATTAGTTCAGGTATCAGTGTGCACAAGCAAATAACTATTCAGCTTCAATTAAGACTAGTGCTTTAGAAATAATGGCTATTTCAGGTTAAAATGATAATAAATAACACCATTTACCTGACTAAGGAGCTTTGGTTTGTCATCTGTGGAGAAAGTAATCTCATGCATAGGCCTGCAATATTGATTGTGAGAAGAGTAAGCTCTAACATATAAATTTCAAACATGACTGAGATACTCTACTGAAAAAATACAACTTGTTTCTTAATAAAAGTTCAGTTTTGCATCAAAAGAATGATCTTCAAGATCCACTACAGGGAAAAGTAAATTACCACAAGGAATTTGCTTAACTAGAATGGAATGAATACAATTCATATTTGTTATAGTTATCAAAATAAGGAGTCCAAATCCTTCCATCCTTTATTCAGAAAATTCAACGGGGTGAACCATTCCATACAAGAATAAGCCAAGACTGAATTTTCAATATAGCATACCTGAGAAAGTTGGCACCTTCATTTACAGCGCTATCACCATCTTGAACTTCTGATTTGATTGATTCAAGTGCAAGTGCTTCGAGATTAACAGAAGAACCAAAGGCAGGGGGTGGATGGACGCTGGAGAAAATAGTAACCAAATTTTAGAGTATCCAATAAAAAATATAATTCATATAAATGCAATGAATGTCCCATTCAATACATAGCCATAACAATATGGTCCCATATGTACTCAAAACGTTATCTTCCACAGAAGAAGTATGGCAATACCTTCCCCTTTTCAGTGGATGTGAGTGCACAGTATCCCCTGAGTTCCCATCAGAGACAGGTAGAACCTGTACAAAAACATAGAAACAACACGAACCAAGTAAGAAATATATTAACAGATGTATTCATTTTATTACTATACATCAGATAGACCATCATATCAATATACAGAAGCAACAAAAAAGAAGTTTAGAAGAGAGAATAAAAATCAAGCATTGAGCATGACAAGAAAAACTTGGGATGCAAAAAAAAAAAATTGTTTCTTTTCTTTTTCTATCACAAAGAAAACAATTGCTGCTGAGCTCAAGGCAGGTACTGGTGAGAAAGGAAATTTCATTTTTTGTGTATGACTTTTCCTCAAAAGTAAACCAAACAGCAGAAAGCTAGTCAGTCTCTGCTGTTGTTATTAACATGATCCTATGACCTATATCATAGTCAAAATGTCGGAATTTTTCCACAATAAAAACAGCTGAGGTTGTTTTTTTGCATCTGAACCTCTCAATATACGCTATCATAATTCATACTAAGCGATGATTGAGAAATTCTAAGTTTGCACTTGATGATCAGCGAAACTTAACATCACACTATCAGATGCCCCTGACTACATACAACCACGGCAAATAAGTCCATTGACGAAATGACTCAAAACTCGCAGGTACAATCTACAAATTAACACATGAATATTACGGTTATAAGCTCTGTAACAACAAGTGTACGAACCTGCACGAGACGGACATCAATAACCGGCCTATTAGCAGGATCACGCGCCAGATGCAGCAAACGCTTGTGCGTGAGAACATCCTCCGCTCTCTCCACATTCACATCCATTGCATACCTTCAATCACAACAACAACAACAACACATCAACAACAAAGCAACTACAAAACTAATCGAGAAAACGACAATGTATTAAAATTCACCTGGCCGGCAGTCGAGTAAAATGCGCCCAAAGGTGATCGTCGAAATCCGGCTCCCTCGCCTCGGGGTGATCGGCTTCCTTAAGCCGCTTCAAAACCTCGCCGTACACCTCCGTCTTCTTCTGATTCTTCGCCGTCGATAAATCCGCCACCCTACTTCCACAACTCTCGTTATCTTCCATCACCATTTGGAATTCTTCTCACTAACAATTACAATTACAATCAAAATTAATTAATTTCGTGCTGAGCAGAAATATTTATGAATATGTGTATGTATGTATTATTTAGAATAGTGAGAGTAAAATAAGGGTTTTATTTATAGGGCTTTGGCTTTTTAGGTTTGATGAGTCAGTCAATTTAGAGGTTTTGTGTTTGATTCATTCTTTCATCCATATCCGTTTCTTCCTTCTCTTTTCCGATTTATCAGAACTCTAATTTATAGCCTAAGCCAGTTTTATATTATTATTTTGATAATATTATTTGTTTATGTTATAATATTAATCTTACTTTATAAGAGACAATTCTTCTTATTATTATAATCGTAATTACTCTCAATCTCTCGATAATGATGATACGTAAGGGCCATGCCACCTTGTGATTATTTTCCGGATCACTCAATATTAATGATAATTTTGTTATTAGGAAACTATACAATATATGATCATTGATCAACCGTTACTCACGAGGTCATGAGATTCTTGTTTTTTTATTACGTAATATTAAGGTAACATAAAAGCAGTTCAAATATTTGTTGTATCGAACTGTATTTGTTTGCATATAATGTGAAATTACTTTATTGACTCAGCGTGACACAAAATGAACACTTTTTAAGCATTTGTAGTATTGTTGCTCTTTGTTGCTGTCTGTCTAAAAAAGATAAAAATGTAACTTTCTGAATAAAAAGGTCTTTCGTATCAAAAGCAAATTGATAGTATGCACGAAGTAACTTTATTTAAATAACAGTCAAAGTTAAGTAAGGCTTTGAATAAATTAAATTGTTTTATAAAGAAAATATTTTTGAGAACTTAGGCAGACACTTCCTAAGGTTAGATACATTTAATTTGTCAATAGCATATACAGTGCATACTGTATACAATCTTAGCCGCGGCGGGAGGTGGGTTGTGATAGCACGCTTACGTACTTTACTATATATTTATTAAAGTTACTAGTTACACACAAAAATGTATATTCCCATTAAAAAATGTACATTTTTTAGAGGAGCTTGGTTTAGTACTAGACTACTGGTAGTGGGCTATGTTTGTATATATTTATAGTAATTTAAAAAAGGAGCGGTGGTTAAGACTTAAGAATGAGAAAGTGGACCCGCATGCCCAAATCGGAAAGATTTGAATAAAGTGAATTGTTTAGTGGAATAATTGAGATAGTGGAGGTAGTGGGGATATCTTTGTTTATGTAATTATTGTTAATTGGTCGTTGTGATTAAATTAATGAAATAATGTTTGTGATTTTGTGAAGCGTGGAAGGGTTAAACACCGTGAATGAGGTGAGCTGGAAAGTGAAAAAGGGGAACACGTTGCCATTTTTGTGTCTGCAGTCTTTTCGGCTGCGGGTTTCCACGTGGAAAACAGCCCTGTCCATGTGGATACCTCCAACATGGCTTTAATGTCAAGTTAAATCAAAGTTTTGATGGTAGATAATTTACTTCCGCAATATGCCTCTGCAAATGCATTCATATAAACCATCATTATTTAATTATTTTAGATCCTGAAAAGAATATAATATATCTATCTATGGTTATATAAGTTATTTTTTTTGAAAGCTAATATCTTTGAAATTGTCACTTTAAATTCAGAAATTTTGGTATAACACCCCTTGCAATATAAGGAACAAGCATATTATCCTCTTCAAGAAAAAAAAAAAGAATAATAAAATTACACGCATGTGTTATGTTAGAGTAAGACATAACCCCATGAGATAAAAGAAATTGCAAATTAATCCCATGCGTCATTGAATAGACACATCCTCTGCATATATACATAGTACATACGTTGTAAAATACTAAAATACACTTTCTTTTAAGGTGTGCAAAATTTTTAATACCTCTTTTTTCTGTTACAGGTGGATAGTGTGCCAAATGTAACATAAAATAAGAAATAAATATCTATTCTTGTCAATGTGCTTATTTTAGCGATCAAATGATATTTACTAGGCCATTGAACTTTTAAAGGTCAAATATTCGGTAGAGTTTCTAATCGACAAAGTAAGTTTTAATACTAAAGAGGAAAGAGGAGGTACAAGGTGTACGTACATCCAACCCAAATTGAAACTCGGTCTTAACACAATAAAGAAGATGGGTATATCAACCCAAATTAAAAAATATATATTTCCAAGGTTTAACCCATTTCTATATTTCAACTTGTTATATATATGGGCAAGTTCCTTGCATTGGTTGGTTGAGTCTTATTAAGACATACTGGGTCAATTAAAGAACTAAATTGGATATTCCTTCCAAGTCATGTTGCAAGTTGCAAGTTGCAACGTGTTTGAAATCATGTTGATTAATTACTATATATAATAAGTCTTTTCGCTCTTAATAACGGGAATTTTGCACCGGAAATTTTTTATGTTGACAACTTTTCAAAAAAGGTCACTTATATTGACATTTAGCAGAAAATGTCCTATATGTTGACATCATTTGCAATTTTCGTCCTATATGTTGACATTAACAGAAAGCGTCATATATGTTGACATCATTTGTAATTTTCGTGCTTTATGTTGACATCATTTGTAATTTTCGTCCTATTTGCATTTTCATCCCTAAATAATTTATATAATTGCACTCACACTTAAAATTTTAAAATTTTCAACAAACTTAATTTGCATTCTTTTAAGACACATTCTTTTAAAAAAAATTTGATGATATTATATTTTTAGAAATTTAAAAAATTCAAGAAACTTAATTAATAATTTCTTAAGTTTGATTTTATTAATTATTTGATAATTTTAAATTTTTAAAAAAATATCAATTTCGAAAATTTTAAAAAACAAATATTATCAATTTCGAAAATTGCTACCCAAAATCGTTCGAAATAGTTTGAAAAAAAATTATCAATTTCGAAAAATTTTAAAAAAATTATAAATTTCGAAAATTTGATAATTTTTATTTTCAAACTATTTCGAACGATTTTGGGTAGCAATTTTCGAATTTGATAATAATTTTTAATTTTTTTTTGAAATTGATAAATTTTATTTTTCAAAATTTTGAAATTGATAATTTTTTAAAAAAAAAATAAAATTCTCAAATAATTAATAAAATCAAGCTTAAGAAATTATTAATTAAATTTGTTGAAATTTTTAAATTTCTAAAAATATAATATCATCAATTTTTTCTTAAAAGAATGTGTCTTAAAAGAATGTAATTAAGTTTGTTGAAATTTTTAAATTTTTAAGTGTGAGTGCAATTATATAAATTATTTAGGGATGAAAATGCAAATAGGACGAAAATTACAAATGATGTCAACATATAGGACGAAAACTACAAATGATGTCAACATATAGGACGCTTTCTGTTAATGTCAACATATAGGACGAAAATTGCAAATGATGTCAACATATAGAACGTTTTCTGCTAAATGTCAACATAAGGGACATTTTTTGAAAAGTGGTTAACATAAAGGACGTTCGGTGCAAAATTTCCTAATAACAGCAGCCAACACTCCAAGTTATTTTATGCTTAAATCGTTGCAGTTGATTAATTAGTCTAATCCCACCACACAGGCGGAAGCAAACACAAGCACCAGACCGGATTAGGACAATGAATTAATTAAAGGTTTCACGCTTAACATATACATGATTATTTTCGTTTTCTGACAAAAAGATTTCAGTCTGAGCATGAAATTCATGCCTTTTAATATACTGCACGGAATTACAAAAAAAAAATAGTACTTCATGATCTGAGTAGGTGCATGAAATCGGGGAGTTTCTGGTGTGCTATTTGGAGCACAACTCTCCCCACTCATATAGAGGTGGGCCCCAGAGTTGTGCTCCGAAGAGCACATTAGACAAATCCATGAAATCGTGACAGAAAAGGACGGTCTAATTTTTTGACTGACACGTTTAATTAATGTAAGAAGGAGCTCTTGATCTAAAGGGAGTTTCTGGTGTGCTCTTCGGAGCACAACTCTCCCCACTCACATAGAGGTGGACCTCACTATATATAAGGTCCACCTCTATGTGAGTGGGGGGAGTTGTGCTCCGAAGAGCACATTAGACACATCCCGATCTAAAGGGTTAGAGGTTTCGAAATGGATACACGATAAAATTGTTGATTCACGTGGACATTTCATATTTGTATTCGAGTTAAGCCAGCTAATTAAATTATTGGTTTTTGGCACAACAACCACTTAACGTGCCAAACAGACTCATTACTTTCCTGTAAAAAATAAATAAGTATACTATCTTTGTAATCTTAAAATGATGCAATATACCTATTTATAGAAGGGGGTGTAACTCACTTGCGGAAAAATGAGAGTGAAATTAATTTATTCTTATCATTTTCTCTTAGTAATCTAATTTTTTAATTGTTTTTTACTTTAAATTACAAAAAGATGATATAATATTTCACTAACCTACTAAATATACAAAAAATAGATATTTGAATAATAAAATTTGACAAAGTACAAGTACATATATATGAAAATCTCGACATGGAGACAGTTACATTAATTTTAGGATCACATGAGGGTAATTCGCCTATTTTAAGATTACATGGGGATAATGCACTTATTTCATATATTACAGTGGGTAATTGTCATTTGTTCTTGAATTATTTCAATAATGTCGAGTATATATCAACATACGTACAATTTGATAAAATTGTTCGCGCTGAATTTGATTTTAGTAACCTGTTATAAAATGGACTCTAGAGAGTGTTAAATCTCGATGATAAATAAATAATTATTCACTAATTTTAAGTGAAAATCTCCAAATTGTTTTAAAATGGAAGAAATAGGCGACGTAGAAGAACTTATCCATGACAAAGAATAAGAATTAGAAATCTTAAACTTTCATCAAAGTAAACATACAGAATTCTCTATTTTACACCTTACACAATACACTCACAAAAATGAATATAAGTGATATCAGCTGCTAAGTAATCACTCTTTAGTTAAACACATGGAAGATTTTGGGATGTTTATTTTGGTCTTATTTTTTCTGGGTAACAAAACACCGTAAAACGTTACATTGGCTTACAGTAACCAAAATAATGCTAATCAATTAGAATTCAGACTAGCTTGGTCCAGAACACCTATTACAAGCTGACCAGACAAAGCAAGTAAAATTACAAAGTATCAATAGTGTATCGAATCACGCGTATTCGATCTAGGCAGTATCGAATCATGTGTGTTCGATACTGAGTGAGCTTGATTGATTCAGTATCGAATTGAGGTCTTTCGATCTAAGTATGTGCGTGGTTGTTGTGTATCGAATGGGCCTCATTCGATGTTAGGTTGAGTATCCAATGGGCCTCCTTCGATGTTAGGCTGAGTATCGAATGTAGAGGCTTCGATCGAGTACTGTATCGAATGCTTCAGATTCAATCTTGAGTAGGTTGAAGATAGTCTTGAATGTGTATTGAGAATGTCAAAGTACGGGGTATTTATAACCCCCGTCCTGTGGGCCTCAGTGGTAGTTGGAGAAAGTATATCGAATTGGGATGATTCGATCGACTCCTTAGATCGAATCGAGTCCGTTCGATGCTCGTCATGTATAGAATTTCTCCTGTTCGATGTACTATTTCAGTGGGCCTTTCTCCTTGGGTCGGCCTAATATTGGTATTGTGCTATTCCTAAAATACCCTCATCATATAGTCCCCCCCGTTTGGGAGGGGTGTCCATCAGAGAGCGGGTTCCAAACTTATAAACTTGTATCCTTGATTTGTCGTTTTATGCTTGTAATTTTGATAATGTTGAAAATCATGTCTCCGATTGGGAGGCGGTCTCGAACAGAGATCAAGTTCCAATTATGGAGACATAAAAGTTTTTTGTTGAAAATCATGCCCCCAATTGGGAGGTGGTCTCGAACAGAGGTCAGGTTCCAATTCTGAATACCTGAACTCTTTTCGTTGAAAATTATGCCCCCGATTAGGAGGCACGGTCTGAAAGATGTGGATCTCAGTATACTGTTCTTGGGCCTTTTTATTAACGTTGGTGTCGTCGATCAAATGTTCTTCGTTCGATCTTGTGGTCTGCATCGAACGTTGGTGGTTCGATGTGTATATTGCCTATTCTTGCTCTTCGATCGAATCGATGGCGTTCGATGCTGAAATATATATCGAATTGGCCCGATTCGATGCTTGGTTTGATGGGCCTAATGGGCCTTTTCCATGTATATAAAGGGGGAAGGTGGTTGAGGAGATCATTTCTCCTTCCGCCGAACTCACGCTCAAACGTAAGCAGCATCGAACCGACATGGTTTGATACAGACTGCATCGAATGCTGCTTATTTGATGCTGGATGTATCGAACAAAGATCGTTCGATATAATGCCTTAGAAAATGTTTTCCTGCTTTTTTGCTGAATGTGTAGGTTTTGCCTCTAATTTTGTTTAACATTGCTCGCACTTTTTTTCAGGCAATTTGCTTCTCAATGGTTGTCGGTTTTTCAGCTGTAACCAAGGTAAATGATTATGTGAGTACTTTGTGGTTCATGTTATTTTTGCTTAGCGAATGGTAATTTAAACATATCTCGTAGATGTCGTAAGTACCGAGAGTGACGTATTCGCGTGTAGTCAAGTCGTTTTTTTTTCAGTTTTGTGTCGATCAAGATGGTGAGTTCTAGGTCGACATCGGGGAGTGAGTCTAGTAGCGGCTCAAGCTCCAATTCAATCAACTCTGTGGTAGGCCCTGCAAATGCTCCCGCGGGTTCGAACATACATGGAGGAGACGATAGTGAGTTAATTTATATCTATTCTGCCGACTCGCCCAGGGATGATCATCCAGGTGGTAGCGATGATCAGTCGTCCTCTGGAGGTGGGGACGATGATTCGCAGTCATCTTCTAATGAGGATAATCGTGCTCCCAATGAAGCAGGTGAAGATATTGAAGCCATCAATAGGGAGATTGATGACTATGTGGAGGTCCTAGGGATGGCGTATAATACTTACGTGTCGCAGTTGCAGCATAGTCGCCCTTACTTGCGTGAAATGTTTAATATAGCCAATAGGTATAAGTTAGTCATTCTTGGTCTGGACAAGCGCATGGATTCACCCCCACCTGGTCACCTCATAGTTTTTGTGGGTCAGCTGGCCAACAGGTTGCGATTTCCCATACCCGTCGAGGTCAAATTTATTTTGAGGTCCATTGGGATTGTGCCAAGTCAGCTAACACCGAACTCGTTCGGGCAAATTATCAGTTTTATCATCTTGATGAAGACTTTGGGCGAACCTCAGGGTACCAATGAGTTTTGGGCCCTTTTCGAAGTTTGTAGGAGGGAAGTAGGTTTCTATCATGTTAAGGCACTGAGGAATAGCAAGTTTCTAAGTGGCAGGGCCACTAGTTACGAAAAGGATTGGAAAAAAACGTTACTTTTACGTTTAAGAGAGCTATGAGGGCGAATTCGAGACGTATCGTCGTGATTGGTTTGACGGTGCTAGAGTTGCAATACTGCCGGGTGTACACCCACCTTCATGGGACTGTACTTTTGTATCGAACTTAGTTCGCGATCACCAGTTTAACGTTAAAAGACTGGTAGAGAATCGTGTGTTACCTTTAGCTGGGTTGTCGCCAATTCGCTATAATGGGAGATTTACGCTTCGTATAGATTCTGCATTTTTTAGTCGACCTCGTGCTTCGTTTTCACCCTTATGATGATATTAATATGTGTTTGTCTTTTCAAACGAATTTATCATGAATTGTCATGCCCGGATCAATCGAGCTCTTGCCGCTGAGAATGAAGGTTCTCAAACTACCGTTGTTCCCCCAATACCACCCTCAAGGAAGAGGAAGAACATGGGTAAGAAGGCGGCAGCTGAGGCATCGGCCTCGACCCATGTTGAATCTTGGACTGATCATTTTGAGGATGTTTTGGGGCAAGGTCATACGACTACTCCCTCTCCTACTGATCTTGGCCATGCGAAAGGTTTTGATGGTGTTGCAGCCGATCAAGGCATCAATATCGAGGTTATTGTTCAAGCTAAACGGAGGAGAGTCCATCAGACTCGTTCTCGGACTGTGGGTGTTATCCCCAAGTTCCATGTACGACTGGTCTGGCGACTGTCAGCGGTTGCGCTACTGCGGAGGAGGCGAGTGTCAGAGCGGGGCCAAGTCATGGTCTACGGGCTCGCGTCAGAGAATACGAGATTACCGAGGAAGAGACAATCAAAGCCTTAAAGCTCCTCCTTCCAATTCTTGCGGTTCCTCATCCTATTTCTGCCGAGGAAAGAAAAATGGTGAAGCAGAACGCTCTTCACCTTATTAGCGCGGTAATATTTTATATTCCGGGTACATTGTATCACATATGTGTTTCGTTGTATATTATCTTGTAACCCCTTGATGTTTTTTCTTTTTAGGGCGGCGGGGTAGCGGATGCCATGTTTGCTGGATTAGTCCAGGCTCAAGAAGCAAGGATGAGTGGACAGCAGCAGGTCGGAGCTGAGTTCCGTGGTAATGACCCTGATGCTCTGAGGCCCGCCCTTGACGAGAAGGAGAAAGCCCAACAAAAGATGAAGGATTATGTTGCTCGAGCTGCCAGTGACAGAGAAGCAGTGAAGCTTGCAAAGGAGGCCGTCGATCATCTTCAATCGCAAGTCAACAATCTTTTGTCCAGTAAAGGTGAGCTGGTGAAACGAGCTGCCGAACTCGAGAAAGAACTGGGGGCCGAGAAAGAAAGGTCTGAGCGGGCCGAGGAGATTGGATATGCTCACGGTCTCAGTGTGGTAAAGTAATTTTACATGACTATAAGTCTGTATTATTTTATTCTTCCTTGTTAATCTCTTTTAACATTGTACAGGTTCTTTCCGCGCAACGACGAGTGGACATTGCTGAGGATTTCCTCTTTGGAATGTAGGATTAGTATTTTATTACTACTGATATAGCAGTCGTTCCATTTTCTATTTTTTGGGATTCACGGTTATCTCTTGCCATTTTGGGCAGAGTGTTCATTCCTTTTTTTCACTTTTCGAGATTTGCGGTAACACTTGCCACTTCGGACAGAGTATTTGTCCCATTTTTCATATTCGAGATTCGCGGTATCACTTGCCGCTTTGGACATAGTGTCCGTCCCTTTTTTATTTTTTAGGAATTGCGGAGTTCAATTGCCACATTGGACAGAGTGTTCGTCCCTCTTTATTTTTCGGGAATTGTGGAATTCACTTGCCACTTTGGACAAAGTGTCCGTCCCATTTTATTTTTCGGGAATTGTGGAGTTCACTTGCCACTTTGGACAGAGTGTTCGTCCCTTTTTATTTTACGGGAATTGTGTAATTCACTTGCCACTTTGGACAGAGTGTTCGTCCCTTTTTTCATCTCTTCTGGATTTATGGATGACATTTCTTGCTTGGGACAGAGTGTTCGTTCCTTCTTTCGTGGGAATGAACCTTCTTGAATCCTGCATTGCCACTTGGGACAGAATGTTCGTCCTTTCCATGTTCGGAGTGAACCTTCTTAGGTTCTGCATAAAATTGAGATTATGCATGCCTCCACATAATTAGATATTTCACATTTTGTATTTATAAAGATGATAATACGATTGATAAGTCAAAAGCGTTTCTTTTGTAAATGAATTCATATAAAGAGAATAAGGAGGATTTTGATTTCAAAACGTGCTCTCCTATGTTCTGTGAGGCAGTCTTCGGGGCTCAAGTCTTTGGTGTCCTTGTTTTAAGTTAGTACATGTCTGTCCCTCGTGCTCGGCAGGGTAGAGGGGACAAATTAAAGGTGTTCAAAATATTCGGGAAATTAAAGACTTGCAAAAATTAAATAGGAGCACTTCAATCAATGTGCTCCATCTCCATGCGAGCCAGCGCTTCCGCTGCTTCTTGCTCCATCCGTGGTTGCGATCGAAGCGATGCTACATAGCATTTCCAGCCCTCAATATTGTCTGCGATTACTTCACCGGTTCCGGCAAGAGTGAGGAATTTTACCATTTGGTGATAAGTTGACGGCAATGCTCGGAACGCGTTCAGCACTGGACTTCCTATAATGCTGTTGTATGAGAAAGGCATATCGACAACAACATAATTCGCTAGCAGTGTTATCCTCTGAGGCGCGGTTCCCAGTGAAGTAGGGAGCGAAATCATTCCACGAGGCACCATCTTCGGGCCTCTGAATCCATGAAGCGAGCTTCTTACCCGTTCCAATATCTCACCATTCAATCCCATTCTCTCCAAAGTTGAGCTAAATAGAACATTAACTAAACTGCCATGGTCCACCAACATTTTTGTCACGCCAAAGTTGGCTATGTCCACCGTTATCACCAATAGAGAATCTAGATTTTCCGTTTGAATGGCTTGGGCGCTCTGCTTGCGCAGATCCACTGTTGAGAACGTGATCTCTTCTTGCAGCATTTCCTCAATTCTTAATATATCAGTGAAACCGACAAACCTATCTGATTCAACGAGCCTTGAAATCTTCTTTCTGCCGTTCGTGGAATGCGCCCCCACTGGGCCACCTGATATCATGTTTACCATTCCTCTTTCTGACGTTGCCGTTTCCAATTTGAGGATAGTCCAACACATGCGGATGGTCGACTATCTTTTGCTTGTCCTTTCTGGGCGATAGTGATCTATCCCTATCAGCGTTGTCCTCTTGCTCTTTCATCTTTCTGACAAACTCCGCGTGTTTGCCGTCCTTTACCAGTCGTTCGATCTCGTTCTTGAGATCCTTGCAATCCTCGGTTTTGTGGCCCTTCTTATTCTGGTATTTGCAGAAATGGTTCGAATACCTTGTTGCCTTTGAATCCTTCATCTGTCTGGGCTCTTTTTGCCACCCTTTCCTTTTCGCCGTTCTGAACACTGTCATGCTGCTAGCATTCAGGGGGCATGTATTATCTCAAACATGCATCTCGATACTTGTTATTCATGTTTCTGATGTTGTTGGTGGTGTGGTTCTGGTCCTCCTTTCCTCTTTCCTTCTCTTTTGAGGGCGCGACAACAACTAACTTGGTTGCCATCATTTCTTCACGGTGGACCACCCCCTGCACTATCTTGTTAATCTCTTCGATAGTGTTGGGGTTTTGCCTGCGTAAGTCCTCGCTGAAGACTGTATTGCTAGTTTCTCGGAAGAGTATACTCATTACCATCTCTCCAGTTGGGTTGTCTATTCTCAGAAGCTCTGCATTGAAACACCTCATGAAATACTTTAAACTTTCATTGGTTTCCTGCTTCATTGAGTATGTATGGGAATGGTCCAAAACCAGTCTCGCCTGACTTGAGAATTGGTCCTCGAACATGTTCCTCAACTACTTGTAGTTTTTGATCGACCTAGGAATGATTCGAGTGAACCAGTCCATTGCTACCCCGACCAAGGTAGTAGCAAATATTGTGGCATGTACGTTCTCCTTGAAACTGTATAAGGTTAGCTTGCTGTCTAAATGGAAGAGATGATCGTGGGGATCAAATTTTCCATCGCAAGCATTCAAATCGGGGATCTTCTCTCCGTGCCTTAGGATATCCGCCTCTATTTCTTCAGAAAATAGAGAGCTCTGCAGAGCACTTCCCACTCGCTCCATTCGGCCTTTGACCATTGCTTTCTCCCTTTCAAGCCTTTATAGCTTTCTTACTACCTCATCGTGCTCCTTCCTAGAGTTGCCACTTTTCCCGCGTCTCCTCTCATTATTCTCCTCTTGTCTCCTTGGTTCATCCTTCCGGTTTTCCTTTCTTTCTCTTCTTCTTGCGTTATGGTGCCTCTTCGATTGCACCTCCATAGAGTTTGGTTTGCCTCTGCGGTCTTCTCTATGTGATTTTTCCTTATTTTGCACCTCTACCGAGTCACGTCTCTCTCTCTTCTGCCATCCCGATGTGACTTTTCCTTATTTACTTCTTTCAGACCTATGGTCGCGGAAGCCTGTTCCCTTATGGCCTCAGCGCGTCCCACCGACGGTGGTGTTTGCATTGGTCGTGCGGGGGCTAGACACTCAGCCAGTGCGGATTTGACCATGGCCATAATTTCATCTCTCAGATTGTTTGGGAGCAAAACTGTGGTTGTTGTTGCTCCAGTCGCGCTTGCATCCGGCGTAGTTACACCATCTACTTGTGGTCCTGGCATCTCTTGCCTTGCAGGCGTTGGTACCCCAGCGGGTAACGTTGATGGTCCCACAGCCTCTGGGACAGTCTGACTTGCGGTTGCTAGCTCAACTTCTGCATTTGTGCTTTCTATTGCTCTACTTCGCGATCTGGTAACTCTAGATGTCTTGCCTAATAAACTAGGAAATGTGGTGTTCCCACAGACGACGTCAATATTTTGGTCTTATTTCGTCCGGATAACAAAACACCGTAAAACGTTAAATGGGCTTACAGTAACCAAAATAATGCTAATCAATTAGAATTCAGACTAGCTTGGTCCGGAACACCTATTACAAGCTGACTAGGAAAAGCAAGTAAAATTACAAAGTATCAATAGTGTATCGAACCACGCGTATTCAATCTAGGCAGTATCGAATCAGGTGTGTTCGATACTGAGTGAGCTTGATTGATTCTATATCAAATTGAGGTCATTCGATATAAGTATGTGCGTGGTTGATGTGTATCAAATGGGCCTCCTTCGATGTTAGGTTGAGTATCGAATGGGCCTCCTTTGATGTTAGGTTGAGTATCGAATGCAGAGGCTTCGATCGAGTGTTGTATCGAATGCTTCGGATTCGATCTTGAGTAGGTTGAAGATAGTCTTGAATGCGTATTGAGAATGTCAAAGGACGATGTATTTATAACTTTCGTCACGCGGGCCCCAGTGGTAGTTAGGAAAAGTGTATCGAATTGGGATGATTCGATTCACACCTTAGATCAAATCGAGTCCGTTCGATGCTCGTCATATATCGAATTTCTCTTGTTCGATGTACTATTTTAGTGGGTCTTTCTTCCTGGGCCATCTCAATATTGGTATTGGGCCATTCCTAAAATACCCCATCAATATTGAACGTAGTGTGAATATCTATAGGAGAGTATAATCGAGAACCAAAAATTCAATTTGCCTTGTTGTGCTTCAGCTGTCAACCCTAAACCCTTAAAATGATTTACCTATATAATTGATCCATTACATATGTACACGTATTAGCACACATGAACTTAGTATAATCTCTCACTTGATTAAGGGTTCTTCTAACTTGCTCTTCCATATTGCTTACACTTCTCCTAGGCCGTGTGACGATCAACACTGAATGACCTTACTAGTATTAATATTCTTTCCAACAAAATCTGCTATGTTATCTGTTGTAAAGTGGACCCTTCGGATAGAGCGTAAAACACGACAATAATTGAAAGACAGAAAAGTAAACGACTCACAGATTTTACGTGAAAAACCCCAAATTACTTTAGGGTGAAAAACCACGGGCAAGGTAGAAGAACTTCATTATGAGTGTAAAATAGGAATTACAACTCTTCGACTTTTACCGTAGTAAAATCACACAAACTCTCTATTTTTACCTCACAATTACAACACTCTAAACCACTCTTTATATTAATTATTTGCTAATTATATATAAGAGAGATACTTATGTTTTGGATGCTTTTCATGGCTGAATATTGGCTGCTATATATAGTACAAAACTCAGCTCCAAAACCGCGTAGAATTCAATTCATTTGGTTGGCAAATGAATTTTATATTGCCCACTAGTGGTACAACTAATGCACAAGCACATGCCCACATGCCCATTCATTTGCCCATCAATTTAATAATCACCACCTCAACAATCTCCCACTTGAAGATTTGATTAGGGACTAATCAAATCTTCACACCATTCTTTCTACCTCGCCCTTCATGTTGCTTACATTTTTACCAGACCACACGAGGACCGACACTGAACAAATTTGTCAGTATTAACACTCTTCGTTAGAAAATCAGCTATGTTATCTTTCGTGTGAATCTTCTGTATATTCACAGTACCCTCCTCGACTTTTTCACGAACAAAGTGATACTGTACCCGAATGTGCTTTATCTTGGAATGAAACATTGGATTCCTTGCAAGATGCAACGCACTCTGACTGTCATAGAATAGAGAAATACTCCCTAGTTTGTTCATCCAAAATTATTTTCAGCCAAATCGCCTCTTTACTGGCTTGCGTAGCTGCCACGTATTCAGCCTCCGTTGTTGATGTCGCAGCAACTGACTGTAACTTCGAAACCCAACTCACTGCACCTCCAGCAAGAGTAAACACATATCCTGTTGTCTTATCAAGATCATCTGCATAATCAGAATCAACATAGCCCCTGACTGTAAAACCCGATCCTCCGTAACATAATGCAATATCTGAGGTTCCCTGAATGTATCTCAAAACTCTTTTTACTGTACTCCAATGCTATCTTCCCAGATCCGCCATGTATCGACTAACCACTCCCACTGCATGTGCAATGTCTGGTCTAGTACAGATTATAGCAAACATTAAGCTTTCCACTGGTGATGCATACGGTACTCGAGATATCTCCCTCCTCTCTTCTTCACTGCTAGGACACATACTTGAGGATAACTTTAAATTAACAGGAAGAGGGGTAGAGATTGGCTTACAATTTTGCATACTGAACCGCCGCAAAATTTTCAACAGATAGTTCCTCTGAGAAAGCCAAATCTTTATGCTATTTCTGTCTCGGTGGATTTGCATCCCTAGAATCTTGTTTGCTGGTCCTAAGTCATTCATTTCAAATTTCCTAGCCAGTTCAGCCTTCAGTTCTTCAATACGAGCTTTGTTGGGGTCTGAAACCAACATGTCGTCAACATACAATAGCAAAATAAAAAAGTCATCACTAATTCTCTTGAAATATGCACAAGGATCTGCATTTAGTCTGTTGTATCTAAGGCTCATTATGAATGAATCAAATCTTTTGTACCAACACCTCGGCGCCTGTTTGAGACCGTACAAAGATTTGGTCAACCTGCAAACTAAGTTCTCTTTTCCTTGTTCAATAAATCCTTCCGGTTGGAGAATATAAATCTCTTCTTCAAGATCACCATGAAGAAAAGCCGTCTTTACATCTAACTGTTCAAGATGTAAATCAAATGTAGCACACATCACCAGAACCACCCGCACAGTTGCCATTCGGACCACCGGGGAAAGTATTTCATTGAAATCATTACCCTCCTTCTGAGCATATCCTTTCACCACCAATCGTGCACGATACCTCTCCACTTGGTCATCACTGTTACGTTTGATTTTGTACACCCATTTGTAGCCAATGAGTTTCCTCCCTTGTGGTAGAGACACAAGTTCCCACGTCTTATTCTTATGGAGTGCTTCGATTTCCTCCTGCATTGCTGTCATCCATTGAGCTGCATCTGAACTACTCATTACTTGCTAGAGAGTTGATGGCTCCCCGTCCTTAGTTAAAAGACAATATGCAACATTGTTCTCCATAGAAAAGTCTGAGTGCCAGCCTGGTGGTCTCTTAACACGTGTCGATCTACGTATCCTCGAGACTCCAGACTCCGTTGTCTCCTCAGGTTCATGTTCTGGTTTAGCAGGATCCTCATGATCAGCATCATTCTCGACTACCACTGTCGTAGTTTCTGGATCTTCACTTGCACTGCTATCATTTCCTTTCTTATCTTCCGTGAAGATAACATCATTGCTTACAATGATCTTATGGGCAGTGGGATCCCACAAGCGATATCCCTTCACTCATTTGGCATACCCTAAGAACAAACACTTCATGGATTTTGGGTCCAGCTTTGTTTTCTCTTGAGTATTGAACATAACATAAGCGGGAGTCCCAAATATATGGAGATTAGAATAATCAATTGGTTTACCTTCCACACCTCCATCAGTGTTTTTAGTCCCAATGCTTTTGACGGAGATTCGTTCACCACGTAACAGGCGGTATTGATTGCTTCTGCACAGAACGACTTTTCTAAGCCTGCAGTCTGCATCATGGCTCTTGTTTTATCGAACAAGGTCTTGTTCATCCGCTCTGCCACCCCGTTCTGCTGCGGAGTGTATGCCGTAGTAAACTGCCTCTTAATCCCAACATCTTTACAGAAGTCTTGAAACTCCTTGCCAGTATATTCCCCTTCATTGTCAGATCTCAGACACTTGATCTTTTTCCCAGATTCAAGTTCCACCAGCAATTTGTACGTCTTGAACATCAAGAACACCTCTGCCTTACTTTTGATCATGTACACCCAACATCTTCTGGAATAATCATCTATAAAAGACACAAAATACTTTGCACCTCCCAAGGATAGTATTGGTGCTTGCCACACGTCAGAGTGAATCAATTCTAGAATGACTTTACTTCTAGAATCTGAACTACGAAACTTTATACGATGTTGCTTGCCAACAACATAATGCTCACAAAAAGCTAAAGATACCTTTGTGAGGCCCAGAAGTAGTTTCTTCTCTGCAAGAACCTTCATGTCTTGTTCTGATATATGCCCAAGTCGTTGATGCCAAATCATTGAAGATTTCTCAATCAACTTAGATGAAGCCACTGTTGCTTCTCCCACTTGCAGAGCCCTCCCATGTACCATGTATAAGTTTCCGACAATCTTGTCCGCCTTCATCAGTACAAGCGCACCCCTTTTAACTTTCATGACCTTGTTTCGCGACCCAATCTCACAACCAAGATCATCCAGTTGTCCATAAGACAACAAATTATTGCATAATCCCTCTACGTGTTGGACATCTCGAATGGTCCGAACAATCCTGTCATGCATCTCCAGCTTGATCGTACCGATGGCAACAACTTTCAAGGGTTCATTTTTACAGCTATACACATATCCTCCAGCGATCGGTGTATACTAATGAAACCACTCCCTCTAGGGAGTCATATGAAAACTAGCTCCTAAATCAATAAGCCATACATCATCGAAGCCACGCATACCTCGAATAGCTGTTGCTGCTTCACAGCATAATACATCACCATCATCTGAAGTGCTAGCAACGTTCCTCTGAGGATCATAACACTTCTTGTTCGAATCCTTAAGATTCCAACAGTCCTTCTTCAAGTGACCTTTCTTGCCACAGTGCCAACAACTGCTCTTGGTCTTTGACTTGGATCTCTCATTTTCTTACTCCCACTTACACTACGCTCCGTCGTTCTCCCTCTTGTCACCGACAAGGCACATGCATGTTGCGTACTTGCCTCACTGTCTTCTCGGTTCTTGCGATGACTCTCTTCTTCCAGAATAGCAGCTGCAACTTCGTCGAAGACCAAATAATCTGTGAGGACATTATTTGTTAAGTTGATGACAAGCTGGTCCTACGAATCGGGCAGACTTTGCAGCA
The DNA here is from genome assembly GCA_948329865.1 of Linaria vulgaris. Classification (NCBI taxonomy): domain Eukaryota; kingdom Viridiplantae; phylum Streptophyta; class Magnoliopsida; order Lamiales; family Plantaginaceae; genus Linaria; species Linaria vulgaris. The sequence continues at coordinate 118,290,169 of OX415249.1, forward strand.
GAATTTCAGCACGTTCAACCACTTCTAATTTATGAATCAACGACGTCAATTGAGAAAATCGAGTATTTAAAACATTGAGGTGCTCAGTTACCGGGGTAGATTCTGCCATCCTCAGTGTGTACAATTTCTGTTTAAGGAAAATTTTGTTGTGTAGGGACTTCGCCTCATACAGCTTGTTGAGATGGTCCCATATCTCCTTAGTTGTCCTCTCCTCCTCAACGCTTGACAACACGCCATCACCTAATGCCAAGTGAATATTTGCGATATCGTTGCCTTCCATCTCATTCCACTTCGTATCATCTGTGATTTCCATCGGCCTATCGCCGATCACCGCGAGACACCCATCTTTTCGCAAGATGGCTTTAATCTTCAGTTTTCACAACGAGAAATTACTCCCGTTGAATTTCTCGATCTCGAATTTTGCCGTCATTGCTTCTATCACGTACCACCGTCACTGAAAAATAATTTCAGTACGACACCCACATATATTACCGAGACCCCGGATATGAACCGAGGCTCTGATACCACTTGTTGTAAAGTGGACCCTTCAGATAGAGCGTAAAACACGACAATAATTGAAAGACAAAAAAGTAAACGACTCACATATTTTACGTGAAAAATCCCAAATTACTTTAGGGTGAAAACGGGCAAGGTAGAAGAATTTCATTATGAGTGTAAAATAGGAATTACAACTCTTCGACTTTTACCGTAGTAAAATCACACAAACTCTCTATTTTTACCTCCCAATTACAACACTCTAAACCACTCTTTATATTAATTATTTGCTAATTATATATAAGAGAGATACTTATGTTTTGGATGCTTTTCATGGCTGAATATTGGCTGTTATATATAGTGCAAAACTCAGCTCCAAAATCGCGTAGAATTCAATTCATTTGATTGGCTAATGAATTTTATATTGCCCGCTAGTGGTACAGCTAATGCACGAGTACATGCGCACATGCCCATTCATTTGCCCATCAATTTAATAATCACTGCCCCAACATTATCTGAGTCTTTAATTTGCACGGTCACTCTATATACTTGCTTCAACATTTTCACAAAACAGGCTAACAACCAACAAGTAAATTTTTTGTAGTGAACCTATTTTATCTTTTGATAGCTTGGAGACTGTTAATCCCGTTCCCGCTCCCTCTTGGGTGTACTTGTTCTACTTTTCTGTTGAAAAAAATATATCTCAATGGCGCGCTTAATTAACGGGAGGAAAGTTTGCTTGTTAAATAAATAGGACAGTTTATTCTGGAGAATGAAGCACGCTTTTAAGTATTCGAGCAAACTAGAATGATCAATGCCATCTTTTGTAATTAATTAATTATCCAAATATGATTAAATTTCTGAGTGAATTTTAGAGAAAGATTTAGTTGCTTGACCATCTTCTGCAGATAAGCATTCGAGTTCTTCTCATTTTAATTCATACTTGTTTTGATCCATAAAATGTAAATTGAATATTTAACGTAACTGTTGATGATATCTTTTCGCGATTTCACTTAATTTTATGTTTAAAAGTTTATAGAAACGGTAATAAATCCTCATTTTTGTGTAAAGTTCAATCAGCACACGAAGTTAAGTAATTTGTGTTTCGCGAATAAAATGGGTTTTAGGTATGACCGTATGAGCCAACAAGCGAAAAAGAAAATGAGGATTAAATCTTCATAAGGAGAAATGGTATTACATTTTATATTAATAGTTAAAACAAAGTAAATTAACTAGTTGTCAAACGAATAATGGTATAAAGTATAAATAACCCTTCAGCAGATCTCCACGCATCTTCTAGCAATTAGGAGTTGACCTAAACCTAAATCTGGATGAAGACTATAGATTCGCATAAAAAAGTATAAACTGTGATCAGGTTAAGGATACTTGTGGAATTTTCTTTTTGTAATCCACCTAAATATACATTATACATTATACCTTTTACGCTAAAAGAAAAATATCTCACCAACCTGGGTTAATGATAAAAACATTAATAAACCTTGGTCGAGCGAGATTGTTTGAATGGTAGTCGCTTAAACATGGAACAATGACGAGATAGCAATACAAAATGAACTGGTTGATATTAATATAAGATTTCATTCAGAAGCACAAAATAAAATGTATGTAACTCTTCAAAATCAAGTGTAGGTTAAAAGTACGTAAATGTCATCTGTCATATCCTCAACCCTTGCACATTTACTTCTTTATGTCCTTTATAATTTATTATCTTAGCAATAATCCAATCATGTATCATGGGAGAATGAAATTAAAGAACGTGTCCACTTTCTCCAGAAATTTGATTACTGTATACATATGTCCATATAATTAATATTAATTACATCTTTAGAACGTTGAGTGTACAATTGAAATAGTTGATTGTTTAATTTATTTGTTTGGTAAAAGACGTAGTAGACAGAATTGAGAACTTCTTATAATTTTAAAAAAACAATTAAAAAATTATCTTTAAGATGAATAACATTAGTACCCCACATGAAGTATTTGACCACATGAATGTCGTGATACGACGACCTTGGCAAAATTAAAATCCCACGTAGCTTGGAACTTAGAGCTCATCCGCAACTGGGGGATTGGATAAATCGGATTAGCATGGACCACGTGGATGAATACCTGGCTATCGTTTTCATGGCAAATTTTGGCCTTCGAGCTACCCCAAGAGTCATTCAAATAAGCGTAACATAATTTAAGTTGTTTATAATTATATCCCTCGTGGAACATTAAAGTAGTTAACGTTGTTCCTATGAAAGAAGAAAAGAAGCAACATGATGTCTTTTGTCTTAAAAAATATTGCCACCAAACGACAATATCGTAACGGATCGGACATATATTTGACTCTCCAAGTCGGCAAGTCCGACCTTCCCCGCCTAAGTTACACTCAAATACGATTACATGAAGTTCTTCTATGCGTGAGTAATAATTTTACATAAAATATATAGTATACATATGCAGGGATAAGAGCATATATATTATAGTTAACCTTGTCGGTTTTTGGTACGTACTTAGCCCCAACTAGATATTTAATTTTGCCTCTTGAAAGTTAAAAAAATTGTAGGACTACTTCGTCGTCGGCAACTGAATTTCATTCACAAAATCTAAGAGTGTTGTTGTCATGTCACTTTGTTGGGAGGTACCTCATTTGTCAATTTTTTTTTTCTTAAGGTAAAGTCCTATCGCTTACTTTTTCACTGGGAATGTGTTTATTATTCATTTTTTTTGTAATAATAATAATAATAATAATAATAATAATCAAAGTTAAAATCACTGGGCATGCCATCAGAAAAAGGAGTATCAGTTGTTTATGGAGACACTAAATTTGCTTTTTTACAGATGATTGATAACTTTTAATAAAAATGTTTGCATTTTTTTTTTTGCAATGTTTGCGCAAATAATAATGATCTTCGCCAATCAAATTAGTATATAGTTTCAATGTGTTAATTAATTTTATATATGTTATGCGTTGGGTTGTTATATAGTGTAAAAGTATTGTGATCCATGTTTTCTTTTTATCGGCAAAGAAATTTTATTCATTGAAAAAGATGGAGTACAAGAGATACTCCAATTACAAATTAAAACTTAAAAAAAAAAACTGATGTAGTTACAACAATCATTTATCTTGCAGACTCGACGCATAATACTATTTTTTTCCTAAAAATTAGTATGATCCAAATGACTGGAAAATAAGAAAAAAATATTTTCCTTAAAAAAAATCCCAGAAAATCTTATTTTCCTCTATTTCCTCTTTTTATTTTTCTTTTCTCCCATTTTCTGGGGAAACAAACTAGGCATTACTTATAAAATATATTTCTTTGTTGTACGATAAGTACTAATACATATTTTTCTGAAAGAAACAAAAAAGACAGGGCACTTTGCCCCTTAACAAAACAAAAAGTTAACACTTTACCAGAAAAAAAGCTAAGATAATAAATTTGCAATGTAATGAGCCAAATAATAGATGATATATAATCATCTTATTTTCGCTGTCATAAATATTGGAATACAATACATTTTCCCCACGTGTAAAAACATTTATTATAATGTTATTTCCTTCTAATTCTTCGATAAGGGGCTTCTACAGAATGAACATGTCTCTAATTTGAAGCTCCCTGAATTGTTAAGTCCATTGAACCTTGGCTTAATTTGGATTTGTCATGCATCCTGGATTTTCTGAAGTCAATAGAACTTGAAATTAGAGAACCTTCATCAACTTTTTAGTTTTTTTGTTACATTAGCTAGAGCAAGCATGCATTTTATGTGGAGAAAACGACGGATCAATGAATCTTTAAAGGCAACTATATATAACGCCCGAGTAATAAACTCAACGATCCTCACAAATGTTTCTCAAATGAATGAGTTGGTGGATTTCCATCTAAGAAATTAGTTACCAAATATCGTTGCTTAGAAAATAATTAAAAGTGGCGGATGGATTTGCACTTGCCCAAAGAAATACCAATATGTGTTAACTGACATATAATATTTTTATGACAATGTATTGAGTAAATTGCAAAAAAACTACTCATTTGTTGTCTAATTGACAAATAGCCTCATGTGTTACTTTAAATAGTACAAAAATCTTAATATGTCAAAAATTTTAGCATAAGACCCTCAAGTATATTAAATTAATCCCCGCGTACTATAACGAATAACTAAGTAAACTATTTTTATTTTATTTATTTGATACATAAAGTATTAATGTTGTTCTAATAATGTTATGCGCATTTTTTTTATAATCATTTTGAAGAAGATGTTAGTTTACACATTTGTAAAACATACCTAATATATGTACAATATAAATTAGTTTTCCGTGTGAATTACATTTTTTGCCTTTTATATACACGTTTTACTAGTTGCTTTATAAATTTGAGTTTTCAGATAACCTATAACTAGGAGAAATGCAATAAAAAAACAACCACATACGGTAAGAAGTGTCAACTCAAAGTCGTGATAGTGTTATGCTTGTGTTTGTATGACGTGACGGTCAACATGGCCATGCCACACTGAAATAATAATTTTAATAGCATATTTGGCATATTCTTAAAAATCTTAAATAAATTTAAATCTAGTTCTTAATATTATCTTAAAAATCAAAAAACAAATCTTAAAATGATTATTAAAATATATAATTCAATTATGAAATATAACTAATTTTTTGCTATGTATTATTTAAATATAAACGTACTTTATAATTTCACTTTATTTTCTTTTTGAATATTTTCATTAATTTAAACTTTTAGTGATTAATTATTAATATATTAAAAGAAAAAAAGTTCCTCTTCCCCACTACCCCAACCCCTAACATCCACCCATACCAAACCTATGGCCACCTCCACTTGAAACCCCCAGGTCTAGGCCTTCTGCCCTCGTCTTAATTGCCACAATCACGACGAAACTCGATGTGCCGCCACTCCAATGGTTGAATGTGTTCTAATCGGTATTAAGAACATGTGTCTTAAATTTTGTTCTTTGGCATGGCTGAAATTGAATTTGCTAGTGAAAACAAGCTGCTAGAGGTTGTCGTTGATCTGAAAAACTCTAGTTGCGTTATGGTTCGCTATCAAAGTGGAATACAAATCTTGGGTCAGGTTTGAGCTGGACTCTCAACTACAGTTTCAAATACAATAACAACAATCAAGCCTCTTTTCAACTACAATTTCAAATGAAACCTGGAAATCGAGAGCTACTGATTTTGATTCACCCATCCTCTGTGATTATTATTTTTAAGAACATGCTTCAAATCCAACGACAAAGCAATTGTTCCCAAAAACTTCTCATAGTGGGAAAAGTACTCTAATTCGTCAGAAGTATCATTATTTTGGTCTTATTTCGTTTAGGTTACAATACACCAAGAAATCGATACAGTGGGGTCTGACTTAACCAAAATAATGCTATCATATTACAATGAATGGACTAGCTTGGTCCGGAACACCTATTACACATAAGAAAATATAAGGTTACAGGAAATAATCCCTAAATGGCCAAGTTGAGGGAACAGTCGAACGTGAGAGATTTGATACTCTTTGATTGTCGTATTGTGGGCGTTAGACACTTATGATATCGGGCTGAACTTGGGAACTAGCCAAGCTGCCTACGTATCCCATTGAGGGAATCAAGCCGAACGTAGTTCATTTGTCTCTTTTGAGTTGCTTCTATTAGGTCAACCCCTGATTGGGCTGCCTGGATCACTTAGTTCAGCATTGGCATGACTTTACGGTTTCGATCATCTCCCTCATGGATGATCGAAACCTCGATCTGTTTCTTGATTCGGGACCCTGACTCATATAGCTTTCAGGGCATATAATGGTTTTATGTGCGCATCGAATTGGGGCGCATCGAATTGGGGCGCATCGAATTGGGGCGCATCGAATTGAGGCACATCGAATTGGGGCACATCGAATTGGGGCGCATCGAATTGGGGCACATCGAATTGAGGCGCATCGAATTGGGGCGCATCGAATTGAGGCGCATCGAATTGGGGCGCATCGAATTGAGGTGCATCGAATTGGCGCATCGAATTGGCTTGGTTCGATGCGTGGCATCTCCATCCGCTTGTCCTTCTCTCTCTCTCTCTCTCTCTCTCTCTCTCTCTCTCTCTCTCTCTCTCTCTCTCCTGTGAGGAGTGATGGGGGTATATATAGGCATGATTCGAGGGCTAAAAGGTCATTTTACACTGATATGCGCAACTTTACTATTTTGGGCATAACTTTCTCTCTGGACCTCTGAATCGCATTCCGCTGGTTGCGTTGCGACCTAGAGTCATGTGGCTTTCCAATGACATATTACCCAATGTCTAATTAGCTATAGAGATATAATGGGGATCCAAATACGGCTAAGGTAGCTTTACCTTTAAGCCTTCTCGACATTCATTGGTCAGTTTCGCGCCTACGTGGCTTTCCTTTGGCATGACACATTATACCATATCACTAGTCCCCCAGTTTGGAGTGTGATTTTGGTACATAAACATACTTCAAACTATAATGAAGTGCTAGAGCCGTTTCGCCTCAATTTTGGGGTGATTAATGTCATTATGCACCAGTGTAGTTTACCGAATAAGCCTACATCATATAATTCCCCCAGTTTGGGAGACGGTGTCGATCAGAGAGCGGGTGCCAAACTTATAAGATGTATTCTTGACTTACCGCTTTATGCTAGTTATTTTGATAATATTGAAAATCATGCCCCTGATTGGGAGGCGGTCTGATGTGTGCGACTAGCGCTCAGTGGAGATTAGCGCTCGGAGGTGTACGCGCTAGGCCCGTAAGGCTCAGGTTCTGATTGTAATGAATAATTGTGGCACTACGTCGCCTTTTTATTAGTCGCACGGTTGTCATTTATGACTATTCATTTGTTTGTTTAATCGGAGGCTCATAATCATTGCATGTTCTTTCAATTGCTATCACTGATTTTTACTTTATTTTGACAACTCGAGCATTCTTCCATAATCACGGAAAGTTTGCGTTGCTGTTAGGTGTTTAAGAATTTGCGGTATCACGTGGCCTTTTAGATAGAGTTTCCGTCCCTTTTTAGTTATTTAGGGAGTTGCGGTATCTCGTGTCTTCTTAGACAGAGTATCCGTCCCTATTTAGTTATTGCGAGTCCCCTTTAGGTCTTACATGGCGTTAGTTTCATGCAAATAACTCGTGGTTCCACTTTGTTTATGTATATAGGCATAGTCTGATCGATTCTTTTCATCGTTCTAATGCATCTTTCCATTCTTATAAAAGATTCTTTTGCCGCCAATAGGACGGCTCTCATTTCTATGAAGATCGTGGTTTCATTGCAAATTATGACAGCGCACCTAGTTACATTCCCGCCTTTGGGGATTCGGTAATAGTTAAGACTGTGAAATGATTTCACCAGTCGCTAGTCTGTAAAGACCGCCAGGCATTCAACTCGTAACGAGCTTGCCATTGAGGTTCTGGCGAGAATAACTTTGTATTATGCCTCGTTGCTGGTTGCAATAAAGCTCGACCTTGGGTGTGCTATCTAGTTGTATGATCATACGGGGTTTTTACCTCCAATTTTGATGTTATCGCTGTTTCGACAATGTTGTTGATAAAAAGGTGACAAGCATAATGAACTCTGACTTTGGAGTCCTTTGCCTCGGTGTTGTGCACTGATTTTGCAGTTATGTTTGGTTTAGATCTTTACCCATAGTCGCGAGACTTTATGGAGTGCATTGCTTCCATTAAAGGCGAAGGCTTTACATGATAGGCCGAATATGAGCTGTTATATCAATGCTAGATCGAATCTGATGAATCTCCAGATCATTCATACTGAGATTATTTGATAGTCATTTCATGTTTGAAGCGAAAACAAATCTGTAGTGTTACTTCACCATATCTCGGAATTTGATTGGTATGACTTATGGCATGCTTCAAATGGATGGAATTCGATCGTCACTGCGCAGTCTCAACCTAATTTGATTTTGAAGGTTGTTAAAAATTGAATTTTGGATGATCACCATCGATCGAATGTGTTCGGATTCGACCGACTGTCTGACGCGTCTGCTTTTATGAACAATTTATTGTGTCTGTTTTGGCTCTGCGTCGCCCTATTTCTTTGAACATTGTTTTTCAATGTATATTTGTTGCTTTATTTTTGCGGTTATTAGAATTGCCTTATCGAAATGCATCGCTTGCTTGCCCATTTATTTCAGCGGCAATTTGTACTATTTCTATGTTACTTGCCAACTCTATGCCACGTCATGTTGCAGAGTTGCTATGGCATTTTTTGCTAAGTTAGCTCAATATTCACATCATTGTTTTAAGGTGTTCCATCCTGCAAGATTTCTTTGGGTGCACTTCCTGTTTGTGGCGCTTATTTTAGCGGAATGTGTTGTTAGCACTCACCATTTTAGGCGAGGCACAATACACCGAGAAAGATCACAATAGCTAAGGAGAATTAACCCACTGTTGCGAACAAATTTGTGAGTCTGCTTGAAAGCGAGAGCATCGTCTACTGAGGAAAGTCTCCGCCTCCTCCGATGCCTGCCATTTATCCTTCTTCAGAGGATGAAGATAACGCCGAAAGTTAATGACCTCGATTTTAATTCCCTACTTTTATGACCAACGCTTCTGATTCGGTTTGACGCTATGCCACCCTTTTATTTTGAATTATTCGATTATTTGAATTCCTGTCGTATTTTTCTCGTTCAATCTTGCGATACTTTGTTCGCTTGATCAGTTGCAGTTTCGTTTGCCTTTTTCTTCAAATGCTATTTTCGCAATTTACTTTATTTTGGCAATTCATATGCCGTATTGCATCGTGGGGTATCGCGCGTGTTCATTTCTTTCTGCCACATCGGACATTTGTTATGTCGGCGTAATCAATTTCATTAGATTTTTCATAGACAGTTGTCTTTTGAGACAAACTTCCTCATCTCGTTGCTTTGTTTTTAGGGATTTAATGGTTAGCACTTGTCATTTGAGACAGAGTGTCGATCCCGTTTCTTTCTCATCGCGGGTCTCCTTTAGATCATGGATGGTGTTATTTTTATGCAAATAATTTCGCAATGCGTGGTTCTGCTTTTGCTGCATTTGTGAAAAAAATGCTGCCATCGTTGCTTAACCATGTATGATTAGCGTTTTGAGGATTATGGCCTCACTCGTGTATAGGTTTTTGATATTTTTGATTGGTGCGTCCCAGCTGCTGCATTAGTGTTGTTGGGTCGCGTGAAGGCGCGACGTTTATTCGTCCAATAAAGCTTTGCAGTTATCTTTTAAGTTAATCGTTGCTAACTTTGAGGGGTAGACAGGTTAGATGACACGTAGATTATGTTGCTAAGCACCTCGATCAAGCGAGAGATCATCTCGATGGAGACCTTCGACTATGATAGAAATGATATATAAGTGATGGATCTAAAGCGATCTAGTGCTAAATTTCTCAAGCTTCTTGCATTGATCTTGCAGTTTACGCTTGGTAGAGATCTTTATCTATCTGGACATTGTGTCGCATTTGTTCGGATATTTTGTTGCATTCTTGCTCAATGATTTCTCGTGTTCTGTTTATGGAACTTTGTGCTGTCACATGTTATTGCTCTTCGACGTTGACGGTTAATTCAATGAATGGATATCTGCACCTCTTAAGGTAATAATCCTTTTATAGTAGTCTAAATATGCACTCATTTGGGCAGATTTTCATCGTATTAAGCTGGGTAGCTGACGTGGTGCTGCTTTGGACACGTTCTCATTGTATTGTTATAATTAGATGTTTATCGTGTTGTTTTGGGTAGATTTGCATCGTACCATGCTGGATAGATGTAATTGCTTTACCACGTGAAGTCTATTGCCATATCCAGCCTTTCAGGCATATGGATATGTTGTTTGCATCATGCTTCTACTAGCGAATGTCTATCCTTTGCGATGTCTAATTTGTTTCAGACCATGATGGACTGATGTCCATTTTCGATATATTCCATTTATTCATATGACCACTTCGGGCCACTATTTCATTTTTGAAATTTTAGGTTTACGTTTATCTTGTCGGGCTGATGCTTTTGGTGTTGCTTTGGACAAGTTTGCTTCGTACCATTTCGGGTAGGTTTGCACCGTGTCGCTTTGTGTGGACATTCTTAGTGCCACTCTGGATACGTTTGACGTACTACATAGGATCAGATTCATGGAAATTGTGCCAATTTTGCTCGTTCGGTGGGTGTGATCATTCGTCAGGAGTCCCCCCCGGTCTTCGAGTGATTAGCAGTATTTAGGTTACATTATTTTGACAATATTAGGCCTTTTGTTTTGTATAGAATTTTCGTAACTTTTTCGCAGTGGTTTTTGTATAAGACTGATGTTACTGTTTGATATCATAATCTTTGATTTACGTTTTACTCGCATAATGTTTCTTCCTAATGCATTCCCAAGTATGTTATCTCATTCATTTGCTTGTCGTTGATTTAGTATTTATTTGATGTTCAATAATGGCTTTTGATGTCATGGTGCATATCTAATATTATGATTGTGCTTGCCATGAAAAATATGAGCACTTTGAGCTGTTATTATTATCATAAGGGCATTCGTGTTATACATGATAGATCGGATCACTTGGGCCTTTATCTCGTCGTTCTGGCATGCGGGGGTGGACCACTTTGGGCCTTCTTATCCCTCTGCCATGTTCTTCCTTCTGGCATGCGGGGGTGCACCACTTTGGGCCTTCTTATCCCTCCGTCATGTTCTTCCTTCTGGCATGCGGGGGTGGACCACTTTGGGTCTTCTTACCCCTCCGTCATGTTCTTCCTTCTGGCATGCGGGGGTGGACCACTTTGGGCCTTCTTACCCCTCCGTCATGTTCTTCCTTCTGGCATGCGGGGGTGGACCACTTTGGGTCTTCTTACCCCTCTGTCATGTTCTTCCTACTGGCATGCGGGGGTGGACCACTTTGGGCCTTCTTACCCCTCCGTCATGTTCTTCTTCTGGCATGCGGGGGTGGACCACTTTGGGCCTTCTTACCCCTCCGTCATGTTCTTGTGTTTGTCTTGTTGCTGAACTTCTTGGTTCCTCATTTTGGGTTTTTAGCATCATTTATATAAGACTCCACCTGCGTCGTTCACGTAGATAGATACATTTAATAATTTGGAAAAAGTTGGGCTCAGTTTCTTACCGAGTGGTCCACGCTTCCCAGTCTTTGCATGGGACTCAAGCCTTCGCAGCTCATACAATTATTTGCCGTCGGGTGTTATTTTTTTATTATATATATATATATATATATATATATTAACTCCTATGCATAATAGCGTTTAAGATGTTGCACATTCCATGGACGCTTCTGCTGAACACCATGTGGGAAATTTAATGATTTGGTCCCATAACTTGGCTCTTTTTTAATTTTGGTACAATAACTTGTCACACCTTAATTTTGGTCCTACAAGTTGGCACCTTAACTGAATTTTGGTCCCATCACCCTTGCTCCGCCCAAATCCACCGGAAAATGTCTACGTGGCACCCGTTGACTGTATAGTAACCAATTTTGACCCAATTTTAGGACCCAATTTGAACATGTGGCAACCACGTGTATAATTAAAAAAAAAAATAGAAGACTAAAAAATTGTGTATATATATAGTTCTTAAAAATGGATTCAAAAATAATATTTGTTTCTCTAATATATTTTAATACTAAATTATAATTATTGAAAATATATTATTATTTCTTATTAAAAAAAGGAAAAACTATCCCCCCCCCCCCCTCCGCCACCACCACCATTGCGATTTGCAGTGGTGGTGGCGTCTAAGCGCCGCCCCACTGCGATTTATGCAGTGGTGGCGCCGCCACCACCACTGCAAATCGCAGTGGTGGTGGCGTCCCACTGCGATTTTTGCAGTGGTGGCGACGCCACCACCACTGCAAATCGCAGTGGTTGTGGCGTCTAAGCGCCGCCCCACTGCGATTTATGCAGTGGTGGTGGCGTCTAAGCGCCGCCCCACTGCGATTTTTGCAGTGGTGGTGGCGTCCCACTGCGATTTTTGCAGTGGTGCGTCTAAGCGCCGCCCCACTGCGATTTATGCAGTGGTGGCGACGCCACCACCACTGCAAATCGCAGTGGTGGTGGCGTCCCCACTGCGATTTTTGCAGTGGTGGCGGGGGGGGGGGGGGGGGATGGGTTTTTGTTTTTCTTTTTGTTTTTTTTTTCAGTAATTAAAAAATGATATATCTTTATTTTTTTTTAGATTTCAATAATAAAAATTATATTTATGAAATAATGTTTTTTTTCTTTTTATTATATATTTATATTTGTTATGGAATTAAATATCTTATTATTTTTACTAAATAACAATATACTCTTTTTATATATTTATATATATTAAGGAATTAAATATCTTATTTTTTTATTTAATAAAGATATACTTTTTTTATATATTTATATATATTAACGAATTAAATATCTTATTTTTTAAAAGAAATAAATATATACTTTTTTATATATTTATATACATTATGGAATTAAATATCTTTTTTTTTATTTATACATGTGGATGCCATGTGTGTGCCAAGTGTACTTGTGGGTCTCAATTTTGAGTCAAAATTGATGACTACGCAGTCAACGGGTGCCACATAGACATTTTACGGTGGATTTGGGCGGAGCAAGGGTGATGGGACCAAAATTCAGTTAAGGTGCCAACTTGTAGGACCAAAATTAAGGTGTGACAAGTTATTGTACCAAAATTAAAAAAGAGCCAAGTTATGGGACCAAATCATTAAATTTCCCACACCATGTATAGTCTCCAACTAATTGCATCCCCGCGAACTTGCTTGTATGATTTTGGAAGGCCCCTTCCAATTCGGTTCGAGCTTCCCGATATGCTGTTTTGCCGCAATGCCTCTCAGGACCAAATCTCCTACCTCAAAATTTCAGAATTGGATTCTGTTGTCGTTACTTTTAGCCATTGCTGCTTTTAAATGCTACAGTGTGTTGGTACACATCTTCTCTTGTTATGCCTGTTATGTCCAGATCCATCTGACGTAAATGAACTGGTTATTCGGGATCATAGCCATGAAACTTGCGTGTTAGCCATCCTATTTCGGCACGCAGTACAACCTCAGTGCCGTAAACAAGAATGAAATGAGTTTCACCCGTCGATGTTCTTGTAGTTGTCCTATATGCCCATAATATTCCTTGAACTTCCTTTGGACAGGTTTTTCCTCTGTCTCTCATCCTCCTCTCGAGATAATTTTTCAATGTCTTGTTGGTGGATTCCATTTGTCCATTCGACAATGTTTTGAGTGCCATTGTCCAAATATTCAACGTTTAACCCCAACGCCAATGTAATTTATGCTATAACCGCTTCATACTCAGCCTCATTGTTGGTCAACATGTAATTCACATTAATGGCGAATTCGAATTATCTGCTACCTGGAGATAAGTGGTGAATCCCAAGCCCTTCTCCATAACTGGTGGCAAATCCATCTGTATGTAGTATCCATGTGGTGGTGACCCTGCTGGTTCCTGCTGGGTCTGATAATCAATGCAATCCGACCTTCGATACCACATAAGAGTGAGATTCTTCGATATCACATTAAGGTAAGACAAATCATGACACTATTCGGGGTACAGTCGCTTGTCTGTGTAGGATTGGGATTGAAGAATCCCTAATCTCAACTTCGTAGTTGTTTCTCGATCTCGATACAGCTACTGGACTCTTCGCGGTTCTTTTCCCATTGGTCCATTCCCTTTCTTTGCCATTTTATCTAAATAGACTATTAAGCGTAAGCGAAATGGTGTTCCCACAGACGGCGGCAATATTTTGGTCTTATTTCGTCTAGGTTACAATACACCAAGAAATCGATACAGTGGGGCCTGACTTAACCAAAATAATGCTATCCTATTACAATGAATGGACTATCTTGGTCCGGAACACCTATTACACATAAGGAAATATAAGGTTACGGGAAATAATCCCTAAATGGCTAAGTTGAGGGAACAGTCGAACGTGAGAGATATGATACTCTTTGATTGTCGTATTGCGGGCGTTAGACACTTATGATATCAGACTGAACTTGGGAACTAGCCAAGCTGCCTACGTATCCCATTGAGGGAATCAAGTCGAACGTAGTTCATATGTCTCTTTTGAGTTGCTTCTATTAGGTCAACCCCTAGTTAGGCTGCCTGGATCACTTGGTTCAGCATTGGCATGATGTAACGCCCCAAAAACTAGGAAGAAAATAAATTTATACTTTAGTCCTTGAACTTTTGAAAATTTCTATTTTTGACCCTAAATATTTAGAAAAAGTTGCATTTTAGTCCCTAAACTTAAAAGATAGTCTTTTATTATTTTTATAGGTCTCTAATCCTAAATCATATATTTTAAATTCAAATCTTAACCAAGATGATTGAATTACCTAGAAAAATTACAAAGAAATCTAATTTTACCTATTTGAATTTTAATTATAAATAATTGAGGAACTTGATATGCAATTAACCAATTGATGATGTAAGCCATGACATCATTTGAGTATGATTAAATTCAGATTTTTATAATTTAATATAAAATAATTAAAGTGGGACCTTAATTAAGATATTTTAACATAATTTTTGCCTATAAATATTAGCATTTCTTCCAACAATTTTCACACCCAAAATCATTTCGTTTTTTCCTTCTTTTTTCCCATGAATCTCTAAGTTAGTGAGTCTACTTTCAAGAAAAATTCATCCCAAGTTCTTATTTCATCATTTTCTACCAAAAAATACCCCAAAACTTTTATTATGCAGAAATTATCCATTCGGCCCCTGTACCTTAGAAAAATCATAACTAATTGTAGAAAAATCCTTTTTGAGCAAGGTCAACGGCCGAATTTTTCTCATGATGTCTTCTAACTTTCATATGAAGAAATGTTTTCCAAATAATGTGATTTAGAAGGTCGAAATTCCTAAACAGTAGACTGCTGTCTGAAAATCCGAAAATAGGTGTTTTCAAGAATTATTTAGCATAGCAAACCTTTGGATGTTCCTTCCCATTAGGGTACACATGTTCCTAGTGATGTTAGGGATCATTTGCTAAAACATATTTGGAAACAAAATTCATTTGATATCCGATCAAAGGTAAACTCGAAACTACGACGATTTTTCAGCTTATTTTACGATTGAAATAATCATCATAATTCCATGATTGATCACTCACACATGACCCTTATAAGATATAACAATCATTAGAATCACTTTAATATGATTTGTATTCACGAATTAATATTTTTGAGATTTTTCAATAGTATATAAATAGTATATTTATCATGTTTAACATATCCTTACATAAGTTTAATAAGATTATCATATATACTGTTGAGGTCTAATCCTCTTATATGATTATGTATCGTAACTTAAACATTCTTTGATCATTTACCTTGTTAGGTTTACGTATTAATATTTTTAAAAGTTATGAATACAATGTTATGTAAATTAAGATAATCTTGGAACAAAATAATATTAACTAAGTTATACAATTTAATGGATTGCTTCATAAGGTAATTGTTTGGTGTCATGATTTCTGGAATTTTTGGATGTACTAGAGACTTAAAGAACGATTTTTTCATAAATCAGTTAAGTAATATATTTTGAAGACTTATTATGCATCAAATTGGATAGTTAATCAAATTTTACTATTTACCGTAACTTGTCATCGAAATGACTCTAACGTGAATACTCACAGTCATAAGTTTGAACATATGGTTGTTTAAGATAATTTTGAGATATTAATAAGGTTATTATTGATATTTAACTTAACCTTACGTTTATCAATTCATCATCTAAGATTTTCATGTTTAGAGTAATAACATAAATTAAGCTTATGTGTAATTTACTAATATTTACATTGTAACCAGCATTCTTAACCAGAACGTTCTCAATTTCATCAACATGAGGATTGAAGAAAAATACTAATATTTATTGTGGTGAATTATAAATTCAGTTGATTAATATTATTTAAATTTGTTAAAGGTTTGACGAACTAATCAACGCCATCAAAGTTCTCCGTACGAATTAAGGCGAGGTTCCGTTTCTGATTTGTTCTAGCCCCATTTGGCATCCGGCCCTGAGGAACTTGGACAGAAAAGCCCCTACTCCGATACCAAATCTCGAACAACCTATATTTCATCATAATCATGTTTGGCATCTCATCTCATAACATAATTTTCTTACTCATCGTTAAATCATATCCAATCATTTATTATTTATCATATCTATTCATAATCATGATAATTCTCCAATATTATAATTTCATCTCCTGGTTCTTGAATTGTGCAAAGAGCAACGAACTATGTTCGGGACATGTAGCTCAAGAAGCAACGGATATTATCCGATTTACTAGCTTGATTGTTTATTTGTTATACCCATTGGGACGCCTTTGGGAAGTTGGGCCCATGGATTGAGTCGAATTACTGCCGGGTAGTAAGGACTGTCTGTTTAAGTAATTTCGCTTGATACCCATCTATCTAGGCGCCGCTTGCAGTCAGGAGTTGGCTGTAACCCGTGTGCTGGATCGACATGTACTTGAGCATGTCTCTTGATTGTTTGCGAGGTCGCTCCTCGTCGGGAGGTATAAGGTAGAATAGTAAAAGTTATAAGGCTGGATTTGTTTATTGTTAAGCACAAGTTCATTAACTATGCTATGAAAATTCCAGTACCATTGCTACATCAAATTGTCTAGTTGAACTGTTTCTACCGGTAAGGTCACTCCTTGAAATGTATCCATTAAATCACAGTAAATTCTTGCATTGCCAGTTCTTTTATATGAATCTCACTAAGTCATTAAAGACTTATTCCTCGTTTCTTTTGTCCATTCCTCAGGATAAAATCAACATGGTAGCATGGATCAAGTGAATAATTTTTCAAGCCTGCATTTTGGAATATTCGTGTTTTGTCACTGGTGCATAACCATTAAAATAGTCACATTGTTTGTAATACAAGACTTCCGTTGTATATATATATATATATATATATATATATATATATATATATATATATATATATATCAAAATATATTTTATAAAATGTGTATGGTTTTGATCCTGAACAAGTGAGACCCCTTCCTATGAGTTGAGCTTTAGTCTGAATTGGGTAAAGTGACTGATCACCACCGAACCAACTCGGACCGGAGCATGGCTCGTGGGGCGCGGTCGTCACACATGACTTCACGGTTTCGATCATATCTCCCTCATGGATGATCGAAATCTCGATCTGCTTCTTGATTCGGGACCCTGACTCATATAGATTTCAGGGCATATAATGGTTTTATGTGCGCATCGAATTAGAGCGCATCGAATTGGGGTGCATCGAATTGGGGCGCATCGAATTGGGGCGCATCGAATTGGGGCCCATCGAATTGGGGCGCATCGAATTGGGGCACATCGAATTGGGGAGCATCGAATTGGGGCGCATCGAATTGAGGCGCATCGAATTAGCTTGGTTCGATGTGTGGCATCTCCATCCGTCCGTCCTTCTCTCTCTCTCCTGTGAGGAGTGAGGGGGTATATATAGGCATGATTCAAGGGCTAAAAGGTCATTTTACACTGATCTGCGCAGCTTTACTATTTTGGGCATAACTTTCTCTCTGGACCTCCGAATCGCATTCCGCTTGTTGCGTTGCGACCTAGACTCATGTGGCTTTCCAATGACATATTACTCAATGTCTAATTAGCTATATAGATATAATAGTGATCCAAATACGGCTAAGGTAGCTTTACCTTTAAGCCTTCTCGACATTCATTGGTCAGTTTCGCGCCTACGTGACTTTTCTTTTACATGACACATTATACCATATCAATCATGTAAATATGTTAGTCTAAGAATTCTCTAGATGAATGTATAAAATTTGGGGTGCGAGAGACTTCTAAAGAATATAGTATGTAAGGTAGGTAACACAACTATAGAACTCCATAGTGTAGTTGTCAGATCAAGAGGACCTCAACTATCCATTGATGAAGGTGTCGTATTTATAGAAGTAGGGACTTCACTTACTAGACATCAAAGAATCCACCCATCAAATATTGAAAGTCTTTCATAAAATTACTAGTAGGCCTTCATTGCTTTTGTCCTCCTACTTACTTAAGAACTAATATAGAGTGAGAACAAGTGTTCAAGTGAAAAGTCTTATTTCATGCACACATTCATTTATTCTAGTACCTTAATGCGCGTAATCTAAAAAAAAGGATAAACGAACATCTTTCAAAAAAGATATTCACTTGAGATAAATCTCTACAAGGTTTCAGTTTAAAAAAAAAAAACTAATTAAAACAACTCGAATTATTACGATGTTTGACTCTAACTCTGAATGTACCTACAAATTGGCTCAAGTTCAAAAGTATTATGAACTTGGACTACCTATACTTAAAGAAGAGTTTGAATTAGATAAATGTTATTTCAAAATTTTTTTTTGTAAATCTTCTGTCGTTTTATTTAAAAATTAAATATTATTTAGTTTTTTTTTGGGTTATAGAAGAAAAAATCTAAAGCCCTTAGGGCATATCCGAATTATGAACTCGATCTCTGTTATAGCTTTGACTTTTCGATTTACCTCATTAATTATATTTATATCCTGTAGCGTCAAAAATTTCAAGTCCCTAAAATAAAAGACAAGAAAAATTAAGTACTAATAAACTTTGTATATTTACAAACAATATAGGGTTACAATCTCTAGTAATCCTCTGATTCTTTTCTACAAGAACAATGTTGAGATTTGAAAGTGGATTTGATTTCGATCTCTTCCACGTGTATTTGAGTTGAACGTTAATCCAAGGGCTTTGAGCTTGATCTTGAATTGACGATCTACTTGACTTGATATTTGCGACGAACAATTTGATCTTCGTCTTGAACTTGTTGAATGTCAATCTTCTTTGGAGGAATCTTGATCTTCAAAAAATACTTGGATGTAAGACAAACGTTGATGCGAGGGCTTGATAGCTTGATCTCGGATCGAACGGAAACTTGATTTGGAATTTGATTTGAAGGTTGATGAAGATTGGTATGATCTTCGTTTTCAATTCTTCGGATATGTGGACTTTGATCTTCTTGAAGGGACTTCAATCTTCAAAAACGGTTTTTCGAGGGTCTTAGGACTTGATCTCGGATTAAACGGATTTTGACTTGAAGACGAATGAAGAACGGTATGAACTTGGTTTTGGATTTGTTGAACTTCTTGGAGTTTGATCTTCCTCGGGAGAAGTGCTATCTTCAAAAATGGTTTTTTTTTTTATGGAATCGAGACTTGACGGCGGATTGAAATGAGTTCTTAACAAAGAACACCTTGAAGATGGTTGAAGGATACCTTGAATGCTGCGAAGAACACTTGAAGATGGATAAATTTGGTGGAGCGAAAAACTTAGAGATTTTCCCTCTTCAACTTGTGAATATTTGTGTGTCCTTTTTCTTTATGAGAAGGCCCATATTTATAGTTGCAAAAACCTAGAGCTCCTTGCTTGTGATTGGTCGGTTTTACTTTCAAGATAAGCATGGATTTGATTTGGCTTGCTTATCAAGAAATATCTAGAACACATCATCTTCTCACGTGACTTTATTTGATTGGTTGCAATTCTCCATCTTTTCCTTGTGGCTTTATTTGATTGGCCAATCAAATAGATATTAGAAAATCAATTAATTAACCTATTAATAATTAGAATTTAATTTAGTAAAATTTCAAATTAAAAATAAAAATAATCAATTTAATTTCTAAAAATTTAATTTGACAAGGTGGCTTTATTTGATTGGCCAATCAAATAGATATTAGAAAATCAATTAATTAACCTATTAATAATTAGAATTTAATTTAGTAAAATTTCAAATTAAAAATAAAAATAATCAATTTAATTTCTAAAAATTTAATTTGACACTTGTCAATATTTAATTGGAGTAGACAAAATTTATTTGTCTACATATCCATAAAACAAACTAATATGCACAATTGAAATTCCAAATCTCCAATTATTTGGTTTTCCAGACTTGTCTTCGAAATTTCCTTAGTTGCCACATTCCAACACCACAATATATATACTACACTAATTAATCTTTTCTAAATTTTAAAAATATTATTTTCTCTATCATCCATCATAATCCTACATCCTAATTGATCGTATCACCTTGGGGCAATAACTAAGATTACACAATCACTCACCAAAACTAACTATATTTTTTCTAAAAGAATATATTACTACAGCCAAAAGAATTACTTACACACATAACTGGAATATTTTACACGTACACAGGTTAGAGGGAGAAATTTATTCTTGAAGGGAGGAGATTATCTTGAAAATTAAACAACACATAGCTAGAATTCAGAAAACATGACATCAATACAATGAACAAACTCTTTCTTTTAATTTGTGCAATGCATTTCAAAATCCAAGGATTAACAGAACCTAAAATGGCTCTAATAGTATAATAAGAAAAAATTAAATACATTATACGGATGTGGCAAACCTAGAACTCAAACAAAGTAAAATACAAAAACAAAAAGATGTATTACCGACAATCAATGAGAGGCAAGACCTCTGAATCTGAATCAAATTGATCAAATTTTTCGTTCTCACTGTTTTGATCGATCAACTGCAAAATCTGAAAATCTGTGAGAACGGGAACGAGAATCTGTGATCGTTTTGTTATCCAATAGTTCAATACTGAGACAAAATATGTTTCATTGCCAAAGATAGTAGAAGAGGAAACATTGCCAACCACATGACATTTCAATTGTACTCGAAATCAAACGAATTCTAGAGATTAAAGATTGTCGAATTTATACGATTTCAACCCTTTTATCGGAGAAGAGCGAATCGGAGCTGAAATCCTATTTTCGGTACATGTTGAATGTGCAACGTAGCGATCATATGTAGCGGAACGTCTTGCCTGAGAGACGATAAAAATCACCTATAGCCCCTTATGTATGTGTGTATGTATTATGAGTCAATCTAGCGACATAATCCAAAGAATGATTCTTTTTCTCTTTAACCGTCCTTTGTTGCACCTCTTTAAGATAAGAAGTCTAAATTCTAAAATTACATCATCGTGATTTTCATGTTGTATATTTCAAATTTTCTCATTAATTCAATAACGAACTCAGTGTTCCTATTATTATTCATATTTTTATTTGCAACTGATATTGTAGGGCTTTCCCTTAATAAAAAGGAGCCCTTCCAGAAATTCTCGATGGCCCAAGACAAGCCCAGGCCAAGGAGGGGGTTTGGAAATAGTTTTCAACCAGCAATAGACGCGCCTCGGTTAGTACCTCACTAGCTGCGTCATTGCCCCAAGCGCAAAGATAAGAGAAGAAAAAGATGAGCCGCACCATCTTATATCTCATCATTAGCTATAAGTTGCATAATTTGCCGATGTGGGAAAGTTAACCACAAAAAGTTAGTGTTGATTAAGGTTGATTGATAATAAAGTCCGGAATGCGGGCTAATAATGCAGACTGCAAAGGGTACGTAGCTTCACACAAAGACAAATTAAAATTACTAAATGCAAAAAAAACTCTGATCTTTTAACTTCGTTTCCTTGAATCAACATTGCTTTAATTAATGACCGAAAGTCTACTTGCTGGTCCTTTTTGTGGTTATAGGGCTGCAACAATATATAGGACCTAGAAAGTAATAAAGGTCAAGTGTGGTTTTAAAAGTTTTTGTTTTTCAATGATTATTTCATTGCAATATTAAGATTCTGTTAAAAAAATAATATTAACAATAAAGAAAAATGTTGATGTATTTTAAAAGTAGAGTAAATTGCGAAGACTACCAATTTTATTTCTAATTTATGGCAAATCGATACCCGGAGAAGTTTTTATTTGCGTCAAAAAATCTTGCTCGGAGCAAATTTGACATCAAGCTACAAACTCAGATTTTTTATGTACCTCCATAACACAAAAGAAAAACGACATTTACTTCCAAAATCGTCGAGCTTTTATCTTGCAATACATATTCATTGATACTTATTTATTTAATTATTGAAAATGATTTTATGTTATAGCAATTAAAATTTTTATATCCAAAATCGTCTTTAATACATATCAATAAAAATCAAACTTATCTTTATTTTCTGTAATCAGTAGAAATAAAAATCTTGGTATCGTTCATGTTATTGTTGCGATTTACTGGCTGAAACTTGGATGTAACATTAATACAAATAAATTAGAACCTTTGAACTTTAATTGTTAGAGTCCTTTCCCAAAGGAAAAGTGACCCTCCAGAAAGTAGCGTATGCTGCTTTTAGTGCAGCAAGCACACGGTATTCTTTAGTAAAAGGCGAAAGAATAGTTCGTATTTGTGCTTACTGCGCAGCTGCGTGAGTTCCTAATGCGTAATAAGTTGTGCTTAAATACACTTATTGCCCTAGTCACGGTTACTTTTCTCCATGTGGGACACGTAGATACACATAAAAACTAACACTACACAGTTTATTTGTGGTCTTATTTTGAAAGAGAATCGCAAATAAAACTAGGCAGCTCTTGCTAGGCAAGTTAACTCTGGCATTGGAATTGAATTGCAAGGTAACAAACACCTTTAAATCTGTGTAACACAGATTATTGCACTAGCAAAATGTGTTGCAGATAAATTCCATTGAGATCCAATTGGTATTGAGAAAACTCAATGAGAGAGAATATGATTTCCTTTCTCTTGGATGCAAAGCAATTCATAATGCCCTAAAACTGCTACTGTTTCCTGTGTAATACTTGCTCCATTCAAGCAGAGCCACACACAACGAAAGTATCTCCAAATCCTGTTGTCCTAATAACTTGAAGCTTTTTTTATTCCCTAGTCCACTACACTACATTGAGTTACCAAGATAGTCATAATTTGTAGCCCCTTTTGCCCACACAAGCTCTGTCGTGCTCGTAAAAGAAAAGAGGTGTAACATAAGAATATACTTTTTGGCTTTTGCTTACTTTTTCCTATGTACGTCCATACACAGAAATTCAAGTTTTAGAGCATATGTATCTGTAAAAGTAGAAATTCAAGTCATTTCTTGTAGCTTATTTTTTCCCACGCAAGTTTGTTGGGCTGGTAAAAGAAAATGTAACAAAAAATTTCACTTTTTGCTAAAAAAAAATCTATGTACGTCGACACAGAGCTCTAACTTAAATTCCTAGAGATAAAATTATACGCCTTCAAGTATTGCTACCTTTTCTAAAGCGTATTATAGGAATCATTTATTTAGACTAGAATTGGGCAGGGGCCGCGCGAACGCAGGCCCCCGTAGCAACAAATTATGACGTAGACTCGACCACTTGGGCCGATCTTAGGCGGGCGCCCTTTCGGAGTGCAATGAAAGTCGCCAGCCTAGGCCATGGGCCTTCATGATCGCCCATTGACCCCGTCCAGGTAAGTAAGTAATACATTGATACTTGTACGGATTATATAGTCATTCTACCATAATATCATGCCTACTGTAGCAATGTGGGATAAAACAGTAACATGATTTGTTCCTTTCTTCACTTGGTTGTAAGTTGTAACAGTAAAAGCATATATTTACACCTGATTATGATTTTGTTTCAAACTTCCAGTTTCTTTACGAGGCTTTTTTTTTTTTTTGACATGAGTTTCTTTACGAGGCTTGGGATTCATGTTTTATGACAAGTTACTAATAATTAGTGAGCTTGACTAACTATACTTTCACATTTCTATAAAATATATTCAGCTAAATAAATGTGAAAAGATACACCTTTGCTAGAAACGAAGAACGATAATCTCGAAGTTGCTGGAGTAAAACGTGCATTGAATTGTAAGAGTCCACCATACAATTTGGATATCATGACTTTTGAAATCAAACACCTAAATCATGATATTACTGCTGTTAGTGATATTATCCTATCAATAGTATACCAAAAATATCAAGAGTTCAAAATCTTTGAACGTTTACAAGTTCTGGAGTTTAATCTTATTTACATAAACATTTTCACGTATAGACGTTAAAGACAACAAAAAACTGAAATGGTCAAGGCACTAAAACATTCACCTAAATTATATATAAATCCATTTTTTTAATAAACAATATAAACCACAAACGATTCTTATTCTTTTCGTATTTGCCGGTATTGAAGTTTAATATCTAGTACATTTAATGCAACAATGAGAATTAGAAGAGAAAAAAAACCTAACATGAAAATTCACGGAGCATTACAAAGCTCTAATGCTTACGGTAATGGTACATAAATCAAAACAGAACAACTTTGGCAATGATCATTTTAACTTGAAGTAGTAAAACTATGACTGTATTTGGAGATTCAAACCATACAATTTGGTTTCATGGCATTCGAAGTAACACCTAAATTACAAAATCTCACTAATTAACATTGAACTTATACATTACTGCTCCATAATATGGGGTTATATCTTCTAAAGGACAAGTTGAAGCTTTCAGATACGCCAACACTTCTGCAGCTTCATTCTTAGGGATCGGTGGATAACAATTGATTGTGGAGACAGAACATTTCTTCAGTTTCTTTGCATTTTCGAACAAAAACTTTGCCAATTTATATTCAGGAATTACTCCAGAAAAGCACTCAAACTTCATTTCTTTGATGTTGAGTTCAATACAGAGTGAAAAGTATTTCACATCATCATAGTCATAATCACCCAACCTGTCTGATAAATAGAAATAAGAATAACATGTAATAGTTAGATTGCTCTCTTAAAACAGGACAGAGCGAGAACAGAAAGACATAATTATTTGTTTACATTTATTGTCACGACATGAAATGGATACATAGGTTAATTTCGTGTACAACATAATGATGGAATGGATCAGTATGTGTGTTCTGCTACTCAATGTTAGTGGAAAATGACATCTTTGTTTTTAGAATTATGGTACATGAGGAATACCAAACAGAACAAGTTCGTAGTTGGCAAGGTTGGCTCCAATAATCTCGATTAAGTAGTCATTGTCACCAGCATCATATGGGGTCTCCGATTTGAATTTAGTCATTTTGGGAGATTTGATTTCCACAACTTTACATTCAACCATTTGCATCTTAATAACTCAAATGTTTAGGACTGAGAAACTAAACTTCACTTGATCTGAATTTGAAACCGCATTCAGAATCTCAACTCCCTCAAGATGCAAAGTTTTAAAAGAACCAAAATAAATCCTATCGTGAACTTTTAAAGTGCACGGCAATGCTAGTTCCAAATTTTCAAGAAAATAACTATTGAGAATGTCTTGGGGCAAGATGATGCCTGCGTAGAAATAGTCTATTTTCAAATTCTTAACGTTGCGTCTAAACATAGCAAATATCCATGTTGTCATGTGATTTGGGTCATATTTGTTAAAACATTTAAGATGGAAACTTTTTACTTTCAAGATGAGAGTTGCCTTCATGGTCCTCTTTCTTGAGCCTATCTCTTTATCTTGTATGTCTATATGGTAAATGGACGTCCATTTGTACTTCCAATATTTTGCCAAAATACTAGCCCGGACTGCGTTTTTGTGGTAGATAGGACAAGATGCAGGAAATAGCAGAGTCGGGTAAATTACTAATGTGATTCTTACAATTCTCTTGACATGTTTTACTCATCCTACTAACTTGGGTATCTGAACTCATGATTTCAGTATTAAACCTGAAACTCACAAGAGACGTAAAATATGCAAGGACGGTCATTCAATATGAGAGCTAGTGCACCTTTATAATTGATAGGCAAAAATGAACTTATAGACCATTGTGTTTTAATATTTGACAGCAAAATCACGACATGTAAATAAAAACTCGAACCTATTTGGCAACTAAATTAGAATGCATGAACTCAAGGAAATGTCGAGAGTTGTTCTTTTCGGATTCAAGGAAAAACCATACAGAATTACAGACACATAATTAGTTTTAGGAGAACGTTTAGAATGCTCCTCAATCAAATTAGAACTCCATCGACACAGTGGCGTTTCGGTTTCTCCTTTTTCCTCATTCCAGTACCATCCACACTTCTTTACACAATTCAATTATGTAACCCCTACCTTTTAGTCCAACTTCACATTATTATTGAATCAGCAAACAGGAAAATAGTACCGAAAATGGATACATGAGTACTCATAAATGTGTCTTTTTCAGTTTTCTCAACTTTAGTTTCGATAATTTAATACAATGCGAATACTCGATTTTGGTGTACAAATCCAGCTCAATAAGAGTATAAATAAGACACTACTAATAAGTACTTTTTGCACTGTATGTTTGTCAAATGTACGACTTCGGTCATGTAATTCGTATCCAAAGGACCCACATATTGCATACACACACACACACAGAAGCTTACCACAGAGAAATTGATAAGTAAACACACACGTACAAAGACATGTCTCAATATATTTCTAAAGAGAATATATTTCTAAACATTGACCATCACGAGCTAATGCAGTAAATTTACATGTCTCAATACAAGTCAATAATTAAAAACAAGCTTAAGTGTGCTCATTTACATATTCATCTAAACCTAGGGCGACTTCATCATCAAAATCATGACGATTGACGAGGACTCCTTATGCAACATAAACCCGCTTTCACCAAACTCAGTGGGTTGTCAGGAGATTTCTTCCATAGTTTCCACAGCATATTGTACTGATTGTGTGTAAGACCCGGTTTCTCTTCCTTCAAGCGTGGAAGCTCAATCGCTTCAAAAGCCGACAATTGATAAATCATCAGCAAATTAAAACCTTTGCAAATTAAGTCCAAAGTAACACACCACAAAGTCGAAATAAACCTAGACAAACTCTAGAGTATATACCTTAAACGAAGCCTTGAGCCTCTTCTCAGGATTCTTATTCAACGGCAAACTATCTGCCACCACCGTCATCTGCGTAATCGCGTCCTCCACCGTCCTCGCCTCAATGATTGAATAGTCATGATTTGTATTGTCGATGATCACCAACCTTTCGTACTCCTCCTGGTCAACCATTGGTGTCTTCTTCTTTTTCTCCTCCTCTACTAGTCGTTGCATGGCAGTGTTGTAAAGTGGACCCTTCAGATAGAGCGTAAAACACGGCAATAATTGAAAACCGGAAAAATAAACGACTCACAGATTTTACGTGGAAAACCCCAAATTACTTTAGGGTGAAAAACCATGGGCAAGGTAGAAGAATTTCACTATGAGTGTAAAATAAGAATTACAACTCTCAGACTTTTACCATAGTAAAGTCGCACAAACTCTCTATTTTTACCTCACACTAACAATTCACTAAACCACTCTTTATATAATTAACACTTAGTAACTATATAAGAGAAAGATTGATATTTGTTTTTGGGATGAATTTTATGGCTACAAATGGGCTGTTATTTATAACCTCAAATCTGAGTTCCAAAATGCGTAGCAATCAACTCATTTCAATTTGGCAAATGAATATAATATTCTGATGAATTATTCTAATCACCGCCCCAATTATTCTTGGCATACTTGTTGCACCATGGAAATATTTTAATCATCGCCCCATCAATCTCCCACTTGAAGATTTGATTAGGGATTAATCAGATCTTCACACCATTCTTTCTACCTTGCCCTTCATGTTGCTTACGTTTTCACCAGACCACACGAGGACCGACACTGATCAAACTTGTCAGCATTAACACTCTTCGTCATAAAATCAGCTATGTTATATTTAGTGTGAATCGTCTGCACATCCACAGTACCCTCCTCGACTTTCTCACGAACAAAGTGATACTGCACCCGAATATGCCTTGTCTTGGAATGGAGCGCTGGATTTCTTGCAAGATGCAACGCACTATGACTGTCACAGAATAGAGAAATACTCTCTAGTTTGTGCCCGAGTTCCTCCAAAATCATTTTCAGCCAAATCGCCTCTTTACTGGCCTGCGTAGCTGCCACGTATTCAGCCTCCGTTGTTGATGTCGCAACAACTGACTGTAACTTCGAAACCCAACTTACTGTACCTCCAGCAAGAGTAAACACATATCCTGTCGTGGACTTGCTTTTGTCAAGATCACCTGCATAGTCAGAATCAACATAGCCCCTGACTGTAAAACCTGATCCTCCATAACATAATGCAGCATCTGAGGTTCCCTGAATGTATCTCAGAACTCTCTTTACTGTGTTCCAATGCTCTCTTCCCGAATCCGCCATGTATCGACTAACCACTCCCACTGCATGTTCAATGTCTGGTCTAGTACAGATCATAGCAAACATTAAGCTTCCCACTGTTGATGCATACGGTACTCGAGACATTCCCCTCCTCTCTTCTTCACTGCTAGGACACATACTTGAGGATAACTTGAAATTAACAGGAAGAGGGGTAGAGATTGGCTTACAATTCTGCATACTGAACCGCCGCAAAATCTTCAACAGATAGTTCCTTTGGGAAAGCCAAATCTTCCTGCAATTTCTGTCTCGGTGGATTTGCATCCCTAGAATCTTGTTTGCTGGTCCTAAGTCCTTCATTTCAAATTCCCTAGTCAGTTCAGCCTTCAATTCTTCAACACGAGCTTTGTTGGGGCCTGAAACCAACATGTTATCAACATGCAACAGTAAAATAACAAAGTCATCACTAGATCTCTTGAAATATGCACAAGGATCTGCATTTAGCCTGTTGTATCCAAGGCTCATTATGAATGAATCAAATCTTTTGTACCAACACCTCGGCGCCTGTTTGAGACCGTACAAAGATTTGGTCAACCTGCAAACCAAGTTCTTCTTTTCTTCTTCAATAAATCCTTCTGGTTGGAGCATGTAAATTTCTTCTTCAAGATCACCATGAAGAAAATTCGTCTTTACAACTAATTGTTCAAGATGTAAATCAAATGTAGCGCACATCGCCAGAACTACCCGCACAGTTGTCATTCGGACCACCGGGGAAAATATTTCATTGAAATCAATCCCCTCCTTCTGAGCATATCCTTTCACCACCAATCGTGCACGATACCTCTCCACTTGGTCATCACTGTTACGTTTGATTTTGTACACCCATTTGTTGCCAATGGGTTTCCTCCTTTGTGGTAGAGACACAAGTTCCCATGTCTTATTCTTATGGAGTGCTTCAATTTCCTCATGCATTGCTGCCATCCACTGAGCTGCGTCTGAACTACTCATTGCTTCCTGGAGAGTTGATGGCTCCCCGTCCTCAGTTAAAAGACAGTATGCAACATTGTTCTCCATAAAATAGTATGAGTGCTAGCCTTGTGGTCTCCTGACACGTGTCGATCGACGTATCCCCGAAACTCCAGACTCCGTTGTCTCCTCAGGTTCATGCTCTAGTTCAGCAGGACCCTCCTGCTCGGCATCCTTCTCGACTACTATTGTCGTAGTTTCTGGATCTTTTCCTGTGCTGCTATCATTTCCTTTCTTATCTTCCGTGAAGATAACATCCCTGCTTACAACAATCTTGTGGGCAGTGAGGTCCCACAAGCGATACCCCTTCACTCCTTTAGCATACCCTAAGAACAAACACTTCCTAGATTTTGGGTCCAGCTTTGTTTTCTCTTGAGTATTAAACATAACATAAGCGGGACTCCCAAATACATGGAGATTAGAATAATCAACTGGTTTACCTGTCCACACCTCCATCGGTGTTTTCAGCCCCAGTGCTATTGACGGAGATTGGTTCACCACATAACAGATTGTATTGATTGCTTCTGTCCAGAACGACTTTTCTAAGCCTGCAGCCTGCATCATGGCTCTTGTTTTATTCAACAAGGTCCTGTTCATCCGCTCTGCCACCCCATTCTGCTGCGGAGTGTATGCCATAGTAAACTGCCTCTTAATCCCAACATATTTACAGAAGTCTTCAAACTCCTTGCTAGTATATTCCCCTCCATTGTCAGATCTAAGACACTTGATCTTTTTCCCAGATTCAAGTTCTACCAGCGCTTTGTACGTCTTGAACATCGAGAACGCCTCAGCCTTACTCTTGATCATGTACACCCAACATCTCCTGGAATAATCATCTATAAAAGACACAAAATACTTTGCACCTCCCATGGATAGTACTAGTGCTTGCCACATGTCAGAGTGAATCAATTCTAGAATGACTTTACTTCTAGAATCTGAACTACGAAACTTTATACGATGTTGCTTGCCAACAACACAATGATCACAAAAAGCTAAAGATACCTTTGTGAGGCCCGGAAGTAGTTTCTTCTCTGCAAGAACCTTCATGCCTTGTTTCGACATATGCCTGAGCCGCTGATGCCAAATCATTGATGATTTCTCAATCGACTCAGATGAAGCCACTGACGCTTCTCCCACTTGCAGAGCCCTCCCCTGTACCATGTATAAGTATCCGGCAATCTTGTCCGCCTTCATCAGTACAAGCGCACCCCTTTTAACTTTCATGATCTTGTTTCGCAACCCAATCTCACAACCAAGATCATCAAGTTGTCCATAAGACAACAAATTCTTGTATAATCCCTCCACGTGTCGGAAATCTTGAATGGTCTGAACAATCCCGTCATGCATCTCCAGCTTGATTGTACCAACGGCAACAACTTTCAAAGGTTCATTTTTACAGCTATACACAGATCCTCCAACGATCGGTGTATACTCATGAAACCACTCCCTCTGGGGAGTCATATGAAAACTTGCTCCTGAATCAATAAGCCATACATCATCGAAGCCACGCATACCTCGAATAGTTGTTGCTACTTCACAACATAGTACATCACCATCATCTGAAGTGCTAGCCACATTCCCCTGAGGATCAGAACTCTTTTTGTTCGAATCCTTAAGATTCCAACAATCCTTCTTCAAGTGACCTTTCTTGCCACAGTGCCAACAACTGCCCTTGGTCTTTGACTTGGATCTCCCCTGTTTCTTACTCCCACTTGCACCGCGCTCCGTCGTTCTCCCTCTTGTCACTGACAAGGCACCTGCTTGTTGCGAACATGCCTCACTGCCTTCTCTGTTCTTGCGCCGACTCTCTTCTTCCAGAATAGCAGCTGCAATTTCGTCGAAGACCAAATAATTCGTGAGGACATTATTTGTTAAGTTGATGACAAGCTGGTCATACGAATCGGGCAGACTTTGCAGCAGAATTTCAGCACGTTCAACCACTTCTATTTTATGACTCAACGATGTCAATTGAGAAAATAAAGTATTTAAAACATTGAGGTGCTCAGTTACCGGGGTAGATTCTGCCATCCTCAGTGTGTACAATTTCCGGTTAAGGAAAATTTTGTTGTGTAGGGACTTCGCCTCATACAGCTTGTTGAGATGGTCCCATATCTCCTTAGTTGTCCTCTTCTCCTCAACGCTTGACAACACGCCATCACCTAATGCCAGGTGAATATTTTTGATAGCGTTGCCGTCCATCTCGTTCCACTTCGTATCATCTGTGATTTCCACCGGCCTATCGCCGATCTCCGCGAGACACCCATCTTTTCGCAAGATGGCTTTAATCTTCAGTTTCCACAACGAGAAATTACTCCCGTTGAATTTCTCGATCTCGAATTTCGTCGTCATTGCTTCTATCACGTACCACCGTCACTAAAAAATAATTTCAGTACGATACCCACAGATATCACCGAGACCCCGAATATGAACCGTGGCTCTGATATCACTTGTTGTAAAGTGGACCCTTTAGATAGAGCGTAAAACACAGCAATAATTGAAAACCGAAAAAATAAACGACTCACAGATTTTACGTGGAAAACCCCAAATTACTTTAGGGTGAAAAACCACGGGCAAGGTAGAAGAATTTTACTATGAGTGTAAAATAAGAATTACAACTCTCAGACTTTTACCGTAGTAAAGTCGCACAAACTCTCTATTTTTACCTCACACTAAAAATTCACTAAACCACTCTTTATATAATTAACACTTAATAACTATATAAGAGAAAGATTGATATTTGTTTTTGGGATGAATTTCATGGCTACAAATGGGCTGCTATTTATAGCCTCAAATCTGAGTTCCCAAACGCGTAGCAATCAACTCATTTCAATTTGGCAAATGAATATAATATTCTGATGAATTATTCTAATCACCGCCCCAATTATTCTTGGCATACTTGCTGCACCATGGAAATATTTTAATCACCGCCCCATCAGGCAGCAAGTTGTTCCTCCTTCCTCCTTAACAACTCGGCCTCCGTCACTTTTGGGGAAGCCTTAGCCGTTTCCGCCTTCTTATCCGTGAGTTTTTTCAGAGTTCTCTCAAGTTCTTTCTCTTCCAGATCTGCCAATCGGCCTACCTCGTCTTTCTTGGCGGCTGCCTCGGCTTCATCTTCGCATTTTTTGGCAGCGCGGGACTTGACACCCTCGGTTTCGCGCCAATACTGGTCTTCTTTCTCTTTCGCGTCGCGCGCTTTGCTGGCGGACTCGGCCGCGGTTTTGCAAGCCTTAGCGCTTCGGACTTGATGTTTACACCCGTCTTTTTAAGCGGCATCTTTCTTGATCAAAATCTCACTGCAAAGAATAGAATTCTGATATTTTTGTTCCGGTGATGATGTTATAATATAACTATGACCTATTTCATTTAGTTTCCAACGTATACACCGGTATGGAAGGCAACGTGTGTGTGTGTATATATATATATATATATATACTAGTTAAATAGGCCCGTGCTTACAAATTTTCAGTAATTTTTAATTAACATTATTCATGTCTAATTAATAAGAATAAAACCCCAAAAACTATTTACCATGTATTATTTTTATATAAAGCAATAATAAATCATAAGTTATTCTACTGTGGTTGACCGTATTTGTGTGAATAATCATAAATTATTAAATCTCACTATCACGTGTTGTGGATAAATTCGTAAGTGCACAAAATCGTAACAAGTAATAAAGTAGAAGATAGGGTTGTCGATCCCACGAGGAATAAATAATTAATTACCAAAATTTATTAACTCTAATTTTATTTGAGAAATTGGATTTCAGATTGTTCAAGCGAAAATATTAACAATTTACTAATAAATAAGTGTAGACAATAAGAGAAGAGCTGGGAATCCTGATTTCACCATCATTAGTCTGATCTAACTTTTAATTAAGCAATTATTACGAGTTTCACGTTCAAAATTGTCATTGGTTATCACCGTTTATGCTTTATATACTCTTTCTCAAGTTATACATAACTTCTACAGCTTTACAACTAGAAAATGAGTCTAGTTACGAAGATGTGCACATGTATGTTCGGTGGTGATTTTATCAATCACGTGAAAACGATAGATATATTTCTATTCTATTGAGAATTCACGGTATTTACTTCAAAGTTATTTCACGAAAATCTCCTCTCAGTTTCAATTCGATCCTTAGTTCATCCAAAAGTTGGCCAGAATTTTAGAAGCATTATATTCACAAATACATACACCAACTATTTTGACATCGTAACAATACGTTTTAATTAAAGGTTAGATCATCGTAATTGGGCTACGTCACTATCCCAACAAAGTAAACTAGCACATAATGGAATATAGAACAAGACTATAAGATAAATATAACATCATAAAGTAAAGAGAGAAAAGTAAAGAGAGTTTAGAGATCGATGCAGATTTTTACTTCCATAAAGCCTCCGGTGGACTCCCCCGTACAAACTCTGAATTACTCCTCCAAAATTACAAACTACTAGTGAATACTACTACTATAGAAAGAATACTAAGTGAAGAGAGAATGAAGAAGATTGGTGTGTCTAAATATGGAAAATGTGAGGTTTATTTATAGTTGAAGCAAAAGCATAAGACGACATCTCGACCGTTCATCTCGTTTTGATCCAATGGTCCAAAGTTGTCACAAAAGTCATCTAATTGATCACAAAAGTCATCGATTGATGAATTATTGATCACAAAAGTCATGACACTCTAGAGTCTTCCATTTGGAAGCTTGCAAGACTGAATATAGACCATTGATTAGCCATTTTGATATGACGGTCATCGAGCGCGCGAGTTGCGTATGTACATTTCAGCTTTACGCAACTTCACCGTTTTGGTCATAACTTTCTCTTCAGATGTCAGAATTACAAACCGCTTGTTGCGTTGGAAACTAGACATCTGTGGCTTTCAAGTGATATAAAGAACCAAACATAACTCAATCTACACAAGTGTCAGTGAATTTTTGAAGTTTCGGTTCTTGATTGACAAATCATATTTCAACCTACTAAACATGAAAACAAACATAAAAATACCACAAAACTATCAAGAATAATCAATTAAACAAGTGTAAAAGTATGATAATGATGAGTATTTCCCAAGCTCATCAGCACGACACCACTTTTTCCCATGATTCTGATTCTACCGCTACACCACCGTCATGACCTCCCCACCACCCGCGCCAAATAGCAAATAACAGGAAACTTTACAAGCGAAAGTAAAAGAGGTAAAAACCATAATTATTGTTATTAATGTTTTAATTAGTATTATTCAATAGCTAATTAATAAGATTAAAACCAAAAAAATGGTTTTCCATGTATTATTTTTATATGAAGCAATAATAAATCACAAATTATTCTACTATGGTTGACCGTATTTATATGAATAATCATAAATTATTAAACCTCACCATGCACGAAACCACCTCTTCTCATGGTTCCGATTCTACCTCTGCACCCCTTGCCGCCCCACAACTCTTTTTTTTCTCTGAAATCCCACTCCGACGCCTATTTTCCTCTGCCCCAGTGGTCGAATCAATTTTCATCCAATCTGTCGCAACTAAGCTCCCACCACCGCATCATACGCCCCCGACGACGCGCACAACCATCACTACATTCGGCCCCTCCGATTGCGTATATCATCACCACCACATCACACCCCTTTGACGAGGCCCACCAACACATTCAACGCCACAAAGTCTACAATTGCGGCCATCCCTTTTTCTTGGTGTTTGAGCTTCAGTATATTGGGAAGTAATTACATGAAATAACGTGGACAAAATAGGGGCATACCAAACTACATAACTAAAATCGTAGCAATTAATAGATATAGTACATATAGATAGACATAATATAACAGAACATAGTAATTAGTTGAAATTACAAGAGCAAAATTGAAACAAAGAAAGATGGACGACGAAATGAGCTAAATAACAAAAACTTTTGGTGCAAAAAAAAACTTGAACGACTGTGTTACGATTTACTATGGGGCCCAATAACAAATAACATGAAACTTTAGGGGCAAAAGTACAAGAGAAAAAAATCATAATGACTATTTTGTAATTTACCGTGGAACCCAAAAGCAAACAATAAGAAACTTTAGGGGCGAAAGTGAATGAGTTCAAAAGTGCAGTGGTTTCTCTGAAAGTTACAAGTCAAATAACAAAAACCTTTGGGAGCAAAAACAAGAAAATATAAAATTCGAAGGGTTGTGTTACAATTTACCATGGGGCCCAAAAGTAAATTATAAAAAACTTTAGGGAGGATTTTTTTTTCCAAACATAGGGACTATTCTGCAAATAACAAAGTGTTCTGAAGGGTTGTGTTACAATTTACAATGGGGGCCAAAAATAAATAATAAAACATTTTAAGGGTAAAAATAGAAAATTTGAAATACAAGGACTATTCAGCAAATAACAAAGTGTGAACACTTCTCACCTTTATAGATAATAGTAGATATTATAGAAATCTAGAATACTCATAATAATATCATTTGTTAATTAATTAAATATTGTATTCTAGAATTTAGTTGCTTGTTAGGATTTAATAATTTGGTAAGTTTAGGATTATAAACTATCTTCTTGCTTTTATTAAGAACTCTAGTTTTGATAGATTTTTGTTACTTAGCCTATAAATATAAGTTGGGATGTGCAAAAAAATTCGGATCGATCGAATCGGGTGAAAATCGATCGAATGATCCGATCCAAAAATTGAATCGAATATTTGGTCCATCTTTTGATTTTTGCCTTAGGATCGAACCCTCCTTTGATTTGATCCTCGGTTTTAGAGGTTAAGAATCGAATTGACTCGAATACTCATCATATTTTTTTAAAAATAAATAAATATATGATAATATATATAATATTATATATTTATATATAATGCTAATAAAATGCTACTAATTAACTTAATACATGACTTGAAGTGTAACTATTTAGAGTTATAATACTTTTGTATCTGGTACATTTGTACAATCTTGAATTGTAACATACTAATTACTAGCGCTAACTATGATTTGTCTTCCTTTTGGGATTTCTATTTGAACATTGTATTAGTATTTTGTAAGGAGAAATCTACTAATGCATGTGAATTTGTTTTAAAGTGTCATTGTATTCATGTTTATTTAAGTTTTCTTTAATTTTAGATGCAAAATAATTAATCATATATGTTTGTTCCATTGATATTAAAATAAATAAGAAAAAAGGACCGAAATAGAATCGAATCGGATCGAAATCGAATGATTTTGGATCGAATTGGATCGTTTTAAATTGATTTGATTTTGATCCTCATTTTTTCAGGATCGAAATCAACTATCAGCCTTGTTTCAATCCGATCCGATCTAAATGCATAGCCCTAAATATAAGGCTAAGATTTTATTATAGAGACTAAATTAATTAATAGTGTTCTATACTATTATATAAAAAAAGTCATATGTTACATCCACAACCCACCATTAAGATTTTTTATAACGATTAAAAAATATGGTTATAACGGTAAATTTTTGCTTTTACCATAATTGAAATGTTCTCATTAAAGAAGAAAAATGCTCCTACTCTTATATAAAAGAATGTAAGACATATATAGATTATCTGTTTTTAAATTTATTAGTTTTTGCTTCCAATAATATAGTACGTGCAATATTTCAAAATTATATAAAAAAAAGACCTCCTTGTTATTTGAATTAACCCTCAGTAAGTTATTTTTAATAGTTAACTCATCGACTTTTGGTTAACAAACAATTGTACAACAATATAACAAATAATTTTAGGACGAATTACTTTTTCAGTCCTATAATATTTTTCTAAATTCTTAAATGCTCTTTTTATTTTGGGTCGACTTTTTTGGCCCTCTAACTTTTGATTTTTCTACTAAAAAGGCCCAAAATGTCTTACTCGGGCTAAAATATTGATGTGTAGCACAATCAATAAAACGCTTCGCCGAGTCAATAAAGTGCCCTCAATTCTTTTCGCCCAAAAAATATTTTTAACACAACACTCTTATTACACAACTTATAATATTTTTGAAAACTATCCTTATAATATTTTAAAATTACACTTGCACCCCATAAATGTTTTTTTTAAAAAAAAGAAAAAATAGTCATCTTCCTCACCCAACCCAACCCACCCCCCTGTTTCAACAACAACAACAACAACATTGGTGGCCGACCTTTCTCATTTCATTCTTCTTCTTCATCCGATTAGCACCATCGCTCAATCACCAAACCACCACCACCACCACCCAAAATTTCCCCAAAATCAAAAACCCTAATTCACTCAATTTTCAAGTTCAATAAATTCTCCTCCTCCACCGCCTCCTACGCCACCACCGTCACTGTAACCCGCCTCGGGATTCGAAAGCGACTAAACATAATAATCACCACCGTATATCGAGCTCTCGCCGAAACTAATTTTGACGGAAATAAATGCAACCAACATCGCAACCAAGAATCGAGCCATGAAACACTGACATCGAAATATGCAAGCTCGGTGCCGTCGTTGTTGTTGCAGAGACCATGTGGCATCCATTTAACTTTTTTCTTTTTTTTTTTTGGTTCTTTTAAAAAACGTTCTTTGGTGTAAAAAAAACGTGGAGTGGCGATTTGTTGATTAGGACCAACGATTTGTTGATTGGGCAACCACGTTAGCATTTTAGCGCAAATAAGAGAATTTGAGCATTTTTAGTAGAAAAATTAAAGTTAAGGGGTATTTTTAGTCGGCCAAAATTAAATTGGGCATGTAAGAATTTAGAAAAATTTAGGGGCAGAAAAAACAATTTGTCCATAATTTTAAGTTCGTTAACAAGCTTGCGCATTGAAATGAAAGAAGATTTCTCACATTTAGCAGTTCACTCATGCTTATATATTGAGAAAAACGAATTCAAAGTCTTGATGTTATTTTTATATTGATGAGTTTGACCGCGGAATAAGAAAAAATCGACCACAATTTAAGATTTCCAAGTAAGTTTATATTAATTGTATTTTTAATAATAATTTCCCCAATTTATAATATTATAATTGAATAAAGGTATTGTTTCTTAGATGCTCTTTTTGTGTAATCTCGCTCCACTTCAAACCCCCTCCCACCCTTAAACTCAAAAATCCTTGCTCCGTCTCTGGTCAATGTGGGAAGGGGCGGAGCTATAATCTATTTGGATCGGGCTACAATTAACTTAAATAGTATATATATATATATACACACACACATATATATATAAAGAGAATTGCACAAATTGACCTATGCCATGGATAATTACACAATTCACCCCTCATGTTTGAGAAATTATACAAATTACGTTTATGTAAAAAAATAAAATTAAGATAACCTACAATTACAAATGATAGCACATACTCAAATTCGCAGATAATTTATTTTAATTTCAAGATATTTTTTTATTGTCTTTCTAAACGATAGAAATGCATGTTTTCTGAGTAATTTTAATTAATTCTTTATTTTTTGTACAAAATAAATGAGAAGGATGAATTTACATTCAAATTTTAATATTTTTATGCAAAGAATTGGCCATAATGATAGTTTGTGTAATTTCTCAAACATGATGGTGATTTGTAAAATTACTCCCTAGTTACGGGGCATTTTGTGTAATTCTCCCTATATTACATATATACAATAGAATGAAAAATATTTATCGTATGATAAAAATTACATGTTAAATAAAGATGTTATCGAAGTTGAAAACTACAATTTTATGAAAAATAAAATTGATCAATATCAATTAAGTAAACGAACTATTAGGAATATACATGCTTCTCCTTTGATTAAAATATTTGTTTATCTATAGAACGAGAGAAAAAACTTAAATAGACATATAAAAAGATATTTAATTATCTTACTTCAAAGCTCCAACAAAATAATAAGTTTGATTTGAATGCACAAGACTATCATCTACTTGAAAATAAAATTAAACAATAAAATTTATTATACTCCTTGTATATAATAATATAATTTAGTATAACACGCTAAACATATCAAGATTTGATGTTGAAGGGTTGAGAGAAAGATATATGTGTTTTCAAGTGTAAAAGAATTTTAAGATGGGCTTTTTTTACATTTAGTGATAGATTGAGATCATTTAGATATACTAATTTTGTTAGTTAATTGAGCTCGTTAAGAAAAATCTAAACAAAAAAATTAATTGTTGCAACCGAGTTTTGAGCGTATAACCAACAAAATGCATTGGTAACGCTATTGTCGCTGCACCATGACCACAATTTTTCAGATTCTTGCAGAGCGGACCCTCAAACGCTAAGGAGTCAAGTCTTGGCAAGAATACTTAATCCAATGGAAGAGGACGTTGCCTATCTGGGTGGCGGATTTCACCGACGACCAGAATTCTGCCAGATTCGTTGAGCAGGAGCTCGCATCATCCTGCCATCAACGCGTTAGGCAACAAGCAGACCAAACGACTTGCGGTCCGCATGCACAAGCGCCTCGTACTTTGGCTTACTGATCCAACAATCGGAGTTCTAAGGCCGCTTCAGAATTTTTCCGACACTTAGATTATGTCAAATAAATAGGCATTGAGTGCATGTTTTCTTATACTTTTGATAACTCATGTTGCATTGATATTGGTTTTTGTCTTGTTTTACTATATTGTGGTTTAAAGCCGAGTTGGAGCAAAAAGAGGCATAATTGAAGCAAAATGAGCATTAAGACGAAGCCAGTTTTGTGTCGTTGTTGTTGTTGCGGAGACCATGTGGCATCCATTTTTCTTTTTTCTTTTTTTTTTGGTTTTTTTAAAAAACATTTTTTGGTGTAAAAAAATAAGGTGGAGTAGCGATTTGTTGATTAGGACCAACGATTTGTTGATTGGGCAGCCATGTCAGTATTTTAGTCCGAATAAGAGAATTTGGCCATTTTTAGTAGAAAAATTAAAGTTACGGGGTTGATTTGGCGATAGATCGTTTTTATATATATATATATATATATATATATGCGAGTGTCGATTACAAATGAGTAGTCTGGCAATACAACGAGCCTATCTCAAATCAGACCTACACTACGTGTCTCGTGTAGGCTTGGTCCGGAACACCTCGGACCCAACGCTTTGATGCTTGGATGGGAGCAGAATATCGGTAAATAGACCAAACGGACGTCGGTGATCGCCTTCAATGTGATGTCGAGGATGACCCCCGATGTGATGTCGAGGATGTCCCCCGATGTGATGTCGAGGATGTCCCCCGATGTGATGTCGGAGATGACCCCCGGTGTGATGTCGAGGATGTCCCCCGATGTGATGTCGAGGATGTCCCCCGATGTGATGTCGGAGATGACCTCCGATGTGATGTCGGTGATGAGAGGGTATGACGTGTCACATGTGCACGTGGATGTCCCGATATCGAATAAGATATCGAAAGGGATATCGGTGATATGTCTCGATCTGACATCGGGATCCGGGGACCACAGTAACATATCGATGATGATTACCGATATGACATCGAAAGTTATCCCCGATATGCTCCAAAATGGGCCTGGTTTGGGCCTGGCCCAATATGCGGGAAATGCCCATATCATGTAGTCCCCTAATTTGGGGATTCTTATCTTACAGATAAGGATTCGCAAATTTCTGGGTTACCTGTACCCTTCGTCCCGCCAGTTCAAATGACGAAGATCAAACTTGTGGGAAGTGTACTTGTGATGAACGCCGAGTTTGAGGTCCTCGTTTGAATTCTAGTTCCCTTGGTATTTGGATTTCTTGAAAATTGTGATGGGGTTGCCGGGGCTGTTGTTATATTCTCGCGGCTCTTCGCGTAGTAGGGTAAGAGGTCAGTTTTTACCTTCGACATGATGTTGAGATTCATATTCGATATGATGTCAGTCCCCATGTCCTTTATCTGTACATCGAATATTAGTATAAATGTGTTTTGATCTAGTATCTCCGATATCTATAAATAGGTTGTCGGGAAAGTTAAAACCCACTTAGGCTTTTAGCGAAATTTCGTTGTCCCTTCGAAAGACACATCGAATTTGACTTCCGATATAGAATTCGATCTCGGTTTCGATATCTTCCTTCGATTTTAACTTTCGATACCATTTTCGATATCTTGTTCGATTTTAATTTGCATCCTTTAGTGTGTGTTAATATGTCGTTTGTCGGGGACAGTGGTGGCGCAGGTTCGCCCGAGATGGATTTCGGAGAGGGTGGAATGGAGTTCTCCGAAAATGAGATGTTTGGGCCTGATCAATTGACTGGAGAATAGGGCGGTACTGAATTTTCTGCTCCGCCTGAGGCTGCCGGTCCTAATGTGGACGAATGGGGCTTTGAGGTCAGTCCCCCGAAATATAGGACCTCAGAGAAATATGAGGATATGACGTCTCGTGTTCCTCATCATGTTGGTTATTATTCTGACAAGTATGAAATTCCCGAGGGGTATAAGGTCATATTCCCCAGTGCAGATCAACGAATGCATACTCCACCAAAAGGCTGCATTACTGTCAGTGCCAAGCACTTCAAGAACGGGCTGCGCTTCCCGATTGATCCTGCGGTTAGTGCTATTATAACAAGTATTGGGGTCTTCTTGGGACAGCTATCCCCCAATTCTTTGGGCTACATTGTAGCTTTCATTTGTGTTATGAGGGCGTTGGGTGCCCCTTGTGGAGCTAACGAGTTCTGGGAGCTCTTTAGTGTTATGGTCAATAGGAAGGGTGGTGATAGAGGGTTTTTCTGTGTGCGAGCCCAGACGGGGCTTAGGTTCGTGCACTATACTCAATCTAGCTACGGACTTGGAAATAAGTGCGAGTATATGTACATCCACGAGAGGACGGCTGGTGAGTTTGATGCGCTTCCTAGCGTGTGGTGTGAAGACACCAGATAAGAGAGACGAGTCGTTGTCGGCCCTACTGCACACAGTCCCGGGTTTCTGAGGAAGTTGATTAACCATCCATACGACGGTACCCTGCTTTGTAGTGACGTAGTTTTGCGAGCAAGTGGGATATCTCCCGTGCGGTATAACGGTCCATCTACGCTTGGTAAGCGTTATATTTTTGGAAATTGACATTTTCCCCTCGATTTATTTCTTGATTCTCTCTTTTGTGTGTTTCACAGCCGAGCTGGTGGAGTATTATAGTCTGGATGCGATAGCTGAACGTAGACAGCCGGGGGCCGAAACTGCTACGGATGACGCCCCTCCACTCGTCAAGAAGAGGGGTCGTGAGGGCGTGCGCAAGAATGCGAAGAAATATGTGCCCTCCTCGAGTGAAAATACTGCCGGGGTGGGTGATGCTTCGCAATCTCAACCTGACGTTGGTGTTGAGACATCCATGGGGCGAAAGAGAAGGAAAGAAGAGGGTAGTTCAAGTGGCGATCACAGTGGTCTCTTTCACTCTGTAAGTAGTCTTTATGCCATTCACTGTGTATTTGCTTTGGGTTTTCATTTGATTGAGCAATCAAGTCCTTATTGTGGACGTGCAGGTGGCTGGTTTTCTGAAAGGTTTCTTGACGATGGCCATTAAAGGTCAAGCGGACCACGCCGAGTCGCTCCGAGTTACCAATGGTTTGCTCGAGAAACTGCGAGAATTCGATCATGTTGCCGCTGTACAGCTCCAGCATGAGAGAGACGAGGCCATGGATATTCTGAAGGCCAGCGAGAATAATGTGGGAGCCCTGTTAGATGACAATAAGAGGTTGATCGGAGAGCTTAATGAGTCTCGACTTGTCGCTGGTCAAGAAGCATCTCGTCGGGAGGCCCTTGAAGCTGAGGTCGCAATTCTGAAGAACCAATTAGCCCAGGCTGAAAGGCACATGCGGTGCATGACGCTGAGCAAAAGCCAACTGACCAGTGCGGCCAAACAGTTCCTTTTGAGTCGGTCGTATAAGATGATATTTGCTGAGCGGGGCTTGCTGGAACGGGAGGAAGCCAAGGCCTCTGTCATAGGTCAAATCCAGCTGGACGGTGGTTTCAAAGATGGTTACGACCGTTCGTCCATAAACCCATTGAAGGGGACGGACGGGGAATTTCCTGAGGATTCTGATGATGATGACGAAGATCTAGAACCGGAGGGGAGTACCACGAGATCGTCGAGCAGAAGAGTTTGGCGTTAATACACATCAAAGGGGCTCCTCGTTATCCTGGTTGAGATTCTAGGAGTTTGTATTTTTTCTTTCGGCGCAGTTGCCTCATGTAATATGATTCCTGATTTTACCTGTTAATATTCTTCTTGTAGTTAGGGGCCCATAGAGCCTGCCTCTTCACCAATAGGCTCTTCATCTAGCTTGATTATGGGATTTTCACCAGATAGGCTCTTCACCTAACGTAATTTATGGGATTTCCACCCAATAGGCTCTTCGCCTAGCTTGATTTATGGATTTTCACCCAATAGGCTCTTCACCTAACGTAATTTATGGGATTTCCACCCAATAGGCTCTTCGCCTAGCTTGATTTATGTGATTTTCACCCAATAGGCTCTTCACCTAACGTGATTTATGGGATTTCCACCCAATAGGCTCTTCACCTAGCTTGATTTATGGGATTTTCACCCAATAGGCTCTTCACCTAACGTAGGATCGACCCCGTTATCACAGGGAATTTTTTCTTGAATTGACCCCGTTATCACAGGGGATTTTTCTTGGACTGACCCCGTTATCACAAGGAATTTTTTCTTGAATCGACCCCGTTATCACATGGGATTTTTCTTGGACTGGCCCCAGCCCCGTTATCACATAGAATTTTTTCTTGAATCGACCCCGTTATCACATGGGATTTTCCTTGAATTGGCCCCGTTATCACAGGGAATTTCTTCTTGGACTGGCCCCGTTATCACAGGGAATTTTTTCTTGAATCGACCCCGTTATCACAGGGGATTTTTTCTTGAATTGGCCCCGTTATCACAGGGGATATTTTTGTGGGTAGGGATGCGTCCCTTTATCACAGGGGTCCCACTACCGTTGAATTGTTTTTGATCGACCCCGTTATCAAATGGGATATTTTTGTGGGTAGGGATGCATCCCGTTATCACAGGGGTCCCACTACCATTGAATTGTTTTTGATCGACCCCGTTATCA
Organism: Linaria vulgaris; assembly: GCA_948329865.1. Lineage (NCBI taxonomy): Eukaryota > Viridiplantae > Streptophyta > Magnoliopsida > Lamiales > Plantaginaceae > Linaria > Linaria vulgaris. The sequence continues at coordinate 118,334,670 of OX415249.1, forward strand.
CATGGGATATTTTTGTGGGTAGGGATGCGTCCCGTTATCACAGGGGTCCCACTACCGTTGAATTGTTTTTGATCGACCCCGTTATCACGGGGGATATTTCTTGTGTTGTAGGTGAGGCTTTTCGTTGTCTTTTTGACTATATCTCTTGGTGACTCTATCGTCATTGAATATGTAGGTCATTGAGCCCTGTAAAACAGCATAGACGAGAAAAAATTTCGATGTAAACGCTAATACGGAAGCACAAAATGATGTGCCTGTGTTATCTGCGGGATGTTCCCACAATATGGAAATATCAGTTCATACGAGAGACAGTGTTTTCATTGTGCTCTATCGCGCCTGTTTTACCTGTTTGTACTTGTTGTACCTGTTTAAATAGAAAATATAGAATAATCTGGGGCAATGCCCCTTGAATCACCCTTTTAATATACTCTATGTTCTTTTCGGACATAGTAATGGGCGATCCTTCGAGCTATGTACCTGTAAGAGGGAGATGTGCTAAACATATATCTAGGGGAACATTCCCCAATTCTTTGTGCCATTCTCTGCACTTCTATAATGTCCGCTTAGGACATATCCCTGCATGAAATATGAGATTGCACCAAGCAACAGATAAAAAGGTAATAAAGGATAATGGTCGAGGGCTAGGTAACCCAGCCCGCCTACGTATCCCGTTGCATAGGGAATCAGACCGGCGTAGTTCCCTCTGTTTTAAGTTACATACCGACCCACGAAGGGGCTAAATAAGAGATAACGGTCGAGGGCTAGGTAAACCTAACTCGCCTACATATCTCGTTGAGTGGGGAATCAGACCGGCGTAGTTCCCCCTGTTTTAAGTTTACAAACCAACCCACGATGGGGCAATGTTTCAAATGTTCGAACACAATTTAAAAAGTGCAGAAATTTAAAATATTGTTCTGTTTGCTCCTCATGGCGATTACTCCGTGCGCGGAATGGATTCTTGGTGTGTGACTTGTATTTCCTACCTTCTTCTGATTCTTGGGTGCTTCAGGGAGTGTATATGGTCAGCCCGAATCTCGCCAACTCCTTGAGGCGTCGGGAATTTAATCTTCTGGTAGTAAGTAGAGACCATTGCTCTGATCTGGTTGAGCGCCGGTCGGCCCATGATGGCGTGATAGGGGAACGGAGTATCGACAATCGTGTATTTTATCGGCATGACCCGGGTGCGTGGGCTCCTACCAAACATGGTCGGCAATATAATTTGTCCGAGTGGCACTACCTCTGCTCCCCCGAACCCGGTCAACGGGGTAGATATCGGCTTCAGCCGGTCCTGGGCTATCCCCAACTGCTCGTAGGCTTTTGAGAATATCAGGTTTGCGAAGCTTCCGCTATCCACCAACACTTTATGCATCTGATATACATCCACCTTAATCGTGATAACCAATGGGCAATCTAGTTTTCCTGCGATCAAGGCCAATGGACTAAGATGTTCCAAGTCTTTCCTGGTGAAAGAGATCTCCTGGTCCAAGTATGTTTCCGGCATGATTGCGTTGGTGTACCCAACATAGGCTCCACCCTGAATTCTTCTCGTTATGGTTTCTCGGTCGTGAGCCGTGTCAGCTCCCAAGCCTCCCCCGTTGACCACATTTATAACGCCTCTACTCGGGGCATTCACTATGGTCCTCCCTCATTCCTCGGGTGCCTCAATCATCTTCTGCTTTCTTCTCCTGGGCGAGTACTCCCTTCTAAGGGATGAGGAATGTTCTGCTCCTCTAGCATCCTCCCTGGCGCCCCTGACAAACTCGACTAGTTTCCCTTCTTTGATCAATCTTTCGATCTCGTTCCTCAGGTGTGTGCAGTCCTCTGTCCTGTGTCCAGGTTGGCGATGGTATGCGCAGTATTTGCCAGACGACTTCATCCCGGGGTTCCGTCAACCATATCACCTATAGAATGCCTCTGTTTAATGGGGTGTACATCCTTGGGGGCCTTTCCCTGTCGCGCTCTCTGTCTGCGTTTCTGCTAGGAAACGAACCCTGACGCGTTGCCATCATTTCGTCCTCATAGACCATTTGATTTGCAAGCATGTTGATCTGTGCTATGGTGGGCTCAGTCAATTTGATTAGCTCCCCGGCGAACCTGCGATGGGTCGTACCCTTAAACAACATCATCATGACCTGCCTGCCATGCGGCTCATCCACCTTCAGTAATTCATCGTTGAACCTTTTCATATAGTCTCGGAGGTTCTCCCTTTCTTTTTGATGTACAGCGCCGAGGTGTAGCAGGTTGGTCTTCATTCTCTTTTGGTTAGAGAATTGGTTTTCAAATCTCTCCCTCAGCTACTCATAGTCCGTTATGGATCTGGCCTTCAGCCTAGCAAACCAATCTATTGCAGCACCCGTTAAAGTGGTGGAGAGGATCTTTGCCTTTATGTTTCTAGAGTAGTTATGCAGGTTCAGGATGCTATCAACCTGATGGAGATGATCCGTAGGATCGCCTCTTCCGTCGTATGGCTTGATTGCTGGGATCTTGTCCCCTCTCTGCAATACCTCGGTCTTTATCTCATCCAAAAATGGTGTCTTACTGTGACCCTTCCCACGATTCTGAGTCGGCTTCCTTGACAATTCCGCCCTTTCGCGGTCCAGCTGTTCCATCCTTCTTGAGATTACCCGTAGCATTTCTGCATCCTCATTCTTTGAATAGGCAACCTCGGCACAGTCACGACCGCGTTCCATTCTCCGGACTACTTCCGCCCTCTCGCGGTCAAGCCGCTCCATCTTTCTTGCTATTTCTCGATCTAGGGCCCCGGGGTCCCGTCTTTCCACCCTGTATCCTTGAAAGAGTCCCCCGTATCCTCATGTTCGTCGCATCAATGTCTTGCCCTTCTCTCACCCACTCCGGATTCATGGGTCCTCGCCTGAATGTCCTTTGCCCTCTGCTCCACCAGACGTGGAAGCAAGGTCTCCAATGTGGAATCTAGTGCCGCTCTTACAGTGGCGTTGATATGAGCTTGCATCTCCGGGGTTATGGCGGAGGGGTGAAAGGCACCTTGTCCCGCGGGCACTGTCTCCTCCTGGCCGGGAAAATCTGCATTCGGCGCCTCGGTCATTGGAATGCCTGCTGTGTGGTTCTCGGTGGACGGGCCCTCAGTCTCGGGTTCTGCCGCACTTGGTGCAACAGGGGTCAGACTTGCATTCGCGGCTCGCGGCGGCCTCCCGGGCCCGCGCCTTCCTTGCACTTGTGGTGGAGGAAGCTCCATCTCGGCTTGAGCCACTGTCTGTTCTTGGTCAGTTGGGTGTTGAGGGGTTTATGTGTCCTCCATCCTGGCGCTCCTAGTCACCACCCCGCTAAGTTCGGATCGGGTCCTCCTTCTTTGTATCTCGGCGTCTTTGTCCGGGAACTGGTGTTCCCACAGACGGCGCCACTGATTTGGCGATAGATCGTTATATATATATATATATATATATATATATATATATGCGAGTGTCGATTGCAAATGATTAGTATGGCAATACAACGAGCCTATCTCAAATCAGACATACACTACGTGTCTCGTGTAGGTTTGGTCCGGAACACCTCGGACCCAACGCTTCGATGCTTGGATGGGAGCGGAATATCGGTAAATAGACCGAACGGACGTCGGTGATCGCCTTCGGTGTGATGTCGAGGATGACCCCCGATGTGATGTCGAGAATGTCCCCCGATGTGATGTCGATGATGTCCCCCGATGTGATGTCGGAGATGACCCCCGATGTGATGTCGAGGATGTCCCCCGATGTGATGTCAGAGATGACCCCCGATGTGATGTCGGAGATGACCCCCGATGTGATGCCGGTGATGAGAGGGTATGACGTGTCACAGGTGCACGTGGATGTCCCGATATCAAATAAGATATCGAAAGGGATATCGCTGATATGTTTCGATCTGACGAGTGGTAGCTGAGGGATAATAATTGCTTGTTTTGGGATCCGGGCACCGCGTATTTATAGACCTCGGGATCCGGGGATCACAGTAACATATCGGTGATGATTACCGATATGACATCGAAAGTTATCCCCGATATGCTCCAAAATGGGCCTGGTTTGGGCCTGACCTAATATTCGAGAAATGGCCATATCATGAGTGTTTTTAGTCGGCAAAAATAAAATCGGGCATTTAAGAATTTAGAAAAAAATTTACGGGCCAGAAAAAATAATTCGTCCATAATTTTAAGTTCGTTAACAAGCTTGCGCATTGAAATGAAAGAAGATTTCTTACATTTAGTAGTTCACTAATGCTTATATATTGAGAAAAACGAAGTCAAAGTCTTGATGTTATTTTTATATTGATGAGCTTGACCACGAAATAAGAAAAGATGGACCACAATTTAAGATGTCCAAGTAGGTTTATATTAATTGTAATTTTAATAATAATTTTCCCAATTTATAATATTATAATTGAATAAAGGTATTGTTTCTTAGATGCTCTTTTTGTGTAATCTCGCTCCACTTCAAACCCCCTCCCCCTTAAACTCAAAAATCCTTGCTCTGTCTCTGGTCAATGTGAACAGGGGCGGAGCTGTGATCTATTTGGATCGGGCTACAATTAACTTAAATAGTATATTATATATACATATACATATATATATATATATATATATATATATGTAAAGAGAATTGCACAAACATCCATTAACCATGGGTAATTTCACAAATCACCCCTCATGTTTGAGAAATTATACAAATTACGTATATGTCAAAAAAAAATTAAAATGATTAAGATAACCTACAATTACAAATCATAGCACATACTCAAATTCGCAGATAATTTATTTTTAACTTCAAGATATTTTTTTCATTGTCTTTCTAAACGATAGCAATGCATGTTTTCTGAGTAATTTTGATTAATTTTTTATTTCTTGTGCAAAATAAATGAGAATGATGAATTTACATTCAAAATATAATATTTTTCATGCAAAAATAGGCCATAAGGATCATTTGTGTAATTTCTCAAGCATGAGGGTGGTTTATAAAATTACTCCATAGTTATGGGGATTTTGTGTAATTCTCCCTATATTACATGTATACAATAGAATTAAAAATATTTATCGTATGATACAAAATGATAAAAATTACATGTTAAATAAAGATGTTATCGAAGTTGAACACTGCAATTTTATGAAAAATAAAATTGATCAATATCAATTAAGTAAACGAGGTATTAGGAATATACATGCTTCTCCTTTAATTAAAATATTTGTTTATCTATAGAACGAGAAAAAAAACTTAAATAGACATATAAAAAGATATTTAATAATCTTACTTCAAAGCTCCAACAAAATAATAAGTTTGATTTGAATGCACAAGACTATCATCTACTTGAAAATAAAATTAAACAATAAAATTTATTATACTCCTTGTATATAATAATATAATTTAGTACACCACGCTAAATATATCAAGATTTGATGTTGAATGGTTGAGAGAAAGATGTGTGTGTTTTCAAGTGTAAAAGAATTTAAAGATGATCTTTTTTTTTTTTTTTTTTACATTTAATGATAGATTGAGATCATTTAGATATACTAATTTTGTTAGTTAAATTGAGCTCCTTAAGAAAAATCTAAACAAAAAAAATTAATTATTGCAACCGAGTTTTGAACGAATAACCAACAAAATGCATTGGTAACGCTATTGTCGCTACACCATGACCACAATTTCTCAGATCCTTGCCGAGCGGACCCTCAAGCGCTAAGGAGTCAAGTCTTGGCGAGAATACTTAATCCAATAGAAGAGAACATTGCCTATCTAGGTGGCGAATTTCACCGACGACTACAATTCTACCAGATTCGTTGAGCAGGAGCTCGCATCATCCTGCCATCAATGCGTTAGGCAACAAGTAGACCAAACGACTTGCGCTCCGCATGCACAAGCGCCTCGTACTTTGGCTTATCGATCCAACAACCGGAGTTCTAGGGTCGCTCCAGAATTTTTCAGACACTTAGATTATATCACATAAATAGGCATTTAGTGCATGTTTTCTTATACTTTTGATAACTCCATGTAGCATTTATATCGGGTTTTGTCTTATTTTACTATATTGTGGTTTAAAGTCGAGTCGGAGCAAAAAGAGGCATAATTGAAGCAAAATGAGCATTAAGACGAAGCTAGTTTTTTAAAATGAGCAACATGTCACTAGCTTTGTCTTAATGCTCATTTTGCTTCAATTATGCCTCTTTTTGCTCCGACTCGACTTTAAACCACAATATAGTAAAATAAGACAAAAACCAATATAAATGCTACATGGAGTTATCAAAAGGATAAGAAATAATGCACTCAATGCCTATTTATGTGATATAATCTAAGTGTCGGAAAAATTCTGGAGCGGCCCTAGAACTCCGGTTGTTGGAGCACTCAATGTATATTTTAGTTTTTTTCTTTTAAATAAAATGAAGATTTGTAAAGCTCAGCCCAGACCAACCCACTTTCTGTCGAGGGCCAGCTCATACCGTCTACTTTTTGACCGGGTATATGCTGACCCAGATTGGCCCAGTCCGACCTAGTTTACAACTCTAGGTCTGATGTTCATAGATGAAAAATATATATTGAATTACTAGAAATGCACCAAACATAGATCAGATTCAAAATACATCTAACAAACTGTAGACACGTAAATTTGTGTCTAATTACTATGACAAACTACCTGGTATTTTACTTAACGTGTTCTTCAACGCCGTAAACTATCACTTTAAAGTTAGTTTATTTAAGCTTATTATAATTTTTATGATTGAGCTCGAAAGCTTTAGTTATTGAAGAGATTAAATGAATAGTGTTAACACCAAAAAATATACGTATAATAAATAGTTTACGATGGTTTGATTATCGATTTTACTTCATAGATGCCTTTCGTAACTAAAAAGTATTACTACGCTATTTATATTTGTGCCAATAAAAGTATTTATTACACGATTTATAATAACGCATTACTACACGATTTATACTCGTATCGACAACATATTTCACGACTCGAATTCGTAAGAATACACCTGTACCATACAAACCACGACACTTGGCTACACCCATATGTTGACATATGTCTCATTCAATACACTTGTCCATCCTTACAAAATGACACACAACGCTACACTTGTCAATGTTTTTAGCCACATGACCATCTAACTTGACATGGGAAATTTACATGCAAGAATGAATAATAAAAGGACAACAAGAAAGAAAAGGAAAGGGGCCTCTCTCTCTTGCTTTTCCAGAACAACTTCAACAACAACAATACAAAATTACTATATCCACAACAAATTGATAGATTCAAGAACCTATAAGTTGTGGAAAATGCGTCGCTCTGGAGAGGTAGATGACGTAGATCCAACCCTGCGACGTACGAGGTTGAGTTTGGACATGGGCCTCTGCATCAACACGAGCTGGATCTAGAGTAGTAGACGAAGGTACGTTATATGTGCGTAGGTCCCAATCTACCACTACGACCCCACTTCGTTGGGGGGTCGCTACCCGAACGCGAGCGTTGAGAGTCGTCTGACATGTCGAAGATCTACGTACTACGTACTAATTCAAATTATCTAAGTTAGATCATTTCTAAATTTTAGAGATTCCCCAAAGATATAATCATTTCTAAGTTATAGAGATTACCTAAGGCATACGCGATGATGTTTAAAACTAGTAATTGCTTCTACAAGATCTAAACTAATATATAAAAAATTATTAAATCTAGTAATTCTAAGATATCTAACAATTTAAAAAGCCATAATAACATTTTAACACATAAAAATACTAAATATAAGACATAAATCGAAAAAATTATAAGAACTTACAAATCTAATTAATTACATGAAATCAACTATAATTTTTAAGAGATTCCTTAAGAATATCATCGATGTTTAAAAACTAAAAATTATACGATATCTAAGAATTCCTAAAGGCATTATTATCGATGTTTAAGAACTAACAATTCTACGAGATCCACCAATTTTCTAAAAGCATCAAACAATTCCTAAAGGCATAATCGTCATTTAAGAACTAGCAATTCTACAAAATCTAACAATTTTACATATGAAATAAATATAAAAACATTAAAAATAAGACATAAATCGAAGAAAACAGGAAAAACTTGCAATTCAGCGAGATCTAATAATTTTACATATGAAATTACTATAAAAATATTAAAAATAAGACATAAATTGAAGAAAATAGAAGAAACTTGCAATTCAGCGGAATCTAACAATTTTACATATGAAATTACTATAAAAACATTAAAAATAAGACATAAATCGAAGAAAATAATAAATACTTGCAAATTTCGATGTTACGACCGACGAGCGATAGCAAAATGGAGAAGGGCATAAGAATACCCCCCCCCCCCCTCCGAGTTTCGATTGCTACTAAACATTGGTAGCGACCGACCACAATTCGGTCGCTACCCAGGTCCAGCTAAGACCTACTAAGTTAAGCAACTTCAAGTATTGCCCTAACTTCAATAGCGACGGCCTACCCGCCAAAGATTAGTGATGGTTTAGACGTCGCTAACCTCCATTAGCGACTGGGTTGCTGTCTCTAGACTAAAATATTGTTTTTCGACTAAAATTATACTCACCTCAACATACATTGCGTCCATTATAGTATAACATATCTTATACGAGGTAGTTTATACAAACTTCTCTATTAAGTTTGAATATTATAGCCAAACTGCAAAGCTTTAAGAATTATAATAGAAAGAGTTCATCTTTAAAACTTTAACACGTTTAAATTTAGAACTAACGTATTTGAAAATGATACAGATTCTAGAAGTATTCTTTAAAATTTAGTTTACTTTTGCAACTTATTAGTTAGTTTTGGAAATATTAAAATGTAACATTTAAAAACTCAATTAGTGACAATTTTTTCTTCAAAAGCATAAAAAATTATATATTTATTGAGAAAGTTGACGTAATAATTTTTTTTTTTTTTTGGTAACAAAGGAACAAAACACAGGCGTTACGCCATGTCAAAATGCAATAAATCTACGACATGAGTCGGGGTTCTATCCCAGAATAGATCTCCTTCTCCCTCACTCGGCTTGCTTTTAGCCAAACCATCCGCCATCCTATTCGCCGTACGAGGTATCCATTTCAATTTACACTCCCATGGCTTGTTCATTAAACTTCGGCATTCTTGTACTTTGGTCTTTAAATCGTCGGGAATGTCACAAGTACCTGTCACCATTCCAAAACATGAGTAGGAGTCGGTTTCCACCTCTAATCGCGGAATACGCCTGTCCCAAGCTATTTCCAGTCCACGCCGCAGCGCTTCAATCTCCGATTCATCGACAGATGGTGTGTTTATCTTCTTAAAGAAACCCCATAACCACTTTCCTTCCTGATCCCGGATAACCCCGGCAGCTGCGCCCGTGTTAGAATGGGAAGTAACGCTACCATCCACGTTTAATTTTAGCCAAGACTCCTTCGGCTTTTCCCACTTATTCACCCTTTTGATTATTTTTCCTTTCCTTTCCGCGCGCTGCAGTTCGACACTAAGAGATTTAATCTTGAAGATTATTGTGTTCGCACTCTCCTCCTCATTGTGGAAGATCCTCTCGTTTCTTGCCTTCCAAATGCACCAACATGTTGCCACAAAAATATAAGTCCAGCTACAGTGTGGAATAGTCGTGCTCTTACCCGTTCCTTTCAAGACGTTTTCCTTCAGCCAAATGTCGTCGTGCATATCATTAAAGTGTACTAGATCTCGCCCCCTTAAGATTCTGCACCAGATCCGTCTTGCTTTCCGACAATGTCGAAGAACATGAAGGACGGATTCCTCTACACACTCACAGGCCGTGCAGTTAGCTTCTTGCGTAATTTTCCTCGTCTTGCGAAGAGTGTTTGTCGCAAGCCTTTCTTGACTCGCGAGCCAGAGGAAATGTCGTAGCTTGTTGCTCAAGTTTACCTTCCAGATCCAGTTACACTTACGTCCAGCCCCCCCGACATTGTTGTCTCTTTTTTGGAACGCGCGATACGCCGATTGGCATGTGAAAATCCCGCTCGACGTTTCACTCCAAATTATCTTATCATCCTCCTCGCCCAATGTGAAGCTACGTGAATTTAACTCCTCCTTAACCTCAGCAGGTATATCCGTGCCGAATTTTCCCCAATTCCAGCCTTCAACATTGTCCCAAACATCCCGAAGTCTAAGCTCTCTGTCCCCTGGATGAATTTCTTGTACGATGTCGCTTAACCTCCCCGTTCCTAGCCAATTGTCCAGCCAAAAATAGATCTTTCTTCCGTCTCCTATTCTCCATCTGAGATAAGGTTTCATTAAGTCGACACAATGGATTATGCCTTTCCATGTCGTACTATCCCAAGGCTTGGTCTCATAATGGAGTAGCTTAGAGTTCTTGAGGTACTTAGCATGAATTAATTCTCTCCAAACCGATTCTTCATTCCTCAGTACTTTCCAAGCAATTTTGGCGAGGAGGGCTTCATTATTGGTACGTGCAACCCGAATTCCAAGACCCCCGTCCTTCTTATGCTTCGTGACTTTTGGCCAACCAACCAAGTGCAACTTCCTCGATGATATATCTGCGGACCAAAGGAAATTACGGTTTAATTGGTCAAGTTTTTTGCAGGCGTACTCGGGGAGCCAAGACGATTGCATCGTATATATGGGCATAGCTGTGGATACGGATTGAACAAGGGTAGCTCGTCCCGCAAGTGATAGATTAACTCTTGCCCAGCCGCTAAAGAGATTAAGGATTCGGTCGAACAACTCAGCACATGCTTCACGTCCCATTCGGCCTTGAGTAAGATTTATCCCCAAGTACTTGCCTAAATTATCCGTTTGGCCGAACCCGAGAACCTCGCAGATGCTCCTCTTAACCGCGGACCCTTGGCTTTTGGAGAAGAAAATCTTAGACTTCGCGGGGTTCAATTTTAGTCCCGACGCCCTACAAAATCTGTCCAACACTTCTTTAATGACGCGCGTCGTACCCATATCAGCCTTCCCCATCAAAATTAAATCATCGGCGAAGAAGAGATGTGATAGTTTCGGACCTTGACGACACGGAACTAATGGTTTCCACCTTCGTTTCTCCACCGCCTCTCTAATAAGATAGGATAACCTCTCAACACATAACACGAAGAGGTACGGCGAGAGCGGATCTCCTTGTCTCAAACCGCAAGAATGGTGGAACGCCTCAAGCGGGGAGCTATTCCACAAAATTTTTGTAGCGGCGTTTTTCACGCAGAACATTATAAGCTCAATCAACTCCGTAGGAAATCGAAACGCATGTAACGTATCCTCCAAAAAGTCCCAATCCACTTTATCATAAGCTTTTTCAAGGTCTAGTTTAAGAATCATATATCCAAACTTTGATTTTTTCTTATTACGAAGTGAATGTAGTACCTCTTGCATTACAAAAATATTATCTTGCGTACTTCTATTCTTGATGAAGCTCGATTGTGTTGGTGCAATGATTCCAGGCATAATATCCTTGAGCCTCATCGTGATACACTTCGTAACGAATTTGTACAGAACGTTACATAAAGAAATAGGACGGAATTGGGATATATTTTCCGGGTCCTTCACTTTGGGAATGAGGCAAAGAAACGCTTCGCAGATTTTTTTATCAAAGCGTCTATACCTAAAGGTTTCTTTGGCAAAACATAATAAAGATGCTTGTATCCATTCCCAATTCTTGTGGTAGAACACCGCCTGCAAACTGTCCGGTCCTGGAGCCTTAAACGAGCCAATCGCGAACGCCACCTCTCTTAATTCTTTCGGATCCACTGTACGAATCAGTTTCGGTGCATCACTAGGAGTAATCACGGCCTGAAAATCAGACACTCCCAGCCTCGATTTTGGATTATTTCCAGCCGTGAACAGTGTTTTATAGTAATTAATCGCATGGCCGTGGAGCAGCTCCTCGTCGTTAACCCACAACCCCTCAATTTTCAGCGACACAATTTTATTCCTTCTTCTCCTCATCTTCACCGCGTTATGGAAAAATTTAGTGTTCCTTTCCCCCTCGCCAATCCATTTAACGCGGGACTTTTGAAACCAAAACATCTCCTCTTGCTTGAGAACCTCGTCGAACTCTAAAATCAGTTCATTTTCCAGCCTAGAGAGGTACGAATTTGGTCCATGGACAGCAGCTTTTTGAACCCCCAAAAGTCTCGCAAGAATACGTTTTTTCCGTTGAAAGATGTTCCCAAATCGATCTCTATTCCACGGCTCGAGTATCTTCGGAACTTCCTCAATCGCCTCTAGTATGCTCGGTTTCTCTTCCCATAATTTCTTTAGAAGAGGCTCGCACTCGGGATGTGATAGCCAAGCGACTTCAAATCGAAACGGCTTGGGGCCACATATAAATTCGCCTTCATCCGTACAAGTCATAATAGGATGGTGATCTGAACATGTGCGAACCATGTGATTGACCACGGCGTTAGGGAATCGGTCAATCCATGCTTGATTTGCAACCGCTCGATCTATCCTACCTATATGGCGAGTTGACGTAATAATAAATATAGCAGATATGGCGAGTTTTTTATTATGGAAACAAAATAATGTGATTAGCTTGTATTTATGTGCAACAAATTCTGAATTTTAACTCGAAATGAAACCAAGGAGTGAAGGAGTACAATTTTTATCAAAGTAAGATAGCTGGATTCAATGCTAATTTACAAATAGTACAAGAATTGTTTCCATCAAGCCTGGTGGCCAATTCCTGCGACAGTGACGAGTTATGGTATCACAAGTCACAACATTGTCAAAAGTTGAAAACTTGAAATATATGTTCCAACTACCACTACTAATTCAACAAATAGTCTCTAATAAAAAAAAAAACAAATTATTCAATTTTAGAAAAATAACAGAAAGGACATAAAATAAAAATACCAGCAATGGCAGTTAACCTCCTCTCACCACCATCTCCAATGGCGATCTTCTCTCTCCTCCTCCTCCTTCTCCTCCCTAATTCTCTCTCCGCCACCTCACCGTCGCCGTTCCTCTCCCCCACCACAATTCTCCAAAATTACCAAAACATGCTAAAAACTTTCAAAATTTACATTTACACCCCAACTAAACCCCTAAATTTCCCCAAAGGCCCCTCTTCCCTCTTCTACAACACTCTTCTCAACAGCCAATTCCTCACCAAAAATCCCGACGAGGCACACCTCTATTTCGTCCCCTTCTCACCCGACACTACCACGCGCTCGGTGGCGCGTGTCGTGAAAGACCTCCGAATCAGTTACCCCTACTGGAACCGCACACTCGGCGCCGATCACTTCTTCCTCTCACCTGCCGGAATCGACTACTCGTCTGACCGAAATGCCCTCGAGCTCAAGAAGAATTCCGTACAGATTTCGGAGTTTCCGGTGACGTCAGGCTTGTTTGTACCGCACAAGGATGTGACGTTGCCTCCTATTTCGAATTTATCGATTTTGAAGGAGAAACGTGAAACGACGTCGTATTTGGGTTACTTGAATTGGGAGGGGGAAATTGAGTCGGATCTGGTCAACGAATTGAAGGAGGATGGTGAATTTTTCGTTGACGAGGAGGAAGAATCTGAGCCGTCGGATTATTTTGGGAAGAGTAAGTTCTGTTTGTTTTTTCATCGTGGTGACGTGGCGGGGATTGTGGAGGCGATGGCGTGTGGGTGCGTGCCGGTGGTGATTGTGGACCGTGCGGTTCAGGACTTGCCGCTAATGGATGTGTTGAGGTGGTCCGACGTGGCGGTGGTGGTGGCGGTGAGGAGCGCTCGGCGGCTGAAGGAGGTGCTGGTGGGGGGTGTGAGCGAGGAGAAGTATGTGGAGATGAGGGGATTGGGTGTGGCGGCGAGTAGGCATTTGGTGTGGAACGAGGAGGCTCAGCCGTTGGATGCGTTTCATATGGTGATGTATCAGCTGTGGACGAGGCGCCATGTTATTAGGTACACCCGCAGGGACTTGATGTAGTAGAAGAATCTTTTGGAATTTGGAATTATTGGGTAAAGCGGATTTGAAATGTCAATTGGTGGATTTTTCAAAATACTTTTTTATACCAATCATATGTTTAATTGAAATGTGGTTAAAAGTTTGTGAAAGAATTGAGAAGACTGGGTTGGGTTGGTGGAATATTCTTAAAAGTCATTACAATTTACACCTTCTGTTGCAGTTGCTGGAGAATAATATAATTACATGTATGTTGTTTTGTTAGAAATATATAATTACATATTAAGGAACACTTGAATACAGAAAGAAGTGTATTTAATTTAGATATTCTAGCAAAATAAAATCTCTCCATCATTCTTCTCTGTTGGTTATTTCTTTATTATAAAGAATTGCATAAGTATTTTATTGTTACTGTTCAATTAGAATATAATAAATTAGTTAATCCCTTGTCCTTGTGAGATTACTCATGTGTTACTTGATTAGTACACTTTTCATAGCATATATCAGTGGCACAAATCGTTGCACAAGATGTAACATCCTCTGTAGCAGAAGATCCGAGACATCACAGCCTTACCAAAAGTCCAAAACACATAGGAAAAATACAAAAAGAAAATCATGGTTTACACGGAACAAAAGGAATCTGGTATTATACACCAGCCTCGTTGTTTACTATCAATGAACGATAGCGATAACATTAACAATAATCTGCCGCCTATTATCTGATAAAAAAGGATAGTTTACCTAGATTCTTTTTACCTATTAGACATAAGTTGAAGCACATTCCTATTATCTCTTCTGAATTAACACAAGTTGAATACCTTATCGTCAACGTCTAAGTTAAATACTCACATCATCACTATCACAGTATCACCTAAGTAGGCTTGAAGAAGTTGGCAACTAAGCCATTAACAATCAAAGACCACAAAGCTCCAACAAATACTACCACACTCAACGCTATCCCTAAACAACCAAACCCAACATTTATGTACCACATTCTGCTAAACCGTGTAGGTTTCTTGATCGCAATCCACATGAAACAAGGATAAGACAGTGTTAAAGGCAGAGCAATAGAGCCGATGAGCGAAGCTAAACTCGGCATGAATGGGAGAGCCACTGCTATGAAATACGTGAATCCTCCAAAAAACACATTGATGGCCGACCGGAGCCATCTCGGGCATGTTTTTCTTTTCTGGAGTACATAGATGCGCTGCATGTTCTCGAGAATCGGCATGCCATAGATTTGGAAGGCGCATATGTAGTTGATTATGATGGTGATGAGTATGCATGGCGCCGATGATGTATTTTGATGTATGGTTCTGGTGGGATTTTGTAAAGGAAGCTAGAATTCCTCTCTTCTTTGATATCTGAGCGAAAAAAGAAAATTTAAATAGAGGTTTGATTGATTAACCTGACACTTTGCAACTTTTTAATATTAACAAAGAAAAAGTCTATGTATATGATATTAGTTAATAGAACTTTGGGCATCTCTATAATAGAAAAGTTAAAATCTCGCTTTTAAAAATTGAGTGTTGCTTTTGTAATCATTCAAAACCAAAAAGTAAATGGATCTTTCTGCAATTAACCTAATCGTTCTGCGCATTTTATTGTAATTCATACTTAATTGTCATTTTTAAAAGTGTTATTTTGATTTTAGTGAAAACAATTCGAATATTTATTTTAAAAATACTAAAATTTAGTTTTATAAAGTATAAGAATTGTGAAACTCCTTGAAGATAAAAGTCCAAAAGTATTTTTTTGGAACCCCTTTTTAGATCGATGAAACATTAATAAATATTATTCGCTAATTAAACTCGACGATATATCATATCGGCCTACAAATAACACTTTAATACTAAAGCAAACAAATGATATACACACATTATTATGCGAATATATTATCTCTTACGAATAACATTATAATAATAACTAAACAAATGATATACACATATTTTGGGGTCTCAGTGGTTAATCATACTCAATGTTAATCGCCCTCTAGTGATAAATGTACGTGGGCCACCAGGATATTAAGTTTTAATTTATTTTATATTAAGCAGATCCAGTGGGTCTAAGTTATTTGTTGCTGACTTGCTGTATAAAAAAAACAAATATTGTGACTAGTTCAATTTATAAGGACAAAATGGGTACACAATGACAAATGAACGAAAAATAAGATTCACATTTATTATATAATATTGATATTGATCATATAGATATAAATAAAACTTTTTTGAGGTTTCGAGTTAGTTACCTTATTTTCATAAGCCCAATGTCCAACTATTGCAAGTGGGTACATACACATTGCGATGAAAAGATATGAGATTGTTACTCCTCTCCACATGGGCTTACGCGACGGTTTATGGGGTTTTGTGGGTATAGTTCCCTGCAAAAGAGCATCGTGTAAAATACTATATTGTATTCTACTATAGAAGACAATTGCGTAAGCATTGCAATTCATGTTTACTTCATTAAATACTAGACTCGTGGCTAAAGTTACAAATTATGTCATTATATTCTAATAAGTAAAAAGAAATACATTAGAATGCAAGAAAAGTATAATATGTGCTTTTTAATTATGGCGTGATATAGTCATCCGATATTTGTATTGTACTAAAGAAACACAATTCAAGGAGTTAAGTTGTTAAATTACCTGTATCTCTAGCACAACATTGTGTCCTCTGAAAGCAAAGAAAATGATTCCAAGGCCATTTAAAACATCACGAGCTCCTACATGATCAATTACCTCGTCCTTCCTTAAC
Organism: Linaria vulgaris; assembly: GCA_948329865.1. Lineage (NCBI taxonomy): Eukaryota > Viridiplantae > Streptophyta > Magnoliopsida > Lamiales > Plantaginaceae > Linaria > Linaria vulgaris. The sequence goes on from OX415249.1 coordinate 118,351,287, forward strand.
TTCATTTCGGCAACACCGGGTTTCTTTAGGGAAAGAGCCCATAAAAGGGTACAAAATGCGACCCCCGTGATGGATCCGACGAGCGAAACGGGGGCTAGGGAGTGGAGGTTAGGAAAGAACAAACCTACAAAAACGGCTAACGATAAAAACACCAAGAACCATTGAGCTCCTGTCAATGTCGTTGATTGACATTCCACATTGTTTTCGCACATGATTTGGAATAACGTCTCCATGGTGTTGGATCCCATGATTATGAACTGGACACACGCGCCGCCTGATAAGTAGGATGTTGGAAATATTCCAAGCAACTTCCCGTATCTTGTACCTAAAATGATGAAATATATTTACATGCATATTACACGCTGTAAAAGATCCGAAATGTCATAAATTTATTGAAAGGTATGTGCACTTTTATAATACATAAATATTATAATTACTATGTGCTTTCGAAAATACGAATAATATAATTATTATGTACACTTTTCTAATATAAAAATAATATATTACCATGTGCACTTTTCTCATATACAAATATTATATTTACTATGTGCACTTTTCTCATATACAAATATTATATTTACGTACTATGTGTAATTTTCTCATATACAAATATTAAAAAAAAGAAATTTATTATATACACTTTTCTGGTATGCAAAATACAAGGCATAAATATGAAAAATATGTGAAATACTGTACTTCATGGACCATTAATATCTGCCTTTTCAATTCTCTTTTTCTTTTGCAACGCGTATTTTACTTAGAATATTTTAAATTTGACAAACAAAGTCTTATTCTTCATGCCACACATATATGCCATAGTCTCAGAAAGGTTTACGTATAGTTTCCTAACCTTGCGTTTTGCATAATATATCACATGATATTTTTCATGACAAAAGCACATAAATTATGGAACATCTTGTGGGAAGCATTAATGCTATACAATGTGACAGAATAATATAGTAATACTAACCAAAAGATATAATTAAGAGATGGAGAAATCTGCTGTAACGAGTTCCAGTTTGGGAATCTGGTTCATGGAGATTGACCAGGAGCCATTTCGTGTAAAGTTGCCATGAAAACGCAACAGTCAAACATATTATGCCCCAATACCTACGCCAAAATTTCAAAATTGCAGTGTAACATTAACATCCATAAACCATATATCTCCATGTAAAGCAAACTTGTCGCATATATAGTTTCGTAGTATATGAACAATAGCAAAATTTGTCAAAACTAATATTATTGACGTCAGTACATATATATCAATGCAACTAAATTACCCCTACGTCTTAGTCAAAATCTTATCACTAGAGAATAGTCACTAGCTAGTTGCTAACTTGCTATTCACAGTTTCGAGATCCTTTTATTTCAACTTTCAATTATTTGACATGCATTCCCACTAAAAAAAATATTTAAATACCAAAAAAGAAAATTTTATTTATACTATGGTCTAATGTAAATGAAGAACTTCTGACACATACGAAGGTATGTACCATCCAAATTTGGGAAGCAACCTTAGTTGTATTCCTTTACATGTTTAACAAAAATCCCTAAGTCATAAATTCGGCATTGCAGTTTAAATAAAAGTAATTATTAGTCTTAATCAAGTTCTTTCCACAAGTCAACACAACTTGGGCTCCATTCTTATAAGCCCGAATCAATGACCCTTTTGATTGGAGCTCCCCCCATCATGGACCTTTTTTTTCCACCTTCTATCAAAGTATTCAATAACTCAATGTGCATTTCTCTGATGGCCTGAAAGGATCCAAATATCTCAAGAAATCAAAACTCACACGACAATCCATGAAATATGACGCCATTGAGTTCCTTGGATACCCAACTGCCATGGCATATATACCCTTAAGAATCTAACCCCCCACCCCACTCCCAAAAAAAACTGGACCTTTTTTTCCACTTCTTATCAAAGTTTTTAATAGCTCAATGTGCATTTCTCTGATGGCCCCAAAGGATCCAAATATCTCAAGAAATTAAAATTCACACGACAACCCATGGAATATGACGCCATTGAGTTCCTTGGATACCCAACTGCCATGGCGTATATACCTTTAAGAGTGCCTATTTGGTAGATCAATCACACCAATTCTTCATAACGAGTTCCTATTGAGAAAATATCACAGATCGCTTGGGCATGGTTTTGGATTATGCTTAATAAATAGCTATGATCCAAGACCACTTATGCCACTAAGAAGAAAATTTCCCACTCCACATAACAAGACATTTTAAGTGGAGAAATATGTGCTTCAATTCCTATCAGTTCAAACATCTGTTAAAATGATTTGGAATGCTCCTTTTCACGATCAACTAAAATCATTTTCCTAGGTGATTGTTAGCGATTGCCTTTCAACCCGATTGAAGCTTTGTTCTGAAGACCCCTCTTGCCTCCTCTGTAGTTTGGCCTTGGAATCGGCTTAACACATGTTTTTAGATTGTTCATATACTCATAAAGTCTTTGTTGCATCCAAATGGAGTTTGCGCCTCTATGGGCTAGACAAATAGAATGATCTCATTGTCAATCCCAATGCTGGTATTTTACCCTCATCATCCTCTAATTTAGAGTTTGTTACTTTCTATCTATGCATAATAGCTCATTAGGAAAACTAGAAATGAAATGCTACACTCCTTTACCAGTCATGAGGTGAATTCCCTTGCAAGGGAAATTGATTGTATGGTTTGGTGTTTTTTTAGAGCTCACACTCTCAAAGGGATTCTGAAAGCCAGTGCTCCCCTTTCCTATTTGTGGTCCTCTTCGCTTCACAACGACAACCTTCATTCCGCAAAATCACTGTGGGGAATTGTTAGTGCATACACCAATTTCTTTCCCTATTTTGACTCTAGCTGAGATTTTCACAATCCTTGAAGCCTCTCAATTAGCAAACATGTTTAATTTTGCTAAAGTCCATTTAGAATCCGACTCCTTCGATGTTGTCAATTTATTATTAGAATATCTCTCCCCCCTTCCCCCCTCCCCCCTCCCCCTCCCCCTCCCCCTCTTTTGGACATATTGATATTAAGGCTCTTAGAGCAATTTGGAAGAAACCCCTCATTTAAGCAAAAAGGACGCTCATAACCTTGCTAAATAGGTGAAAGCTAACTCTTGGAATGGTTTTGTGACCTCTAGCGTCCCCTCTCACTTTTTTGATATTTTTTCGCCTTCGACCGATCTATTTTGTTCAGATTGTAATATTTGTTCTCAGGCTTCAGTTCTTAATACATTGAATCGTTTATTAAAATAATCTTCAATATTTATTTTCAGGCCTTGAGAAATGAGTTACTAAGAATTATTAACCTCATACTATATGTTAAAGTATACATTTCCAATTGGAATGAGATATTTTAAATTTTCTGAGATTTGAACTTATATATGAATGTTTCCCTATAAAGCGTCTGATCAAATAAAGAAAATGACATGACTCAAGGCCATAGATGCATGGATCAACGTTTCGTTTCGAGGGGTGTTTTGGCTTGTTAAATATTAGAAACTTTTTGTATTGTTTCGAGATCTTTTCAACATGTTTTGAAAAATTCATAATAATTATAATTGCACATGACTTAGAAAATACACGTGTGTCTTGTTTCAGTAAAGTTAAACTAGAAACATTTCGGTAGTTCTTGCGGAGAAAAAAAACTTTGATTCATGCATAAATGATTAATTCCGAATATTGTTGATTTATGGCAAACTTCATTATTATTATTATTAAGGCTCAGTTTGTTTGCCAACAGAAAAATGGGGGAAACGAAAGAAAATGTAGGAAAATAAGTTTTTCAAATGTTTCGCAATTTAAGATTTTCTTAAAAAATATAAGAAAATATATTCATTTTTTTTCCAGTTGTATAAAAAGTAAAGCTTATCCCTAAAGATATGAATTCCATCTTTCTTTCTACAAAAAGGTGGAAAAACAATTATCAATATATTTGAAATCTTTTTGAAATTTTATAGTTTTTCCACCAATACGAAAATTCTAATTTAAGTTTTAGCTCTATATAAACACATAAAAGAACAATATTTTGCAGAAGCTTATAATTTTTATCTTATAACATATTTATGTTCTTATAGATGTTTTTTTGTTATGCATGTGTCAGTATAGTAATATGGTTTTGACAAAAATGTTTTCTTATGAGTTTTTTTTTTATAATCTTAGTTTTAGATAATGTTCACTACAAGAAAACGGGGCTTTTCCCGACCGCAGCTCGGGTCGGGAAAAGCCCTCCTGCGGTCGGGAAAAGCCCATTCCCGACCGCAGGGCGGTCGCGAAGCTGCGGTCGGATAAAGTCTGGTCGGAAATACATTCCCGACCGCAATAGGTCGGCAATACTTTTCCCGACCACAAAATATCGACCGGAGCCTGGTCATAACATTCCCGACCGCAATTTGGTCGAGAAACAATTCCCGACCGCAGTTTGGTCGGGATAATACCCGTCCGCCACGCGGTCGGGAGATTATTCCCGACCAGAATCTGGTCGGGTTGTAGCCCGGTTGCAAAACCGGGCTACGGGCCAGCGTCCGACCACATGGCGGTCGGGAGTAATATTCCCGACTGCAATTTGGTCGAGAAACCATCCCGTATATATTTTAAATAATTTGCATTTCCCGGCCAACACGTGGTCGGGAACTACAAGAAATATCGACCGCCGATTGGTCAAAAATAATATTCAAAGATTCCCGACCACTTTGTGGTCGGAAGTAATATTCATACTTTCTCGACCGGTTTGCGGTCGGGAGTAATATTCATACTCTCCCGACCGGTGTGCGGTCGGGAGTAATATTCATACTTTCTCGACCGGTGTGCGGTCGGGAGTAATATTCATACTCTCCCGACCGGTGTGCGGTCGGGAGTAATATTCATAGAAATAAAAAAAATAATATTCCGGTAAAAATTACCGGAATATTATATTTTATATGTAGCCCAATCTATATGCTCAATATAATTTAATGTTTCTTTATTATATATATTGTTTCAAAGAAAAATAGAATAAAATTGTTTGAAAGAAAAATGAAATAAAAGTGTTTGAAAGAAAAATGAAATAAAAGTGTTTGAAGAAATGAAATAAAATTGTTTGAAGAAAATGAAATAAAAGTGTTTGAAGAAAATGAAATAAAAGTGTTTTAATAAATGAAATAAAAGTTTATGAAGAAAAAGAAAGAAAGGAAAGAAAAGTGTTTGAAGAAAAAAAGAAAGAAAGGTGTTTGAAGGAAAAGAAAGAAAAAAGTGTTTGAAGAAAAAGAAAGAAAAGTGTTTGAAGAAATAAAAGATAAAAAGTGTTTGGAGAAAAAGAAAGATAGGTGTTTCAACAAATAAATGAAAAAGTGTTTAGTGAAAAAATTGTGTGGAGTGATGGCAATGGGGTATGGTTTATTTATAAGTTTTGTGGGATTGGTTTTGATTGGTGGGATGTGAGTGGCGCGGATCATGGTTTGAGTCGTTGGATTGTTTTGGTTAATGAACGGATGAGATTGGATTTTGTTTTGTTGAAAAATTTAAATTGTTGGCGGCCCCGCCAAAACTTTTAACGGTTCCGACCGGCCTGCGGTCGGGACAATTATTTTGCCCAGAAACACACCGATGAATATTATTCCCGACCGCAGGGTGGTCGAGAATCATATGAATATTACTCCCGACCGAACGCCGGTCGGGAATGATAAATTTTTTATTTTTTAAAAATTATTATTGAGCTATAATAATACTAGTTTAATGTTTATTTGAGTTAAAAAATTAATAATTATTTGTTAAATAATATTATGTCGGGGTAACTTTGAGTTTTACGTGTATATCTATGTATATATATCTATATATATTAATTAGTCGTGTGTATATCTATCTATCTATATATATCTATCTATCTATATATCTATCTACCTATATATAGGAATCAACAATTGTTGTAATCGTTAGTGATAAGTAAAGATAAGCCACTTGTGTTATTGAACACATTTGTTAATTAGAGGTATACACATATATATATAACTAAATTATGAGATGATGATTAGTTACGTTACTGAATTATTAGTGTTACGTAAATATATATGACAAGATCAATCGATTCATGATTCTTTGGATAACAAAATATAATATTTTTATTGCACTTATAAAATTTCACCAATGTTTAAAACACTAGATGAATACTAATCAAATAATAATTGAGAAAATATGAATATTAATCGTTACTGAATAGCGGTAAACCCTAAACCCTAAACCCTAAACCCTAAACCCTATACCCTAACATTCCCGACCGCAGTTTGGTCGGTAAGTTATTTTCCCGACCGCGACTACAAAGTTTCCCGACCGCAGTGCGGTCGGGAGATGTAACGGTAACAAAGTTTCCCGACCGCCCGGCGGTCGGGAGATGTAACGGCTAGTAACGGTAACAAAGTTTCCCGAACGCCTTGCGGTCGGGACTCTTTATTACCGTTGGTTTTTCCGACCACCGTGCGGTCGGGAATACTCTGCGAATCTCCTATAAATACCCTCTCCTATTCCCTTTAGAAATCATTCCAACATTCATCATTTTTTAAGGTATGCACGATTTTCCCTTGTTATATCCCAATTTTCCTATTTTATAACCATTAAGCTCATGTTTATTTAGAAACTAATGTTTTTATTGATTTGTTTTAGATATTGCGGTAATTAAATGCAACGAGGGGCGTATGTGTGTGCAACAAATACTTGATCTAAGTATTTTTCTACGCTACAACAAGTAAGCATTTTTTTCCTACGCTATTTAATTTTATAAGATCAAGCTAAATTCTTAGAAGTGTAACAAATTCTTTTTAATTTCCGTAGATTATAAATGGATTATCGTCCCGATAGATCTTGGATGTACGATAGGATAAATAGTAATACCGGTTATTTGAATGAACATTACGTGATTGGGGTTCGTGAATTCATAAAGTTTGCATTAGCACAAACAGATTACGTAGATGGAAAACGTATTAGGTGCCCGTGCAAGAAATGCACAAATTTAAAATATTGGGAACGAAACGTAGTACAAGATCATCTTCATAAGTCGGGGTTTGTGAATCAATATTGGATATGGGACTTGCATGGAGAGGAGGCGAACGAGGCATCCACATCGTATGTACCAGAATCACCGACCCCTAATTTTCACGTTGATAGTCCTGTTCATGCCGATACTTTGTTTAGGGATATGGTTGTGGATGCATATGGGGGTCGATTTGTTGAGGGAGAGGTGCACAACGAAGATCCGAGTCGCGATGCAAAGGAGTTCTACAAATTGATGAAGTTGGGCGACCATAAAATGCACCAGAAGAAGCCTAAGACTGTGCTCCAGTGGTTTGCCCAGTGGTTGACAGTTAAGACGGGTCATAAATCCTCAAATGTCGAGAGCGAAAAGTACTTAGCGTTGTCCAAGGATTGCATGGACCCAGAGATTGAGGAAATGCTACCGAGCACGATTCAAGGCATGAATAAGATGCTTGCGGGTTTGGGTTTAGGGTACGAAAAGATCGACGTATGTTGGAATCTGTGTTTCTTGTACTACGGTGAAAATGCCAACCCGGATCTCACATCGTGTCCGATATGCAAGACAGATAGGTACGAGGCCGGTAGAAAGTCGAGGGTTGGAAGGAAAAAGTTGTGGTATTTCCCCCTAGGCCCTCGGTTACAGAGATTGTTTTATACCATCGGTACTTCCCGACATATGACTTGGCATTTGAAGTGTCGCGCGTCACCTGATAGAATGATACACCCCGCTGCAGGCGAGGCGTGGCGACATTTTGATCGCACTTATCCGGACTTTGCCGCGGAGCCCAGAAATGTCCGACTTGGGCTCTGTACAGATGGGTTCTCACCGTTTGGGCAATCTGGGAGACAATATTCTTGTTGGCCCGTGTTTGTGACCCCTTATAACCTCCCGCCGGATTTATGCATGCGACCAGAGTTCCTTTTTTTGAGCCTTATTATACCTGGCCCGAAGAGTCCTGGAAAGAACTTGGATCTGTTGTTGAGGCCGTTGATTGATGAGTTGAAACAATTGTGGAGTGATGGTTTATGGACATATGACAGCTCACGAAAGGAAAACTTCCAGATGAGAGCGACCCTTATGTGGACTATTAGCGATTTTCCGGCTTATGGAATGTTGTCACAGTGGAGCACTCACGGGAAACTAGCATGTCCTTATTGCATGGGTGATATAGATTCTTTCACACTTGATAACGGTGGAAAACCTTCGTGGTTTGATTGTCATCGTCGATTTCTACCACCTGGTCATAAGTTTAGGTACAACAAGAAGGATTTCACCAAGAAGAAGGAGGTGCATGAGCCGCCTATTCGAAGGAAAACAGGGGAGGAGATGAAGGCAATTGTGGATAGGCTACGATCGGTTAGGTTTGGGTTAAATCCCCCTAAGCTCCCGGGTTTTAACACAACTCATAATTGGTGTCGACGAAGCATATTTTGGGAACTACCATATTGGTCCTCGAACTTGATTCGCCACAATCTAGATGTCATGCATTGTGAGAAGAACTTTTTTGAGAACATCATCAACACGGTGTTGGACAGTGCTAAGTCGAAGGACAACATTAAGTCGAGGCACGATCTTAGGCTTTACACAACACGTAAAGCATTGTTTTTGCAACCCGGTGGAAGAAGAGGTGGTGAGTATGCAAAGCCAGTGGCAAAATACTGTCTCACGAGGGAACAAAAGAACATGGTACTTGATTGGTTGACCAAACTCAAATTTCCTGATGGATATGCCTCTGATCTGGGAAGATGTGTGCAAAAACAACAAGGAAAACTGATTGGAATGAAGAGTCATGATTGTCACGTCTTCATGCAGAGATTGATCCCGATTGCTTTTCGAGACTTCTTGGACACCGAGATTTGGGGTACTTTAGTTGAGGTTAGCCTTTTCTTCAAGGCGATTTGCGCCTCAGAGGTGTCGGCTCAGGATATGAAGATTTTGGAGGACTCGTTTATTGTTACTATGTGCAAGATGGAAATGATATTCCCTCCTTCATTTTTTGACTCCATGGAGCATTTAGCCATACACCTCGCGTACGAGGCTAGAGTTGGGGGTCCAGTCCATTATAGATGGATGTATCCGTTCGAGAGGTACAATTTCATATTTTTAAAATTATTATATTTAAAAATATTTGTTGTTTTCTCTCATCTTTCTTTGATTTAATTGATATAGGCAAATGTTCGTCATGAAGGGTTTTGTACTTAACAAGGCGAGGGTGGAAGGATGTATAGCCAACCAGTACCTACTTTTGGAGTTGTCAAATTTGTGTGCTCAATATCTGGATGTCTCGGCTAAGACTACATTTAAGAAACTCAACAGGAACGAGACACTAGAGAGCACGGAGTGGGATAATGAGCTTTCAATATTTCGGAAGAGAGGCGGTACGCTAGGAAAAATTGACGATAGGCCCTTGACTACCAAGGAAATGAAGCAAATAGAGCTCTATGTGCTTCTAAATTGTCCAGAGCTTGACGATTGGGTCGAGTAAGTGCTCTCTAATTATTCTTAATAACGATATACTGAATTACTTTTAGAATAACTGACTAATGTAAATGTTTATGTGTAGATTGTTTGAAATGGAAGAGTGCAGTGGTCTTAGTCAAAGGGAGAAACAAGCAAAGAGGAACCGTGAGTACGTAGCATGGTTCAAACGGACATATGGCAGTGGTAAATACGAGACTGACGTACGAATAAATCCTCTACTTGATGGTCCGAATACTAAGGCAATAACCTCCGAGGGATACATTGTGAATGGGTTCAGATTTCACGTCGACTCGATATTGGGGCCCAAACATAGTGATTGCAGTGGTGTTTGTGTGAAGGGCGCCATGGGTGGTTCTGATGCTACAAACTGCTATGGAACGTTAAAAGAAGTTTTACAGGTTGTATATTGTAGCCACGAGAGACCCCTATACATTGTCATGTTCAAGTGTGTTTGGTATGATATTAATGCAGGTACAGTGGAACATGCGACGTACAAGTTGGTTGACATCGACCCCAAGCGTACAAGTTGGAGAGACGAACCGTTTGTATTTGCTAACCAAGCACAACAGGCGTACTATGTGCCATATCCAAACTTGACGACGGGGCGTCCAGGACAAGAAGGATGGTTGGCCGTAACAACTATTCCTGCCAGACACATAATCGATATGTCATCAGTTGCGGGAGCAAACGATGTCGAATCAGGGATGCCGAACCAAGTTCTACAAGAAAATGTATCAGAAGTGGTTAACTTATTCGTGGACCTTACCTCATTTGATATGAATATCCAGTTGGCCAATGACGAGTTTGAGATGGTTGATGAATATGCAGTAGAAGAGCCCGATGAACCGATTGTGGAGGTTGACGAAGACGAGGAGGAGGAGGACAACGAGGAAAAGGAAGAGGGAGAGATGATGAGTGACTATGATTCTGAGGAAGATTAATTTTCCGAATATTAAAATTTTTTATTGAAATGTGTTCTTTTTTATTGAAATATTGTCTACTTTTTTTATTGAAATATTGTCTACTTTTTTTCCAAATGTGTTCTTTTTTATTGAAATATTGTCTACTTTTTTCATTGAAATATTGTCTACTTTTTTTATTGAAATATTGTCTAATTTTTTTATTGAAATATTGTCTTACTTAATGTGTTTGTGTTTCGAGATGAATATTAAAAATTTAACAAAATTAATACAAGTCAAAATATAACCATCATCGTCACAATCAAATATAATACAAGACATACATCACAAACATCCCCAAGATAGTAGAAATACAAAACATAATACAAGCCAAAACATAATAGAAGTCAAAACATAATACAAGTCAAAACATAATACAAGTCAAACATAGTCACAATCGTAAAAACCGAAGGTATCCATGGTAGCGGGTCCAACATCACCATCAAGCCCAAGCTCGGCTCCATCGTCTAGATCATCGTCGTACAATGGAACATTCTCCACTCCGTGGGCAAATGGATCCTGAGTAGGGTTCGCTGCATCGGAACCCGTAAAGCTAGGTGTGGGTCGAGAAGGGGCACAACCTGTAGTCTGTGTGATGTGATCGGACAAGTATCCGATGTGACCAACAAGCTCGTCAATTTTCTTCGCCATAGTCTCCCTCTGCTGCTGGCTATCTGTCTGCAATACGCGAATGTACTCATCCTGCTCGGCATTGGGGTTCTGCGTGTCGAACCCAAACACATTGTGAGGTACATCCTGTGGAAAACCAGCAGCTAGCCCCTTCTTCAACCCTCCACTCGCAAGCTGCCACAACTCATTGTCCAAATGGACCCACTGTGAACGGTCCGCCTCGTACCTCCTTGTCATACGGGCTATGTAGTCATCCTGTTCAATAAGACAAAAATGAGTTAGTACATCATTAATTTCATCACGTATGTTATTAGAATGCTTTACAAGTAAAATACTTACATATATAGCCTTGTAGTCGGAATGAATCCACTCTCGGCGACGTGGAGCTCCCTCTGGCACCTCGACCTCATGTGTGTGCTGATAACGATATATCTCATCGTGTCGAGGCTTAGGGGCACCGGGACCTCTAGCAGCAGCCTGCATATTGATATAATGTAAGAATTTAAATTTAAGACAATAAGTATTATATTCGTATAATAAGTTTTAATAAGACATACCATCTTTTGAGAAATCTTCGTGTAGCCCGTTTTTCCAGTAGCATGCGTCCCTTTTGCTTTCTTTCCTGGGACTGGCTCCTCTCCTCCTCGCCTGTTCTTCTTTCCAGTGACGGCCCTCTTCTGATGCTTCTCCGACTCCCAATGCTCTATGTACATCTTCTCTAACGCGTCGCTCATCCATTCATTCTTCGGACGGTTCGCCCACCTCGGATCATTGAGCCTCTCATAATAGTAATGCTTCGCAGCGTGGTTAACTTCCTTGTAACACTTTTGGGCCTTTTTTAGGAACACTTTATGAACTTCATTGAATATAGTGGGATCAATAATATACTTATCCTGCATTTAATTAAAGTTTATTATTAGTTTTTCGATATATAAAATTGATGAATATGTATATATATATATATATTGTAAACTTTTAAAGTCTTACCCGAAAACTAGCCCACCACTTCCCTTTTGTGGCTGCAGGAACCTTGTCAAATCGGTGACAAACGACCCTCATATGCTCTCGAATACTCGTGGTAATGGATTTGGCCACCGCGTTGCTATCCTCAAATTCGCCCAGAGGCGTCAAACGGATCGTCGGACGCCTGGTGCGATCCTGTGGAACCTCTGGAGCTCTCGCTGGGCCTCGTCCGGGTCGGCGCTGTGTCGAAGATGATCCTGCCTGGGCCCCGTCTGGTCGGGAAGAAGTAGTGGGCCCCACAGGTGCCGTAGGCCTCGATCCACCAGATGTCGAGGGCGTCGCAGCTACGTGATCATCAAGTAAACCTGGTGGAGTCTCGGCGACGAGGGAATCACGGGAATCGTCCGTATCAGATGGTGCAGCCTGATCACGTAAGGCGAGACGAATAGGTATCCTCGGTGGTGGGGCAGTAGTCCCGACGTCAGTAGGAGGAGCAGTCGACGGAGCAACGGGAGGAGCAGTCGACCGAGCAACGGAAGGAAGACGCGGTGAAGGACCAGATACAGTACCAAAAGTACTACTACGACGGAAGGGCTCGTCACGATCACAGGAAGACATCTAAATAAAAGAAAACGCTAATTGTAATCAAACACTAAGTTATATAGTTTTTTCCTAAAGGCATTAAACAGTTTTCATAAAAGCACTAATATTTTCCTAATATTTCCTAAAAGCACTAATATTTTCCTAATATTTCCTAAAAGCACTAATATTTTTCTAATATTTCCTAAAAGCACTAATATTTTCCTAATATTTCCTAAAAGCACTATTATTTTCCTAATATTAATTAAATCCACTAATATTAAGTCTAACAATATTCTTAAAACAATTTCTACTAAAATCCTAAAAAATTTAACGATATCTAACAATTAAACATTAAAAATTAAACAAATAAAACATTAAACATTAAAAATTAAACATTATAAATTAAACATTAAACAGTTTTCATAAAAGCACTAATATTTTCCTAATATTTCCTAAAAGCACTAATATTTTCCTAATATTTCCTAAAAGCACTAATATTTTTCTAATATTTCCTAAAAGCACTAATATTTTCCTAATATTTCCTAAAAGCACTATTATTTTCCTAATATTAATTAAATCCACTAATATTAAGTCTAACAATATTCTTAAAACAATTTCTACTAAAATCCTAAAAAATTTAACGATATCTAACAATTAAACATTAAAAATTAAACAAATAAAACATTAAACATTAAAAATTAAACATTATAAATTAAACATTAAACAATAAACAAATTAACATTAAACAAATAAAAAAATACAAGATTAGTCGAAAACTTACCGGATCGGGGTCGCCAAATAAATTTCGGTGTAGAAAAGTGGCGTTCGGTCGGGAGAAGGCGCGGGTATCTAATTAATAATTAAATTTTAAACATAAGTATATATAAAAACATTTTAAACATAATTAATTAAATTCTAAACATAAGTAATTAAATTTTAAACATAATTAATTAACTTTTAAACATAACTAATTAATTAAATTTTACCGGATCGAGAAAGTGACGCGGTGGTGGAGAGGCGGGAAAGGTGGCGGCGCGGCGGTGGACAGGCGGTGGACAGGCAGGGGTGGTTGCAGATGAGAGGGGCGGTGGAGAGGGGCGGTGCGCGGTGGTGGAGAGGGGCGGTGGAGAGGCGGAGGAGAGGGGCGGTGCGCGGTGGTGGAGAGGGGCGGTGGAGACGCGGAGAGAGATAGAGGGGCGGTGCGCGGTGGTGGCGGAGAGAGAGAGAGATTGGAGGTGGAGAGGCGGAGCGCGGTGGTGGAGAGGGGCGGTGGAGAGGCGGAGGAGAGGGGCGGTGCGCGGTGGTGGAGAGGGGCGGTGGAGACGCGGAGAGAGATAGAGGGGCGGTGCGCGGTGGTGGCGGAGAGAGAGAGAGATTGGAGGTGGAGAGGCGGAGCGCGGTGGTGGCGGAGAGAGAGAGAGTGGAGGTGGAGAGGCGGCGCTGGAGGTGGAGAGACGACTGGAACGCGGTCGAGATTAGGGAGAGAGGAAGGCGTCGACCGAACTGCGGTCGAGAGAGGGGCGGCGCACAGGCGGTGGACGTCGGTTAGGGTTTTTGTGGTGAGAGAGGCGAAAATGGAGAGAAAGGGGGAGGAAGACGACTAAATCGTCTGTCTTCCTCCCGACTGCCGTGCGGTCGGGACCCTAAGGCCCAGCTGCGCGGCCCAGCCGGGCCAAAAATTCGGGCTGATAATATCCGGCCCAATACACTCCCGACCGCCCTGCAGTCGGGAGATGTTTTCCTGACTACAGCGCGGTCGAGAATAGTCCTGGAACGTTTCGTAACCACGCTGCAGTCGGGAATGTTTGTATCGACTATTGCGCGGTCGGGAATGCTCACGACCAAATGGCGGTCGGGAGATTGCGGTCGGGAAAAGCCCCGAAATCTTGTAGTGGTTCTTTTGGGGTTAAATCCATTTTTTTTTTAAAAATCAGCTACTTGTTTTTGACGAAATGGATTTGAGAGCGCAGTACGCATTGAAAACAATAAAACTTATAAAAATATAATATAATGGAGATTTTAGTACAAAGTACTTTATCAATAAACATATTAACCAATTTAATAGAGTGTATTTTAATATATTACAAATTACAAAGTATATTATACTTTTTAAGAAGTTATTAGATTGATAATAAATATAAATGAATTTTTATCCATAAAAATAATTTCCCCCCAAAAATCAATATGCAACCAAACACATGGAAAATAATAGAAATTATTATTTTTTTAGGCTCCGTTTGTTTTTCCGAAAAATAGGGGAAAAAGAAAATAAAAGGAAAAATGAGGAAAAATAAGGTTTTCTAGGAAATTTTTGGGAAAATTCTTATTATTTTCCAGTGTTTGGCTCATAATTCCTATTTTCGGGAAAAATAAGGCTATTTGTATTTATTGTTATCCTTAATGTTTAAAAACCATAATTATACTTTATGCTTTTGAATATGTAGTATAAAAATAGACAAATGAATTCTATAAAATTAGTTAATATTTTTATTTTTGAAGTTCTCCTTAACACTACTTTATGTAAATTATCAAATTTGCATAAATTTATTTTATAAATACTATGATAATTACCTTTACTTATAAAAAACTAAAATATTTCTTATAAAGAATACATATCAAACTAAAATAATGACGTTTGTATTTGTTAATAGTTATATTTTTGGACAATTCATACTGTTCTCAAATTTGATCTTATAAGAAACAAATCTTTATATATATATATATATATATAATGGTTGTAACTCCAAAAAGAACGTTATTATAACTAACAGAATATAAAGTTTCTAAATTTTGTAAAGATCTAAAAAACATATTAACAATTTTTTTCCACCTTTTTTATAGGAAGAAAGATGAAATTCAAATCTTTTAGGATAAAATTTAACATTTCACACCGTTTATGTATAGAAGGAAAATATGAAATTTTCCTGTCTTTTCCAATGATTTCCTAACTTTTTCAGGAAAATCTAAAATTGCCAAATAGTAGGAAAAAAGATTTTATTCTTTATTATCCCTTTCCCCTATTTTTCGGAGAAACAACAGAGCCTTAGTAGAAAATCTTATAGATTTCCCATCATTTTCAACATTTTTCGGGGAACCAAATTAAACTAAGCCTAACAAAAAAATTATCGGATTTCAAGAATTTATGAAATGAAGTATATATATATATATGTATATATATATAGTGTACGTGCAACAAACCACCAAATCTACACATATATATAAATCTACCATCTTACCAAAATTTTCTGTATATTCACAATAGCATGTCTTAGTCTTATAACATGTAAGAATCAAAATAATTCTGTCTAATATTTTTGAAATTTCATCAATTAATACTATTCCAAATTATTTATTACAATTTTACCTAATGTGATCGATATATCGACTCATTTACTAAACTTAAGTTCTCTTTTTATGCCTACTTCACATAATAATAGCAGAAACTTGACGAACTTAATGACATTTTACCCTAGAAGAAATTACTATAGGAATACGATATAACGAGTGTATTGTTAGTGTTTTATGTGTAATAGCTAGGGACAATACTGCTCTAAAAGTAAATTTTTTTTACGAGAAGTAATAACACAAGTAATGTGTGTATTGCACGTATCAAAACCCGTTTAACAATATTATAACATATCACTATAAAATGAGTGTTGAAATTAATTACCAGCCAAGTGAAACGAAGGCCACTGGTAGTAGGAGAGTTTGAAATCCAACTCCAGAACACAACAAATGACATGTAGCAGTGAAAGTGTTTCCGTTTCTGGACTCTGTAATGGCTGACCAACCATCAAGCTCTTCAGAAAACTCATCGCCACCTGCACTAGTCACATACGCTGTTTCACCACGCTCGTTGGCTATTGCTCCCATGAATTAATAGTATATGTTGTGGTTTAATAATGTCCGAAAATATTGTGTTCACTGTGAATAAAGACAATGATAAATATATAATTGTGTATATTATATATATTATAATGTCATGTCTGAGAGGAGAAAGAAAAAGCACGCGGAAATGTGATGGTTCTTTCTATAATATAAAGACAGAATCTGGTTAAGAACGGTTAATTTGTCGTCCTAAATTATATTTAGTTCCTCAAATACAAATCCCTTCAAATAAATCCTAGACGGAAACTAAACAAAGAGTTACAATTTAATTAAACTCAACTTTCTACCACAAATTGTTATAAAGCTCAAGGAAGAGAAGTCGCAATTTGCATACCGTTATCAACTCTAAATCCACCAGATGCAAAATTAAGCCCGATCAATTAGTAGTTAGAAAGATTTGAAGAAGGGAATGTGGAGGAAATTGAATAATAAATTGTGGAAGTTTGGAATTAAGAAATAGGTGGAGCAATTGAGGTTTTTACAAATCATTATAAGCTCAAAAAAGAGAAGTCACAATATGCATACCGTTATCAACTCTAAATCCACGACATGCAAGAATATTAAGCCCGATCAATTAATAGTTAGAAAGATTTGAAGAGGGGAATGTGGATGAAATTGAGTAATAAAGTGTGGGAGTTTGGAATTAAGAAATGGGTGGAGCAATTGAGGTTTTTTGAGGAGATACGAATAAGGGGAAAAGACTTTCCGAAGAAGATGGCCAACGGTTGAATGCATGTTTGACAATTTACAATTATTTTAGTTATTGATCATTCTTTAAAGTAGGGCAAATAAGAAAATCAAAATATTATACTAGGAACTGACTATATGATCTAATTAATTTGTTCTAGAAGCAAAAGAGAGGTTAAAAATACGTAAATTGCTATTGTAACTTAGATTTGTTCTAGAAACAAATGATAGGTTCAAAGGATCGCAAAACATTTCATATGACCTTTGCGCGTTGATGTGATGTAATGATTAATATCAACCATGATTGCTATAGATATGTAAAAAGTGTTAAAATAAAGGGAGACATGCATGGTTGCCGTGAGGAATCTTCTCTTGACACTCATAGCTCGCAAGCTTTAGTTCTATAACGTATTATCAGACCAGAATTGCAAGTTTTTGCAAGTTAATTGTTGCCTAATAATTTATATACCACAACACATTGTTACCCATTTTATGAAATAATTTTTTTAGACAAAGCTACATGGCATTAAGAACCTAGTAAAACAACAACAAACCTAGACACAAAATCCTGTACGCTCTACTAGATCATCAACGTTAGAAATCTAAAATGTCTAAAAAATAAAGAATCTGAATCAACCACAAGCAAGAAGTCCCTTCACTACAAGAAAAAGAACCATTAACTACCACCATTGGCTACGGGTGGCGTAGGCAATGATGGTTTTGCCATTGGCTACGGAAAATCCGTAGCCCTTGGTCATTTTTCGGATTTAAAAAAAAATAAAATTTATTGGCTACGGATATATCCCGTCGCTCTTAACCATTCGCGACGGTAAAATCCGTAGGCATTGGTCAAAGGCGACGGGTTCCCATCGCCCATAGTACACGTACAATTAAAAAAAACAAAAAAAATTAAATATTGGCTACGGCTAAAAGCCGTAGCCAATGTCGCCTTTAATATGGGCACCAAAAATGGCGCCCAAACCAAGGAAGACGGGCAATCTGGACACCAAAATTGGCAAGCCCGTCGCCTTTAATCTGGGCGCCAAAAATGGCGCCCAAACCAAAGGGCGACGGGCTTCTTGTTCCAAAAATAAAGAAAATAAAGAAAAACTTTTTTTTTCTATAGCTACTCCATTTTTCATGCAAAATATATCAACTCATTCACAATACATATCTCAATCTCTTTTATAAAAATTAGTGCTTTTTCGTAATGGGAGATCGCAATCAAGCCTCTCGCCCTTCAAAAAATGTTGGTGCAACTAATCGAATTAGCCTTCAAAATCTTCAAAGACAAAGTGTTCAAAATCGAGGTCGTAATGCCACCACTAATGAGCGCCACAATGAAGCCGAGCTAGGTGTTAATACACTTCCCAATGAAGTTGCGTTGACGGATCGACAATTCTTGATGGCGAGGCCCCCTACTCTCCCTTTGGCTAGTGCTCTCACCACTCCTCCCAATGCACGTGTATCTCACGGTTTGGAGGATGTGGAACCCGAAGATGAAGAGGAAAATGAAGACGTCGAAGAAGCAAATGAAGATGAAGATGCAGATGAAGATGAAGATGAAGATGAAGGGATGGTTCCGCCACCTTTGTCGATAGGGCGCCCCTCACCTGCTGTCTCGCAACGCTCGAGTGCAGGTAGTTCTACCCGTCGTCGTACTCGGGGTTTGACGCTTGGCGACCAACCACACAATGACCCCTTGAAGCGACGCTCCATTGAGGTTAATGAACATGGAGAATGAAAAACACAAAAAATCAAATTTCAAGCACGATTAACGCGATCATCAAGAGGTGTTTACAGACGATGACACCGATATTCGACCGTATCACTGAAAGCGACCTAGCGTCTATGGAAAAACAATTTGAGGTAAATAAGTACTTATTTTAAATATTTCATCTTTAATTATATTAGAATGTTAATTTAATTTATTCTAATTAGACATTATTTTTTTTCCTAAGGAAACGTATAAATGGGATAGTAATGATGATAATGAGATAGACTTTGCATTCAAGAGAACTGCACAAGTACGATTTTCTGACAATGTTTCTTGGGCTAAGAGGTTGTACTACAAAAGGGTTAATGATCCTGCTTATGAAGGGCGACTTTATTGTTGGATGTTAGACGTTTTGTTGGAAGAATACAAACCATATTGGGAGCAAGAAGAAACAAAAAAGATCTCTGACCAAGCGTCAAAGAACAGAAATGCAAACAAGAGCCACACGGGTAGCAACTCTGCATCTTCAATATATACTGGTGGATCCATTAGCATCGATGAGCATTCACAGAGAAAGGTACATTAATTACGAGTTATTAATTTTGAAATTATTGCATTAAGTCTATATTATATAATATTATTGATTATGTCATTCAAAATATCGCTGCAGAACAAGTATTTCAATAGGGAGATGAAATTTCATGAGGCGTACATGTGGACTCGAGTGGTTAAGGGTCCAAAGGGTGAGCCATTGAATATTTGGTTGAACGCAGAAGATCAGGCCTTTTGGGTAAGTATATCGTTACATATCCTTGACCCTTATTTTGTACCTTATTTGTATTGTACATGTCTATTTATATATGAACTATTATTAATGGAAATGTGTAGGAGAGATATTGCAACATACTTAAAAGGGAATATGGACTCGTTGAAGCTAATTAGCCAAGCGAGAGGATTTCGGCTTTTGTACAGGAAGCGAATGGGAAAAAGACAAAGAATGGGAGATTTAGGGGCCTGCATAGCGGTGCTGTTCCTGCAGCACACAACATTGCGTCAGGAAGAGTATCCAATGGGGAGAGGATAAGGACTATTAGGCTGGAAAAACAAGTGAATGAGCGTTTTCAGGAACAAGCAACACTCTTAAAATAAGTGAATGAGCGATTAACTGACATGGAGAAAAGACTTGAGCAAGAACGCCAACAATATTGGAGTCAAAGCTTTAATGGTGGAAGCTCATCTGGACAGCCCTCTGTGGGTCAATGGACTAATGATTGGCAACCCCTTTTAGATCTACTCAACAATAATGATAATATTAATCTTGCGAACGACTTTTTTCCTCCTGCGAACAACAATGATGGAACGGGCCCGAGTTGTTAGTTTGTTGTTTACTTAATATTATATTAGGATTTGTTGTAATGTTTACTATTCTCTTTAGTTTGGTGTGTACGATTTTTCCTCGGCATGTAAGAATTTTAATTTGGTTGTTTAAGCTTGTTCGAATTCACTTCTAAACTATTTCTTAGTATGTTTTCACAAATTTCATAAAAAAAGACAATAAACGAACTTTTGGAGAAAAAATGTAATTAATCGAAAGTCGTAAAATAAACCCGATTTCATTTCTTCTTTCACCAAACACTTCTAAACTATTTCTTAGTATGTTTTCACAAATTTCATAAAAAAAAAAGATAATAAACGAAGTTTCGGGGAAATAAATGTAATTATTCAAAAGTTGTAAAACAAACCCGATTCTATTTTTTCTTTCACCAAACACTTCTAAACTATTTCTTAGTATGTTTTCACAAATTTCATAATAAAAAAGACAATAAACGAAGTTTCGGGGAAAAAATATAATTATTAAAAAGTTGTAAAACAAGCCCGATTCTATTTCTTCTTTCACCAAACACTTCTAAACTATTTATTAGTATGTTTCCACAAATTTCATAAAAAAAAGACAGTAAACGAAGTTTCGGGGAAAAATGTAATTATTCAAAAGTTGTAAAACAAACCCGATTCCATTTCTTCTTTCACCAAACACTTCTAAACTATTTATTAGTATATTTTCACGAATTTCATAAAAAATAAAATTTCAAAAGACCATAAACGAAGTTTCGGGGAAAAATATAATTATTCAAAAGTTGTAAAACAAACCCGATTCTATTTCTTCTTTCACCAAACACTTCTAAACTATTTAGTAGTATGTTTCCACGAATTTCATAAAAAATAAAATATCAAAAGACCATAAACGAAGTTTCGGAAAAAAAAATATAATTATTCAAAAGTTGTAAAACAAACCCGATTCCATTTCTTATTTCACCAAACACTACTAAACTATTTATTAGTATGTTTCCACGAATTTCATAAAAAATAAAATTTCAAAAGACTATAAACGAAGTTTTGGAGAAAAAAATGTAATTATTCAAAAGTTATAAAACAAACTCGATTTCATTTCTTCTTTCACCAAACACTTCTAAACTATTTAGTAGTATGTTTCCATGAATTGCATAAAAATAAAATTTCAAAAGACCATAAACGAAGTTTAGGGGGAAAAATATAATTATTCAAAAGTTGTAAAACAAACCCAATTCAATTTCTTCTTTCACCAAATACTTCTAAACTATTTATTAGTATGTTTCCACGAATTTCATAAAATATAAAATTTCAAAAGACCATAAACGAAGTTTCGGGGAAAAAAATGTAATTATTTAAAAGTTGTAAAACAAACCCGATTCTATTTATTCTTTCACCAGACACTTGTAAACTATTTATTAGTATGTTTCCACGAATTTCATAAAAAATAAATTTTCAAAAGACCATAAATGAAGTTTCGGGGAAAAAATAAACGAAGTTTCAAAAATTGAATAAAAATACACAATAAATACTAAAAAAGAAAAAAATGTAATATGCATTACCTACGAAATATTCCGTAGGCAATGATTATTGGCTACGGATTGTTCCGTAGCCAATAGCTATTTTATTGGCTACAGAATATTCCTTAGCCAAAGACTATTGGCTACGGATTGTTCCATAGCCAATGACTATTGTCATGTGATGCACCGATACCGATACCGATACCGATACCAAGACGGCTATGCACTACCCGATACATATCGATACCGATTCAGATACCGATACCAGTTCTGACATATCTGATACGCCACGTGGCGTATCCTTTAATTTTGAAATTAAAAAAATCTCGATACGTACCCGATACGTTTTTTTAGGCGTATCGAAACTATTATGAATCTTTTTTATAAACTTTTAATATTTGATGGGTTAAATATTTAAATATAAATTCCACCAAATATAAAATGAAATACAAAATAAAAATTCCTTTATCAAGGGCACGATTCAGGTCTCATTATTTTTACAATTATACTTTGCTTTTTCTATTCATAATCACCACCACCACCATGCGCCATCTTCACCCCACCACCATGCGCCACCACAATTATACTTTTCTTTTTCTGTTCATAATCACCACCACCACCATGCACCATTTTCAAACTTGTTATGTTGTTGTTTAACTTATTAGTCATAAATAATTCACGTTTATATGTCTTTTTTCATATTTGATGCATTACTTTTTTTAATGTTAAACCTTTTTTTTGTGTATTTCTATTTTTTTGTTTAAGTTTTAAATTTTATTGCCTTTTAAAAATAAAAAATACATATAATAAATATTAATAATTATTTATATATAGACGTATCTCTGCCGTACCGGTATCAGCTATTTTTAAAAAATGCCGTATCGGCGTATCCATACCGTACCGTACCCGAACCCGTGCAACATAGCTATTGCCTAAGGATTACTCCGTAGCCAATAGTCATGATCTATTCTATAAATACCCCAACTCGTCCATTCATAATTATATTTCTACAACTCTTTCATAAATCCTACCTTCCACCATAATTTTTTCCTACAATTTCTACCATTCAATATTTAAATTAGGTATTCAATTCATATAATTTCCAAGATATTTAACCATCTTTATTTAAAAAAAATTATATTTACTACATTTCATTTAATAATTCCAAAATTATTTAACGATACAAATATTTATGCATTTAATGTTGTAATAATTATTGGCGAATATTACATATATAATTAAAAATATTACGAATATTACATATATAATTAAAAATATTATGAATATTACATATATAATTAAGAATATTACGAATATTACATATATAATTTAAAAAATAACTTTTTTTTTATATTTACGAATATTATTGGCGACGGATGTATCCGTCGCCAATAATATTTTTTTTAGAAAATTATAATAATCTGAAATACAAAAAAAAAAAATGGTATTGGCTACGGAAATTTCCGTACGTAGCCAATAATTATTGCCTACGAAAATTTTCGTAACCAATATTAAAAGGGCATTTTGGTCTACCGTTATTGGCTATGGAAGATCCGTAGCCAATAGTCATTGGCTACAACCATCCGTAGCCAATGACTATCACCTACGAGGGTTTTTCCTACGGGCATTGGCTACGGATACCCATAGCCAATGACCATTGGCTACGGAAAATGGGGTTTTTGGCTACGGATTTAATCTTAGCCAAATACCCTTATTCTTGTAGTGCTTTCCTCAAATAGATGTAATATTTGGAGAAAGAAATACATATATTTTGAGGAGTTGGATTAAGGAAGCTATCCGCATAGTTGATTTTTTTAGAAGAGGGAAATTTATCTTTGCCTTTTTTATATTGTTACCGAACTGTCTTATGTTAATTCACAAATTTACATTGTTTTAATTATTTTAATTTTTGATTTGCCATATTTACGACACGCCCATATGGCACTTGATGCTCGAGACAATAACCATGAATCAGAGTAAAATTTGATGTTGAAACTACTTTGTGATCTACACCTCATCGCCTCACACCTCAATATTTTGGTTAGTGCCTAGATTTCTGAAGACAAGAAGGCCAGATCACCAAACAACCAAGCCTTATGACACTACGGGGGCACAAATAAGAAACAAAAATGTAGAGGTCCGACTTAACTTGTAATCAAACCCAAACCCATCCTGAGCAGCCCGAACTGTGATGCAACTTGCAAACTAACCCTATTTTGGTTAAATTTGACTGAGCCTAATTCAAGACCACAAGAATCATCCATGCCCGCTTCCATGCCTAGAAATAACATCCTCTCAAGAAAAATACAAAGTTACATTATTTCACTCACAACTTATTTCTATTGTTTGATTGATCATAAGCCCACTTCATACACATGAACCATTCAAGTTCTAAAACCTCCTTATTTAAACATTAAATGGTCTTTCGCAAGGCTACACTAACTACCATTACATACCTTTGTTGTGTCTAGATCACCTCGAGTACACCAAGATTCCATCATTAGTGTGTCTGGTGAAAAATTTTCGATCTAAAGTGGAGCTCTAAGTAGTGCACAAAGATGCCCTACATTAATGGCTTCATTAGTGAAAAACTTAAACTGCTAACATACTAAAAAAAAAAGACTAAAAAAAGAGAGGCTATGCTTATATAAATAAGGACCACATAGAGATCACAGTATCTAGTAGTTAAACTAGAATAACAAGAACCTTTTTAGCATTAGAACATGGTGCAATTACCCTCAAGACCAACTGACTTGTGTATAATTATTTTAGGTAATGTAGAGTGACGTGAGGAGGAGGATGTCTTATTAGTTCTTCAGATTAACTAATCAAATAGGTTGATCTTATCATTTTCTTGTCACTTTTGCACTTGTTTAGTACTTTATTGGTTAGGATTTGGATTTTGGAGAAAAGGATACACTACAAGATTCAGGGGTCAATAGGGACCGCAAAGTGGTCCCTATTGACCCCCCAGGCGGTCCATGATGGTCATTAGGAACTGCCACTGGGTCGCTATTGTGCGGTCCCTATTGACCATGGTCGCTTGTCAATAGGGACCGCAAGCCGGTCGCTATTGAGGGTCAACAGGGACCGAGAAATCTGCGATCGCTTTTCGGTCCCTGATGACTTAATATCAATAGGGACCGCAAAGCGGTCCCTATTATTTTTCATGAAGTAGCGACTGCTTTTAAGTCGCTACTTCTTGAAAAAAAATAGGGACCGTGAAGGTGTCCCTATTGATGGAATATTAGGGACCTAATTGCGGTCCCTAATATTTACAATAGGGACCGGAATGCGATCCGTAATAACAAAAACGGGGACCGCAATTCGGTCCCTACTAATATTCCTAGTACTATATGAATATTAGTAGGGGCCGAATTGCGGTCCCTAATAACAAAAACAGGGACCGAATTCCGGTCCCTATTGACCCCCCATAAAAAATAAAATATAAACAATAATATTCTGGATTAAATTCGAAATATTATTGTTTTTTTGTAAAATTATGATTTTAACAAGATCAAAACAATAAAATAATGAAAAAAAAAGTTAATATAATGACATGAAAGTATTAATGAATGTAAAAAATTGAATAAAATGACTAATAATAGAAAAAAAATATGAATGAAAAAAAACGAATGAATAAAACAACAAGAGAAAGAAAAATAAGAAAAGAAAGTGTAAAATAAAGAAAGTGAAAGAAAAAAAAACAAAAGAAAGATTGTGTTGGTGATTTGTTTTTTAGGTTTGTGTTGGTAAAAAGAAGAAAAGTTTTTGTGTTGGGTGATTTATGGAGAAAAGAAGATAATGTGTTTTTGTGTTGGGTATTTTTTGGAGATAATGAAATGAGATGTGTAAGAGTGGTGAGTATATATAGAGGGAAGGGTGAAATTTCAAATTTTTGGGAAATTCAAATTTCCCGCCAAAAATTCTTGGATTCAATGACCGCATTTAGGTCACTAATAAAAATTAGGGACCGGATTTAGGTCACTAATTTTTTCTAGTGACTGCAGTGCGGTCCCTGTTGCCATTTTAGTGACCTAAGTGCGGCCCCTAATAATATTCATCGATTTGTATGAATATTATTAGGGACCGCAATGCGGTCCCTGTTGAGTCAATAGGGACCGCAATCCGGTCCTTATTGACAGAATATGGACCGCTAAACGGTCCCTATTGACTCAATAGGAACCAAATTACGGTCCCTACTAGTGTTCATACTTTAAAATCGCTTTTTTTTTAATTGATGTTGGTTCGTTTATGATTCTTAGCAACCAAAATCATTGTAACATGTGAATTGAAGTAATAAATTATTTCCAAACCAACCTCATAGTAGTTTAGTGTGAATTATAGATTGATTGACATTGAGCGAGTTATTAACGTTCAAGATATATTTCATGTTCTACTACTAATCGCTACTAGTTAGTTGTAGATGTTATTCGTTTTTATGCTTTACTTCACTAATGTTAGAATAGATATGATTATGAGGTATAATCATTAGATCAAGTAATCATTATACTTACATATGTATATAGAATTAGTTTGTCATTATGACATTCGTCGTACAAAATATTAAGAGAATCTTCAAAGCGGTCCGTTCTCCTCACATAATATTTGGATTTACAATGCGTCGTTGTAATTATTGTTATTTGAACTATTACAATGGTTATTATGAACTAAACAAACAACGCGGCACCTCGAACCATCTTAAAATATCGATTTTAAAGTATGAATATTAGTAGAGACCGGAATTAGGTCACAAATATGGACAATAGGGACCGCATTGCGGTCCCTATTGACAACTTGGACCGCATTGCGGTCCCTAATGACAACGCTAATGTCATTAGGGACCGCAATGCGGTCCCTATTTTCCATATTTATGTGAATATGGACCTTATTGCGGTCCCTATTGACAACGCTAATTTAATTAGGGACCGCATTGCGGTCCCTATTGACAACCCTATTGACAACGCTAATGACAACGAAAAATGAACACAATCATAACCAACACAACCATAACCAAAACAAAAAACGGACACAATTATAATCAACACAACCATAACCAAAACAACCATAACCAGCACGAAAAACGAACACAATCATAACCAACACAACCGTAACCAAAACAACCAGAACCATAACCAAAACGAAAAACGAACACAATCATGACCAACACAACCATAACCAACACAACCATAACCAAAACAACCATAACCAAAACGAAAAACGAACACAATCATAACCAACACAACCATAACCAAAACGAAAAACGAAATAGTCGGAAAATCCATAGTTCAAAATGAAATAGTCGAAAAACGAGAATATCATAATTCAAAAGAAATAATACAAACAACTACCCACCACATGATCACTGACCCCCCTCATCACCACTAGACGGATATACGACCCCCTCATCACCAGAACTCTTCGCCAAATCGTACATCTCATCCAGGGTCGCCAGTGGATCATCCTCAACACCATCACCACCCTCATCAACACCAGCACCCTCATCATCTACACCAAGGTCCTCTGCCTCATCAACCATCATATCGAGATCATCACCACTCCCCGACTCATCAGTATCAAAATCGTCGACATACTCGGTGACGGTGGACGTACCTGGAGCAAAAGGATCTGGTCTCGGACGTATCGGCCTCGGAACTCTAAATGTGCCTCCGCTCCTAATAGCGTTCCCCATGAACAAGTCTGTCGGAAGCTCTCACACTGGTCGGCCTGTAGTCTGCTGCATGTCCTCTCTAAAACCCTGTAGCCAAGACATCAGTGAGTCGACTCTCGGGTCCTGTGTCGTGCTCAACTCTCTGTTCTCCTCCTGGACCTGCCTGAGCAACTCCTACCTGTAGTCTGGCTCCCTGCCGCACTCCATGTCGAAGTCTCGTGGATCTGCATAGCTCGGTATACCCTGCGTTTTCCCCTTCTTGATCCTCCCTATGGCCTTCTTCCACGAATTGGCGTCCCATTCGGGCAAGTCCTTGTCTTCTACGGCGTCTGGATTTTTCTTCCTCAATTCCTTCTTGTATGTCTTCTGTTGAATTTTCAAAGATAATTAAAAAGATAAATTAGTTCAAAGATAATTTTAAAATTAAATTAGAATTCATCAGTGGTAAATGCCTACAAAATTTAAAATACTTACGTAAATAAGTTTGGTCACCTCAGACTTCCACTCCCGCCTCAACGGTCTGCCTGTACCTCTGCCAGTGCCCGACACCTTCCTCGTATGACCTGCCTTGTAAATCTCGTTATGTTTGATAGGGTGCGCGCGGTTGGGCTGATTCATCTCCTTCAAATTTAAAGTAATAGATGGTTAAAATTCTGTTTATAATTGAAATGTTAAAAAAAACAATAATCTTAAAAATTAAAATTTTAACTACAAATAAAATATTTAATTTTAAAAAAACATACCAGTCGCCGCCGAATCTCCTCATAGTCAATGGAACCACCGTAAAAGGTGGCGGGCGCCTCGCCGTCCTCCACACCACCTCGCCTACCTTTCTTTCCCTTCGCGGACTTCTTCTTATGATCTTCGATGTCCCAGTGTGCTGCCGCCTTAGCCTTCAAAGTTTCGCTCATCCACGTCTTTTTCTTGCGCCGATACTTCTCCTTGTCTTTGTTCTTGAAGTACTGCCCCTTCGTCTTGTTCATCATACGCTTGTAAAGTCCCCTCGCCTTCGTCTGGTATGCCCTATGTACATCTCCCCTATCTGACCGCCGGATCCCATAGACATTCTACAAAAAAGATAAATATAAAACAATAAATTAATACACTAAATTAATAAACTAAATTAAATAATATTTGAAAAACACTATATTTAATATACTAAATTATTAAATATTAAACAATAAATTAAAAACTCACCGTAAATCTCGTGTACATCTTCTTCCGTACTCCCTCAGGAACCTTCAAGTAGGAGGGCCAAAAGTCACTCATAAACTGTCGAATGAGTGTACTGATCGTCTTCGCGATCTCACGACCGGGGGGTTTAGAAAAACAACCCCGCTTCAATTCTATAACCTACTTCTTCTGCCCAGGTTTAAGCGCCGTAACCCCTATACTTGGCCCCATCGAGGGTTGTGTCTGGCTCGGTCCTGGAGTCTCGATCAACGCCTGGCTCGGTCCAGCTCCGGTGTCGTCTACAAGTGGTGGAGTCTGAAGTCTGCCAGACTCGGCTGATGAGGGCACGTTAGTCCCAACTAAAGCTGAAGTATGTGCTCGTGGCAGCTGGGCTGCTGTGGACTCTGATGATCGGGGTCTATCACCTGCTCTGGGGACGGCCACCTCATCCTCTACAAATAACTACCGCTGCAACACAGGTGTCCTCGATGTAGATCCGTAACATGACCCTAGTGGCGGGACGGATGGCTCGGCTGGATCGCTAGGCTCTGCACGACGACCCGATAGGACAATCCGTATAGGTCGGCAACTACCACGGCCACCATCACTAACACCGCCACTACCACTAACACCAGCAACACCTCCACGGCCAACACTACCACCAACACCTCCATGGCCAACACTACCACCACCAACACCTCCACGGGCAACACTACCACCCCCAATTGTGTATTCGCATGCCTCTTTGCACAATAGGCCTGGTTTTTGGTTATGTCCACCTTCAGAGTTCTGATTGAATCCTTTCTAAACGCCTCAGGATGCCTAGTGGGATCTGTTTTCCACATTTCCAAAAATCTGTCAGCTAACCATCTTGACTTTAAGTTCCTTACACCAAACCTCTTGCCACATGAATGACCTGGATTGTATTGCCTTATTTGCCATGTCTCCTCACCATTAACTTTCAGCCCATGTAGACTCCATGGACAAGCATCATGAATACATTTGAAGTAAATCCTTGTTGGATCACTCTGCTCTATCTTAACACTTCTTCTATTGTTTATGGCATCTGTGCGCACAACCATTCTAAGTTCATCTTTGGTGGAGAAGATCATTTTCAACTTGAATGTAGGGTTCCATTTGTCACCAGTGTCAAAAACCGCAAGGTCATCACTGTCACAATCTTTTTCTTCATAAGGGAGTGGATTGACAGGAACTCTTTTAACGTTGGCAACCACATCTGGTTCATCTTCATATTCAACAGTAGTTTCATTGTTCAACCCATTCAAATCCTCTCCAGGTTGTGTATTAGCTTGTGGACTTCTTGATGTATTGGGATTCTGATTCATAGTAGCATTGAAACTGACACTCGCATGTTCTTCTTCTTCAATATCATCAACATTGTCATCGAAATCAGATTCATCTGTATACTCACTTTCTTCTTCATAATCTGAATCTTCACTATCTCCCTCAGTATCTTCTATCAAAATCTCCTTCCCTTTGTCTTGTGTCTGTGTTTTTCTACCATTACCACCAATTTCAACATCATTTTCGTCACCAGACACTTCAACTCTATTTTCGCCAGCATTTTCATTCCTACCAGCCCTCATGTCTTCTATATTTATTCCATCATGCTCTTTTGAGTCTTCACATAAATCAACATTTTCTTCAAAATCTGAGTCATCTGTATACTCACTCTCCTCCTCATAGGTGTCATCATCACTGTCACTAGGTATGTCTTCAATCATCATAGTAATGGTGTCTTCAGTTTCCGCAATCACTACTCCATCATCAGTAGGATTTATAAGACTCATACACTCTGATGCAACTATATCATCATCAACATTTTCATCAAATTCTGTATCATCTGATACCTCACTTTCTTCCTTATATGTTTCATCATCCTCACTGTTAGAACCAGATACTCCTATAATGATTGGATCAAGATTTTCTCCCAAACTGGTAACCTCAATACCTGTTACTTCTCTTCCCTCACCATTAGTTGTAGCTTCAGCCAAATCCCTCACATTTCTGTCACATTGTCACTTCCTATTTCAACATTACCTGAAATATTATCATCATTGACCTCTACTGTATGATCCAACCCAGGTGTTACTAAAACAGCTTCATTCACAGCAACATCAGGTAATGGAGACATGTCTGGAAAAAGTGGATCTATCTCAAAATCACATTACAGATCAAACTCCCTGGCTGGTAATGCAACTTTTAGGGCTTTTTCCAAAACTATCATCCTCTATGACTTTAAACCACCCTTCCATAACACAGTAGAATTTCCTATCACCCACATCATTCATATTATCAGCATAAATATTGAGAAGCTCCAAGTTTGTCTCATTAATGTCTGAGTAGTCAAACTTCATGACTCCACCACCAACATAAGTGTCAAAGGGATTTGACTGTAACCTTTCTCCATAATAGACATTTAGTGTTATAAAATTGCTTCTAGGATCTACAGAAAGGAAAAATACATCCTAAATTTGACACAGTTTGAGAAAGAACTATAAATTGTCACTAAATATGACACATTATTGCTAACATGACTACACCACACCACACAAAAATGGTGAGGGAACCACATGCAGTGTTAACCACAAACCTAACCATATGGAGGCATAATATGGCACAAAATCCACAAAGTAGCATATAATTAACAAAAATACGAAACCCTAAGTCAACAGTGAGTGACACCCAAGTACAACACTACTTAAGCACACAATTGTCAAATAAAAATAGTACTTTTTGGCACTTCAACTCACTAAAACTCTTATTAACTTGCGAACATGCAAATATACAAAACGAAAATGAATTAAAAACTTACGATAAATAGGCGAGGGAGCATCATGGTTAAGGGGGGACCGCAACTTCGACATTATCACACAATTACAACACCACCTGAGCTACTAATGTTGTGTCAAAATTTTTGTGGGTGAATCAGGGCTAGCGGAGTTCAATTTTAGGGGTTAGGTCGCGATTTAGAAACGGAATGAAATTCTCGTGCGTCGGCTTAGTAAAAACTACTCTTAGGGTTTTCAAACGACGCGATTCTACAACCAAATCTGCAATTTTGGATTTTGAAATTAGGGTTCTGTGAGAAGAGAATTAGGGGGAAATTTGATTGTGAAAAAATGCTAAGTGTTGGGTTTTATATGGAATAAGAGAGCCAAAGTCGTTGAAACCCAGCATTACTGAGGTGGCGTCTCGTTTTTTAAAGTGGCGTGTGTCTTTTAAGCCTGATCGGCTGCCACGTCTGCGATTTTTCTGATGTGGCAGCGGGTGGGCATTTTTTAAAAAAAAAGTGCATAAGTCAGGGCATTTTTAAAAACTCGATAGATAATGGACATTTTTTTCAAAACCGGAAACTTATAGGGCACAAATATTAATTTGTCCATAAGGCAAAACAATAAATAAAGATATTCATAACAAGATTGTAAAACATATTCTGACAGTCAATGTTACTCTAACATTGACCTTCTAACATTGCCTGAATACTTGCACTTTCAGATAATGTTAAGCAACTACAAGCAGTTATGTGTATATTAATAAAGCTTTCTCAAAATATTTTGCTGACTTCTTTTACACCAAAGAGTTCACAGACACCATGGACACTGCAAATTAAATAAAGGAAATTAAAAGCACCTTTCTCCTGTTGTATACACAAAAAGATAGCTTTTTGAGCTAGTACACGAAGAAGGGTTGTCAATTTAAGTTACATATAAGTCTCAAACTCGATGACATTGTGTTCGTCAGGCATTACTGTTTTAATGTGTATCGAACATTTTGTCTGACATGTAGTAGTATTTAAAGTATGTCAAAATTAATGATATCTATCAAATATGCAAGTTACATCATCGAATTCAAATCACCTCGGGTTAAAAAAGTTGGCATCTAAGCCATTAACTACTAATGACCACAAAGCACCTATAAATATTAATACACAACATAGTATCCCTGAACAACCAAATCCTAGATTGATGCACCAAATTCTGCTAAAGCGACGAGGTTTCTTGATGGCAATCCACATGAAACATGGATACGAAAAAGTTAAAACCAGAGCAACCGAGCCAATAAGAGGTCCTAAACTCGGCATGAAAGGTAGCGCCACTGCTATGAAGTATATAAATCCTCCAAATAAGGCTTTAATGGCTGACCGGAGCCACCTCGGGCATGGCTTGTTTTTCTTGCTCGCGTACATACGCTGGAGGTTGTCGAATATCGGCATGGCATAAATTTGGAAGGAGCATACGTAGTTGATTATGATAATGAGGAGTACAACGCCAATAACATATTTCGAGGTATTGTTCTGGTGAAATTTTGTAAAAGAAGCAAGAATTCCTCCGCTGGATATCTGAAGGCAAAAGAAATAGTCTAATGAGTCAAATGAATTCTAGATTTGAGATCCTTTGGAATACGGTCTAATTATTGAAGTTTTAAAGATTTAAAATTAAATATGTAAGTTTTAATTTCTTGAAAATAACAGAAGATGGCATGTATAATATGTGACAAGATAATTTCGCATCGATAATTTCTTTTTAATTGACAACATTTCACAGATTTTATCTTATATCAAAACAAAATTATACATTAATTAAGTACCATTTTAGCTCTTTACCTTACTTCCGTAAGCCCAATGGCCAACTATTGTAAGTGGATATAGACACATGGCAACCAAAATGTAGGAAACTGTAACTCCGCACCACATAGGCTTTCGCGACGGTTTATTTACACTAGTAGGCATAGTTCCCTACAATAAGCACAATTGAAGCAAGTGATATGTTAGTTAACATAACACAAAGCCAAACCAGCCATCTCAAGGTAAAGAAAATTACTTCCTTGTCTTAAAAAATCAAATAAACTTATTCAGACTTGCACATTGCATAAGATTTTTATAAGTTCATCATAACTGAATATGGTTCGACGAATTTTTCTATACCTGTATCTCGAGCACGAGATTATGTCCTCTGAAAGAAAGTAAAATAATTCCAACACCATTGAACACATCACGAACTCCTACATGATCCTCGACCCCTTTCTCTATACTTGCAAAACTTGCACCACCATTTTTGTGGTCGAAAGAAAGGGCCCACAAAAGGGTACAATACGCAACGACCGCAATGGAACCAATAAGCGAAACAGGAGCCAATGAGTTGAGGTTTGGGAAGAACTGAGCTATGAAAATGGCTAAACATACAAACACTAAGAACCATTGAGCACCAGTCAATGTGTTCGACTTGCATTGTACATTATTTTCGCACATGATTTGGAATAACATCTCCATGGTGCTGGCTCCTGTGATTATGAACTGAACGCACGTGCCGATGGATAAGTACATTGTAGGAAACATTGCTAGCAGTTTTCCCCATTTTGCACCTGAAAGTGGTAATATGCACGAATTAGTGCCATTTCATATGTATGGAATTAAAACAAATTACTATTTTCAACTATACACGTAATTGTCGTTATATAGTTCCTAAACTTTAAATGTGAGGATTGATACTAACCAAAAGCTACAATTGAGAGGTGGAGAAATCTGCTGTAACGGATTCCCATTTGTGCATTTGATTCATGGAGCTCAACCAGAAGCCATGTGGTGTAAAGTTGCCATGAAAATGCAATAGTTAAACAAATTATGCCCCAGGACCTGCATCAGATTTTAAAATTGGAGCCCACCATCAATAGGCCATAAACATATTACAAGGCGTAATTCTATAATATATGATACCCAGATAACTTCTGGGTCAAATTTTAAAGGGATAAAAACATCAAACTCCCTAACCTATTGGCTCTTTTGCGACTTGCCCCTGGAGAATTTGTTTTAGCACTATACCTCATAACTTTTGTCAGTTTGTGTCAATCACAACAAGTGTATTTATGGCCTTTTTGGCAGAAATAATTCTGATTTGTGGTGTTTTTTTTTTATAATTTTTTGCAACCAACATGCAAAATGCATCTCGTACAACACGTATGAGTCGCATCGAGCCGAATATTTCGGTCAAAAATTGCTAGAAAAACACCGGAGGGGCAAATGGTCCAAGCTGACAAAGGTTATGGGGTATAGTTGTGAAATTTTTCTCCCGTAGGTAATGTCAAAAACACCCCATAAGTTAGGGAGTTTGATGTTTTTATCTCAATTTTAAAACTTGTGGCCTAATTATAATCTGAGCAACTTGTCATCATACTTGTCACGAGTAAAACTCACCTAAAGAAAAAAGATAGTTGGACAATGAATTTTACTCGATTCACTAACTGATAAATCAAAACATTGCGTAAAACTTTGCATAATATGATGGGTTTGGACCCTGTTAAAGTTTATTTAACTTGCAAGCTCATCATTCCATTACACAGCAAGTTGATGGAACCTGGAAACATAGAGGGCAATGTTTCTTTCAAAACACTGAGGGAAATATATAATGGGCCGTACAGACGTGATGGGCCTTAATACAATTTTAGATTGTTAGTGCATGCTCTTACACACTGGTCACTATATGGGTATGTACACGGTACACCTAACATAATAATAGTGGATTCTACTGGCTTTAATTTTTCAAATTAGAAGATCACGAATTAGAAGATCACGATTTTTACGTTTTTTGTTCTTACACACTAGGTATGTACACCTAATAATAAGCTAAGACCACCTTTGAAGACTATGATTTACATATATAAGTGTACCTAATTGTGGTAACAACGATATCACAAAAAAATATTAACTTCAAGTGGTCCCCGCATACAATTTCAAGTGCTAGCATTATTAACTTATGCTTTTGCTTGTCCAAAAAATGGTAAAGATTGTTTGAGTGGCATCCACTCAGAGTAAAAGCTAATTCAATGTGTAAATTAGGCAGATCAGCGATAGTAATGACATCAAGTGTTCTGAAATTGACTTCAAATAAATTTCCAAAATCTCTTGCAAAAACAATAGTTTTAAATCGTGAAGCTATGCCATTAATTTCATATTAATTGCGAAAGTAAAGTATCTGAGCTAAATTTTAAATAAATAAAAAAAGTTGTTTTCAGTATGAATTAGTTCGATTATATTGTAGTTTGTAATATATACATGTTTCACAAAAATAATAAATCCTTGACTAAAACTAAATCAACTTACTTCGTTGCGAAACAAGACAAGATCTAAAGCACGTACGTAGTATTAATTGGTTACCATTAAAATCATTTAGTTAATTACCATCCAAGTGAAACAAAGGCCATTGGAAGTAGCAGAGCTTGAAATCCAATCCCAGAGCACAACAAATGAAATGTTGCAGTGAAGGAATTGCCATTTCTTGATTCTGTAATCGGCGACCAATCATCTAACTGGTTGCGCTCCACCACGGAAAGCCCATCGCCGCCTTCTTCTGCAGGCAATGAAATATCGATCACTACCTCTTGTTCTAGCTCACTCTTAATCACTTTGTCTAAAAGTGCCGGAGCCACTTTTGATGACGCATTTGCCCTTTCTGCCATGAATTAAAAATATTGTTGTACGACAAGAAGAATCCTTGGCTGTTTTCGCGGGTTGATTTGAGTGTGAGTAGTTATTTGGTGTCTTAATGTCCCTAGACTTTTTGTGAAGTTTACTATATACATACGTTTTTTAATTTATTATATGTAATATCAAACCCGATTCTTATATGGCGACAGAGCAAGGTACGTAAGTAAGAGATGTGACGCACGCAGTGATATCATTGCAATGTTGTATTAGGGGGTGTGAATCTGTGACGAATCTTTTGTTATGTTATAAAACAGAAGAATCGGTGATATATTATTGAATATATATATTAGGGATAATAACATCAAACTCTCAATCTATTGCTATTTTTGTACGTGGTCCCCTCAATTAATTTTATAAGTACTTTGGTTCTTGAAC